>JAOTOL010001458.1:227500-642500 GCA_034440575.1 Imbricaverruca yamaguchii | reverse complement strand
CAGCATAGGTGGCAAGAGGCAAGACTGGTCGTGAGAGACATTCTGGTATGGTTCAAAGGCATGGGGCTGAGAACCGTTCAGAGAGGACCAGAGACAAGAATGGGCATGGGGACAGAGAGACTGATGACAGTTCAAATGGGACCAGAGACAATAATGGGCGCGAGAACAGAGAGACTGAGGACAGTTCAAATTGGATCAGAGACAATAATGGGCCTGGAGACAAAGGGACGAAGGACCGATCAAACGGAATCAGAGACAACAATGGTCTAGAGAACACAGGAGCGGACGACCATTCAAAGATCACGCTCCAATTCCTCGGGAACCTTACAGATTATTTTTTGGAGCGTTGCATGGGACAAAACCTCGACTTCGAAGATGGCATTTCCTCAAATTCTACACCTTTTCGAAAATTGCTCTGCCGTTTGGAGACATCAAAGTTGTTGAAGATGGCAGCAACTCAAATACCACGTCAACTACTACCCTTCCACACTAAACATAAACTTTCTTAACACGCGCCCTGGAGGGGGGGGGGCGAAATCCTCCCACAACTCCGATTTTTCGTAGATAACTCAAGATTTTACCGGCAGATATACGCCATTGTTTGTGTACCTGCTAATAAATGATCAGCGCGTTGTTTAAAGTAAGAAAAAATGAAAATCGAACGAAAATATTTCGAGTTAGGGGTCCCTAAATTAAAAAATAATTATCCGCGCCAGATCACAAATATCGCCGCTGATGCGCTTCCCGCATGTTAGCAAAAAGGGAGTGTTCTTGGCAAACTAGCGACTTGTTTGGTATACATTGTCATGCTACATTGTTTCAAAGTCATGACATGTCATTGAGGTCAAGTCAGGTCAAGTTTATGACAGGTTAGCACACGCCCTGGAGGGGAATGGCGAAATCCGCCAACCCCTCCGATTTATCGTACATAACTCCATATTGTACCGGCCGATATACGCCAACGTTTTTGTGTACCTACCTAGAAATGACAGGCGCATTGCTTAAAGCAAGAAAAACGAAAATCGGCCGAAACGTTTTCAAGTTACAGGCCGTTAAATAAAAACAATTCGCAGCGCCAGACCACAAAAATCAGCGCTGATGCGCTTCGCGTATATTGCCAAAAGGGAAGTGTTCTTGGCGACACTAGCGACTTGTTTGATGCATTTCGTTATGCTATGTAATTTAAAAGTCGTGTTAGGTCGCCGAGGTCAAGCCAGGTCGAGTTCATGATAGGATAATGGAACTAAACTTGGTCAACTGGAAAGTGACATAAATGCAAATGACTGTCATGCGATTGATGTCGCTTTGCATGTTACTCCCTACACATCCTGAAATCTACCTGAATACATAAGCCCCTTGTGACGCCATTTGTTTGGGGATAAAATGTTGGGGTGGTTTCTGGCCCTGCTAGCCGAACGCTTTCCAATGATACCTCGTCGTTTTCGTGCGATGCTTAGTTTGAAGATTAGAGGGGGAGTTGGAACCCCCAGGGACGGGATGTGAGCATTTCACCGGAAAGACTGGGGTGGGCTAAAACATGTATGGGGGTTACACATTTGTCGCACGTCGCGGCACTTCGCCCGATGGCCACCTGGGGGCTACATTTTCGTAAAAAGTGGACAGGTTCGTCACGGAAACCCAATAGCCGCACTGAGCCTGCCTTAGTCTAAATCGCCTAAATTTGTTTTGGAGGATGGACCCGGACCCTACTCGTCGAGCGCTTTCCGATGACACCTCTTTCGTTTTCGTGCGATGCTTAGTTTAGATTTTAGAAGGGGTTTCAACCGCCCCCCGCCCGAGACGGGGTAGAAGGATTAGACCTGAAAGACGGCGCGGGCTAAACAATCAGTGCGACAGCGACTGCCCTAGCACTAGCTTGCTAAACAATCAGTGCGACCTCTGAGCTTGCCCTAACAGTCCAGCTCAGAGGCGAACTGGTGGTGCCTGGCTGTTCCGACCACCACCCACGTGCCGACCACCACCGACGTGAAGACCACCGCCTACTTGTGGAAGCCGCAGGCTGACAAGCTGACACGCTGCTCGTAAGCCGCCTCCACCCAGTCCCGGAAGGACGCCTCGGGCCTGTCCTTGCGGAACGGCGCCAGTCGGTGCCGCAGTTCCTCACAGGCCACCTGCCGGGCGATACGGTTAGTGTGCCGCACGTTCCAGGCTGTGATGGGGCATTCTTCACACTCCTATCCTTCATTATCCTGTCCTTCACACTCCTCCCTTTACTTCACACTCCTGCCCAGCACACTCCTGTCCTTCACACTCCTCCCTTTACTTCACACTCCTGCCCAGCACACTCCTGCCCTTCACACTCCTGTCCTTTATTTTCATGCCCTTCACACTACTGCCCTGCACATTCTTGCCCATCACACCCGTGTCCTTCATACTCATGTCCTTCTCACTTCTGCCCTTCACACTCCTGCCCCTCATACTCCAACCCTGCACACTCCTATTATTCACACCCCTACCCTTTTTGATAATGCCCTTCACACCCTGCCCTTGAAACTCCTGCCTTCACAATCCCGCCCCTCACACTCCAGCCCCGCACACTCATGTCCTTCACACTCCTGCCATTTATACTAATGCCCTTCACACCCCAGCCCTACAAACTCATTCCCTTCACACGTCTGCCCTTCTTACTCCTGCCATTCACACTCTTGCCTTTCACACTCCTGCCCTTCATACTCCTGCCCTGCACATTCCTGCAATTCACACTCCTGCCCTTCACATTCTTGCCGGACAACACGGTTACCGTTCCGCATAATATACAGCTGTAATTGGACACACTACACACTCCTGCCCTTCACTCCCCGCTGGGTAGCACGGTTAGAGGGCCGCACGGTCCGTGCTGTGACAGAGCGCTCTTCACACCCATGTCCTCCACATTCCTGCCCTTCACACCTTTGCCGGACTTCACGGTTAGTCACTTGTCGTGCTGCACGACTCCGGTTGTGATTGGAGGCTCTTCACACTCGTGCCCTCGACACACCTGCCCTTCACACCCTGGCCTTTGGACCGCTGAATTTCATGGACTGCCTAAAACCAATAAGCCAGACAGCCACCAGAGCCGATTGTATCTGGCTGTGAGGATCCACTATACAAATTGTCTTTGACAAATTACATGGTGTATTATCACGCATCACCCATGTCATTGGGGCGGGGGTGACCTAGTGGTTAAGGTGTTGAGCTCTGGGTACTAAAGGCCCCGAGTTCGACACTCGCACCGCGCCGGACATTTCCCAATCCCGCGGCCCGCGGCGTAACAGTGTGGGAAGCGCCATTAGCCGTGGATGTGCATAAAGTACGTCGTGAGTCACCCAATAAACAACCAAACAAACTCCTGTTCTTCATTCCAGCACATATCCCCAATATAGAAGTATACTTTACGCATATGAAAAAGCATTCCATACTAAGCCGCCACAACATTGATAACTTATTCGTGCAATGTGTGTGTGTGTGTGTGTGTGTGTGTGGGTGTGTGTGTGTGTGTGTTCTCCAGTAGCTGCCGCCTGTACCAACATTTAAGATCACTTGTACCTGGCCAACTTTCACTTCAGCGATGCACAACTGTGTTCCAGCTCCATACCCTATTCCAGTTGTAGCCTGCACTCACCCTGTGCTTACATGCACTCCAAAACGTGCTCACCCCTGGTCCAGATGTACGAACCAGCGTCTCAGTTAAGTTCACCTGTTCCCCAGGCAGACTCACACGCAGTTCCCCCTTTAGCCTCACCTGTAGGGCTGCTCCGCACAAGTATGTGCTCATGCATCACCTGCAAGGCGGCTCCGTACAACTTTGTGTTCATGCCTCACCTGCAAGGCGGCTCCGTACAAGTCTGTGTTCATGCCTCACCTGTAGGGCGGCTCCGTACAAGTCTTTGCTCATGCCTCACCTGTAGGGCGGCTCCGTACAAGTCTTTGCTCATGCCTCACCTGTAGGGCGGCTCCGTACAAGTCTGTGTTCATGCCTCACCTGCAGGGCGGCTCCGTACAAGTCTGTGCTCATGCCTCACCTGTAGGGCGGCTCCGTACAAGTCTGTGCTCATGGACGCCGCCGAGGGCGAGCTGTTGGGCACTTTGTCTGTGGAAGTCTCACTGATGTGCACGCACTCTATAGGCACGCCCAGCGCTCGAGTTACGATCTGAAATGGTCGGGTGTCAGATCACGATCATAGACATCCGTGGTTCGTATCCGGACATGCCAGCCATGTGCCGCCCGGACTGAAATCGCAACTGGGGAAATTCAGTGCATGACCACCAATCGAAGGCATGGCTCGAATCTTAATCTGGCTCAACCGGAAATCGAGTTGGAATCCGATGAGTTCATAGTAAGCGAGTTACAAGTTGAGGAGTGCCCGGCACACGAGCCTTAAGCTCAATATAGATAGCTCAGGTATAGATAGATATCTATACCTGGTAGCACTTGGTATGGAGGCCCTGCCCCATCTCGACACCACCGGTGGTGACCAGCACCGATCCGTCGGTGTAGATGTGCACCAGCACCCCGCCTTGATTGAGCACCGGCAGCCCGAAGGCGACGCCGTACTTGGTGGGTGTGACGGCCAGCCCGCGCTTCTTCCACCGGTTGGTCCTGCGAAAGGGATTCAGAGTAACTAGCTATCCTACCGTCATCGAGCCAACATTTTGCGAGAGGCATCGGCAGACGTTGATGGTCCCAACTACAGTTGTTTGCAGACATGGATGATCCATGTCTGCTGATCCCTGTCGCTGCTATGATCCATGTGTGCTGATACTTGTTGCTTGGATGACCTCAGTGACAAGCATTAGCAAACATGGATGATTTTAGCGACAGGTTTCAGCAGGATTCTAGGACAAATGTACGTAAGGACAAATGTACGTATGGCAAATGTACGTTTGCACAAAAGTACATAAGCGCAAATGTATGCAAGCGCAAAAGTACGTATCCGCAAATGTACGTAGGCGCAAAAGTACGTATGCGCAAATGTACGTAAGCGCAAATGAACGTATCCGGAAAAGTACGTAAACGCAAATGTACGTAAGCGCAAATGTACGTAAGCGCAAACGTACGTAAGCGAAAATGTACGTGAGCGCAAAAATGCGTATGCGCAAATGTGCGTATGTGCAATTGTACGTATGCGCCGAAGTGCTTTCATTTACGACTGTGTACCTTTGGGTTTACGTACATTTGCGTACTTTATACACGATGCATGCATATACATAGTGTTTTTATGAACCAGAATTAGAAGTCTTACAATTTGCTGATGACTCACAACTGCTAATTTCCGGCCGTAAGCAAAACGCACGCGTCATGTCATGTACATTGTAACTAGCAATGCCTTGCCTGTTCGACTGGTACTGTGCGAATAACTTCAAGATTAACGCAAACAAAATGAAAACGCTTGTCATTGGCAGCAGAGCAATGCTGAGGGTCATACCTAGAAGTACTACCACCTCAATGGAGCGATTACACAGAAATCATAGATGGTGAGAAACCTAGTGGTATACAAGAATTGGGATGTGGCCTCCACTGACATGGTCAGTCATGTGAAAACCAAATGCAGTAGTAGCCTAATTGTACTGAACCACGCTAGGCATTCACTTCTCAGACATTTGATTAAACCTGTCATTAATGCACCTGCAATGTCCACCGTTTGATATTCCATTATACTTTACGGCACACCGAGCAACACAGATGCACATCATTCAAAAGATTATCAACTTGTCAGTACTCGTGATCAGCGGTAGAAGAAAATACGATCGCATATAAGATATTATAGCTCCTTCATTGGCTAGTGCAAAGGAACTGACAGCTTATCACAGAATAAGCCTGGTACATGAAGCGATCACGAAAAGAAAACCAGAAATACGTATAATCAAGAATCAACAGCCAACAACATGCAGCATCATCATAGCACTAACCAATCTAGCCAACTATGGCTACCGGCTACCGCCCACCAACACCGAGACGGATAGTAGGGGACTAGCCTATAGTTGAGTGGACGAGTGCGGTAAGGAGAATCACAGCCGCATACGCTGAGCTTCTACCAATTCATACCAATGAAAACAAAAAATGATGTTATCATATTTGAGGGGTGTATGCTATTTGTGACTACGCAACAAAACTCTGCGTTCTAGTTGCTTCAGCGAGATAATGAATAAGCGAGAGAGAGAGAGAGAGAGAGAGAGAGTAAGAGAGAGAGAGAGAGTGATAGAGAGTGAGAGAGAGAGAGAGAAGGAGAGAGAGAATGAATAAGAGAGAGAGAGAGAGAGACAGAGAGAGAGAGAGAGAGAGAGAGTGAGTGTGTGAGAGAGTGAGTGAGAGAGGGAGAGAGAGAAAGAAAGAGAGAGAAAGTTGAAGGGGGAGAGAGGAAAATATAGACAGATGCAGATAACGATGGTAACAAAGAAAAAAAACATAGAGATAGAGTAAAGAGAAAGAGGTATGGAGAGATGAAGATAGAAATGGAGATGGAGATGGAGATGGAAATAAAGAATAGATACGACGTGAGGAATCGGATGTTTCCTGGCGCCGAATTTGACGACGATAGCACGCATATGAGTGGCACAAAAGGTATCCGTAGAATGAACAAGTTCGGCCAGAAAATTCAACTTCAGTGCTCTCCGATCTTGATTGATCACACCTCAGTGTAGCTCACGTGCTTCAAGTTGATGCATGTATACATGAAAATATTCTCCAATGTTTACCCTGAACACGCCTCTGAGTCTAAGATACGTTATATCACCAAGCACAAGCTGCCTAGATGCCAGACTAGCAGCCATCAATCGTGCCGCACCGTCTCGCCCGTCGTGATTCCCAACATATAAGGCACGACTGACATAAACGGTACAGACAAAACACGCCTCCTCATATCCCTGCCTAGGAACCGCACGTGATAACACTCGGGCTTAGTCCTTTTGGTAGGGTTTGAAGACGATTAGGATGCTTTAGAGTTCCAAGACACGCGGTTCCGCACTGGCGCGAGAAGGCCTTGAGGGGGTGGGGTCTCATTCCTATACAGGAATTGGGTTTTCCAACGGTCAACAAGAAAACACTTGGGATAATACATCACACACGCAAACAAAGTAGACTGCCATTCAGCTTCGAAACCATTTTGTGAGCAACGAATGCCGAAATGCCTAAAACCACAGAACTGCTTCGATGCCATCTGCAATGACAGCACGACTGCACTTTACCACGATCCGTCGACCTGAACTGACCTGTTGAACTGTTGGACTTCATTCTTAGCACGACGATAGTCGGCCCTGCGCAGACATTCTTCCAGGCAGCGGTGCAGTGTACACTGGATGATGGGCTGTCGAGTCAGGCTCCGGCCACCCTCCACGTAAAAATTGAGCCGCCGCACCTGTACGACAAAAGCCATCGACTCACCGTCACATGGTTTGACACATGCACTCTACTTTGCCACGCATGTGTGGTCTGTGTGTATACCTATGGACATTCTACTGGCTCCATGTTGGGAAGTCCTACCCCAGGATGAAGACAAATACATCAATGTTGAAATAGAACACACGATATCTACCCAACACAGCAAAGCATATAACTCTTCTCCATCTGGGAATTTGCGCTTGGGACATCCCTTGGAACGGCGTTCACATCACTACGCCATTGGAAGCATATACAGATTTCAAACTAATGAGAGGCAGGAAGCTTTTATTGAAGATTTGTGGAATGACAACTCGACACAATACCATGGACGTTAGTTTTAACAAACTAGACCCATATATATATATATATATATATATATATATATATATATATATATATATATATATATATATCGCTTTCTCTTTCTCTATCTCTCTATCTCTATCCCTATCTCTATCTCTAACTCTTTCTCTATTTCTATCTCTATCTCAATCTGTCTATATTTTCATCTCTCCCCCTTCAACTTTCTCTCTCTCTCTCTCTCTCTCTCTCTCTCTCTCTCTCTCTCTCCCTCTCTCACTCACTCACTCACTCACTCACTCTCTCTCTCTCTTTCTCTCTCTCTCTTTCTCTCTCTCTCTCTCTCTCTTATACATTCTCTCGCTGAAGCAAGCATGCACAGGACTGAGAAAGTCGGTGAGGGAGATGACGAAAGACGGGGAGACGGCGACGTAATGAAAGACGAAGAGAAACTGGGAAACGGGGACACGGAGACAGAGTCCAGGATGACGTGAACTCTTACCTCGACGGGATCTAACTGCAGCTGTGTGGCTATTTCGTCCAGCATCTGCTCTGGCAGCATGGATCCTTGAGGACCTCCGAAGCCGCGGAAGGCCGTGTTGCTGGGCGTGTTGGTGCGGCACACCTTGCCCGTCACCCGGTAGGTGGGCAGCAGGTAGGCGTTGTCACAGGAACAGACGGCTCGCGCCATCACCTGACGACACAGTCGCTGCTGCCACCAGCCGCCGGCCCACCAACCAACCACCAGCGAGCAACCATCCACCAGCCAACCGACTCAGCCACACATCAGCAAAGCACGTGTCCAAACGTCATCGACGTCGCCGCACAAAACATGCACGTGTGGAAGGCGCACTCGCCAGAACCGCACCCCGTACGACAGGTCGACGCTGAACCCGCCGTTGGAGAAGAGTTGCACGTCGGCTCCGTTGATGCGGCCGTCAGCTGTCACGCCGACGCGGTACCGGCCGAGGAACGGGTGCCGCGTGCCCGTGGCGGCCATGTCTTCGTCCCTGTCGAGGATGGCGCGCACCGGACGGCCGCACCTGCCGGCGAGCGGAGAGCAAGCGTGAGGCGGTCAGTCTGGCCAGCATGGACCGCCCACTCTGGCACATCGCCAGCAATAGTGTGGAGCTCCCCGGTCATCAACGAGCTGGGAGCAGGCAGTCAATCAGGACAGCAGGGACCTCCCACTCTGGCACATCGCCAGCAATAGTGTGGAGCACCCCGGCCATCAACGAGCAAGCAGTCAATCAGGACAGCAGGGACCTCCCACTCTGACACATCGCCAGCAATAGGGTGGAGCTCCCCGGCCATCAACGAGCTGGGAGCAGGCAGTCAATCAGGACAGCAGGGACCGCCACTCTGGCACATCGCCAGCAATAGGGTGGAGCTCCCCGGCCATCAACGAGCTGGGAGCAGGCAGTCAATCAGGACAGCAGGGACCGCCCACTCTGGCACATCGCCAGCAATAGTGTGGAGCTCCCCGGCCATCAACGAGCTGAGAGCAAGCAGTCAATCAGGACAGCAGGGACCGCCCACTCTGGCACATCGCCAGCAATAGTGTGGAGCTCCCCGGCCATCAACGAGCTGGGAGCAAGCAGTCAATCAGGACAGCAGGGACCGCCCACTCTGGCACATCGCCAGCAAGTGTGGAGCTCCCCGGTCATCCTGGTCTGGCGGCCTCCAGAAAGCCAACGTACTGTACTGCAGCACCGCATCCTATTCACGGGACGACACGACTTCTCTCCACCCCTATCCCACACAAACATTCGATATGTTCGTGAAAATGGGGACGGAATCTAAATATACCGTTTCGTCTTGATCGTCGTTGGACAATTAGTCCACTAATTGCCGATATTGTGATATATGAGAGTGCTGGGGTTATGCAATCTTCTATCATTCATCTCTCCTTCCTTCTAGCATTCCTTCTATCATCCTTGTGCCATATTGTCAGCGACTGCATATCATGTCCACACCTGGTGGAGGCCACAGCAACCGCGGTTGTCAGCAGGCTGGTGCGGGTCTCTTTCCCGCCAAAACCTCCACCGATCCGCTTCGTCTTGCAGACCACACGATTGGCGGGTATCTCCAGCGCCTCTGCTATCAGTATCTGAGACAGACGTTTGACATCTGATTGGTACGAGTGTGTAGCTGTCCGGTGAGAAACAGTCCGGTGCGATCAGCACCAGTGATTTAATTAAGCCAAGGATGTGGTCGGCATCTTACAAAATGCATCTTCCGAAAATACACTTTCTCAACGCATATTGTGTGAACGAGGATTGTATGGATCACACCCGACCGCGACGAATTCGTTAAATTAGTTTCAAGAGTTTTGACGTGTTCGCTTTTGGTTGGCGCACAGGTTACCACCAACGGGTCATGCATGTTGGTGACTTAGGTGCCAGATAAGCCAGACGAATGAAAAGTCAGCCATTCGCGTGCCATTCTCGATGGCTCGTGCCAAGCTTCATACTGCCATGATTGCCAGGCAGGAAGGTGTAATCATTCCCGGCTGCACCAGGTCTGAAGTTCACGGGGAGCCACTTCGGGTGAAGCCAGCAAACTAGCCCATCGTCGTTGGACTGTCTCCTAGCTCAAAACGGATCGCAGCAGTTGAAAATGATGCCCCTGCCTGACTGTGCGGCTTCCTACTCCATAAAAGTCGGTGACAGTACTTTGAACTGTTGCGCATTTATACGTAAGTCAAATCATGTGGTTACAAATAAACAAGCAAACAACCTGTCGTCGGCACTGTGGAAAACCTACCAAGTCATACCATCCGCGCTTGTCATACCATCAGCGCAAGCAATTAAGGCTAAGAAAACTGCATTTAGAGTCCTTAAAGAAGCCTCAAATGTCGTTAATCTAAAGGCGTATCGAAAAGCTAGTGACAATGTCAAGCAAAAACCAGGAGCAGCAAAGCGAGCAAAAGAACTGGATTTAGCTAGAAACTGTAATGGGGAGAGTAAAAAGTTATTTAGTATCTACAAGCTGAGTAAAGTTTCTAACACAATTGGTCCACTGGAAGTAAACGGGACTACATTGGGTGAGGATAGTGAGATGGTTGAGGAGCTGAGCAAGCAGTTTAAATCAGTGTTTACATTGGAAGATATGACCAATCTGCCGACCGTAAACCATAGTTCAGTGACATGGGATTTGACAAGTGATGTTGATTTCGTTGATAGTGATGTCATTTACAATCATATCAGGAAAATAAAGCCAAACAAGGCAGCAGGACCTGATGATATTTATGCCAGGGTGTTGCGATAAACTGAAAAGGAACTGGCATTTCCACTTAGTATAATATTCTGTAGATCAGTTTCACAAAATGAAATTCCAACCGATTGGAAAAGGGCAAATGTAGTTCCTACTTTCAAGAAAGGAGAAAGAGGGAAAGTTGAAAACTATAGGCCAGTAAGTCTCACATCCCTAGTTTGGAAGGTACTCGAATTAATTATCAAGGATAGAATAGTTAGTTATGTGGAAGGTAGCAGATTGATTCAAGATACTCAACATGGGTTTAGAAAAGGACGATCGTGTCTCACAAACCTCTTGGACTTTTTTAACTTCGCCACAGAACAATTTGATCAGGGAAATCAGGTTGATGTAGCATATCTTGACTTTAGTAAGGCCTTTGACAAGGTACCCCATAAACGGTTAATGATACAGCTTCAGTCCCATGGTATTGCAGGTAGCATCTTAAAATGGAGAGAGTTGTGGCTTTCAGATAGACAGCAAAGAGTGATGCTAAATGGTACAAAGTCATCATGGCAAAATGTTCTTAGTGGAGTCCCCCAGGGGTCAGTACTGGGGCCACTACTGTTCATTATCTTTGTAAATAACATTGAAAGTGGCCTAAGCAGTAAAGTTTTGAAATTCGCGGATGATTTGAAGATCTTTAGGGCAATAACAGGTCAAGATGAGCATATCCCGCAGCAAAAAGTCTTAGATGAACTTGTGAAGTGGTCCGAAGAATGGCAAATGAAATTTAATTTTGATAATTGCAAAATCATGCATGTAGATAAGCAGCATATGAAGGCTCCATACTTGATGGGTGATCAAGTGCTATCAGTGACTCAACAGGAGAAGGATTTAGGTGTTATTCTAAACACAAAGCTGGGGGCATCAGAACAGACCAAGGAAGCCAGGAAGAAGGCACTGAGAATGCTCTGGGCAATAAATAGGAATGTAGCATACAGAAGTGAGGAAGTGATCAGGAAGCTTTACTGTGCATATGTCAGGCCACATTTGGAATACTGCATCCAGGCTTGGTCTCCTAGCTATGAAAAAGATCGTTCGCTTTTAGAGAGAGTACAAAAGAGGGCTACAAAAAAATGGTTAATGGCATAAGCAACCTAGCATACGAGGAAAGATTGAATAAATATTGAATATGTTTTCACTTAGATATAGAAGGCTGAGAGGAGATCTCATGGAGGTCTTTAAATTTGTCCATGGTCTGGAGAGGAGATATCTTGGGGAAATGTTTTAATTGAACAGAAATGATGCAATTAGGGGTTATAAATTCAAAATTAAAATTAACCACAGCAGAACAAGGTTAAGGCAGACTTTCTTCACCAAGAGGGTAGTAGAACACTGGAACCAGCTGCCAGAAAACATTGTCAGTAGCAGCACATTGAACACCTTTAAAAAGAGCATAGACAATGATTATAAGAATAGAGGGCTTGCTTTTCAGTATTACAGGGACGGCTGATTGACAGATTTGGTGGGCAGCTGGTTCAGTGTACAGAGTGCAACCAAGAAGGGCCCTGGTGGCTCATAGTTGCACTAATCTTTTATGTCTTCATGTCTTTATGTCTTTATATGGCTAGACAGCCAACATTTTGCATCTGGTCTCAGAAAGAGCCTTTGCTGAGACGGATCACACTCCAGGCAGCGACGCACCTGCGTATGAGTGAGAGCTTGGGTGCAGGAGTGAACCAGCAGCTCGTCATCTTCGCCGGGGATAACGAGACAGCCGAACGTCTCCAGGTAGAAGTGCTCCTGGCCTCCCATGCGCACGTCGCCCTCGACGATGTGGTCGGAGCTCGCGATGGCTGCCTCCACGTCGCCGTGCTCGAGACGTTCCTCGTGTGGGAAGAAGGAATCTTCCCGCAGGGCGTCCTGACAGAAGGTCAGGTCTTGTCAGCAGCAGTTGGGCTACATCATTCACAAGCGTCAGTGTGATCCACTATTGAACGACCAGTGCCGCTCTTCGCTTTCTATACATACATCTTAAAAGACAAGTTGCTTGACAGAGATCACAAAATTCGCACATTTGGATGGAAATCCCGCAATCTCAACATTTGAGGAAATGTCTTGAGATCTTGTGAAATTTTCCAAGATGTGGCAACATTGGTTTGAGCGTACAGCAATGTTGCCACAGAGACAGAGTACTCGAGCAGACCTCGTTCCCACGCAAACAAAAATATAGCATTTGCGGGTACCTCTTTCACCTTAGCGAACCGTACAAGTCAGTAATTGGCGCGAACACCAACCAATGGTGTAGGGGGAGCACAGGGGAGCACAGGGGAGAATTACCCCGGCATCCCTACAAACAATGGACCTCTCCCACATGTTAACTCACTTTACTGAGGTCCGATTTCGTCGGGACAACCGCACTTCTTGGAGCGGTCCACAGAATCGGTCCACTGACACAGTCTACAGACACGATCTGCAGAATCTGTCCACAGTCACGGTCCACACATACGGTCCACAAACACTGTCCACATGCACAGTCCACAGACAGTCCACATACACGGTCCACATACCCGTCCACAGGCACGGTCCACAGACACTATCCACAGACACTGTCCACAGACACTGTCCACAGACACTGTCCACAGACACTGTCCACAAACACTGTCCACAGACACTGTCCACAGACACTGTCCACAGACACTGTCCACAGACACTGTCCACAGACACTGTCCACAGACACTGTCCACAGACACTGTCCACAGACACTGTCCACAGACACTGTCCACAGACACTGTCCACAGACACTGTCCACAGACACTGTCCACAGACACTGTCCACAGACACTGTCCACAGACACTGTCCACAGACACTGTCCACAGACACTGTCCACAGACACTGTCCACAGACACTGTCCACAGACACTGTCCACAGACACTGTCCACAGACACTGTCCACAGACACTGTCCACAGACACTGTCCACAGACACTGTCCACAGACACTGTCCACAGACACTGTCCACAGACACTGTCCACAGACACTGTCCACAGACACTGTCCACAGACACTGTCCACAGACACTGTCCACAGACACTGTCCACAGACACTGTCCACAGACACTGTCCACAGACACTGTCCACAGACACTGTCCACAGACACTGTCCACAGACACTGTCCACAGACACTGTCCACAGACACTGTCCACAGACACTGTCCACAGACACTGTCCACAGACACTGTCCACAGACACTGTCCACAGACACTGTCCACAGACACTGTCCACAGTCACAGACACTGTCCACAGACACTGTCCACAGACACTGTCCACAGACACTGTCCACAGACACTGTCCACAGACACTGTCCACAGACACTGTCCACAGACACTGTCCACAGACACTGTCCACAGACACTGTCCACAGACACTGTCCACAGACACTGTCCACAGACACTGTCCACAGACACTGTCCACAGACACTGTCCACAGACACTGTCCACAGACACTGTCCACAGACACTGTCCACAGACACTGTCCACAGACACTGTCCACAGACACTGTCCACAGACACTGTCCACAGACACTGTCCACAGACACTGTCCACAGACACTGTCCACAGACACTGTCCACAGACACTGTCCACAGACACTGTCCACAGACACTGTCCACAGACACTGTCCACAGACACTGTCCACAGACACTGTCCACAGACACTGTCCACAGACACTGTCCACAGACACTGTCCACAGACACTGTCCACAGACACTGTCCACAGACACTGTCCACAGACACTGTCCACAGACACTGTCCACAGACACTGTCCACAGACACTGTCCACAACACTGTCCACAGACACTGTCCACAGACACTGTCCACAGACACTGTCCACAACACTTCCACAGACACTGTCCACAGACACCACCCCACCCCCACAACACACCTGCCACAGACACTGTCCACAGACACTCCACAGACACGTCCACAGACACGTCCACAGACACTGTCCACAGACACTGTCCACAACACACCGTCCACAACACTGTCCACAGACACTGTCCACAGACACTGTCCACAGACACTGCCACAACACTGTCCACAGACACTGTCCACAGACACTGTCCACAGACACTGTCCACAGACACGTCCACAGCCGTCCCAGACACTCCACAACGTCCACAGACACTGTCCACAGACACTGTCCACAGCACTGTCACAACACTGTCCACAGACACTGTCCACGACACTGTCCACAACACTGTCCACAACACGTCCACAACACTGTCCACAGACACTGTCCACAGACACTGTCCACAGACACTGTCCACAGACACTGTCCACAGACACTTCCACAACACTGTCCACAGACACTGTCCACAGCACCCACACTGTCCACAGACACTTCCACAGACACTTCCACAGACACTGTCCACAGACACTGTCCACAGACACTGTCCACAGACACTGTCCACAGACACTGTCCACAGACACTGTCCACAGACACTGTCCACAGACACTGTCCACAGACACTGTCCACAGACACTGTCCACAGACACTGTCCACAGACACTGTCCACAGACACTGTCCACAGACACTGTCCACACACTGTCCACAGACACTGTCCACAGACACTGTCCACAGAACGTCCACAACACTGTCCACAGACACTGTCCACAGACACTGTCCACAGACACTGTCCACAGACACTGTCCACAGACACTGTCCACAGACACTGTCCACAGACACTGTCCACAGACACTGTCCACAGACACTGTCCACAGACACTGTCCCAGACACTGTCCACAGACACTGTCCACAGACACTGTCCACAACACTGTCCACAGACACTGTCCACAGACACTGTCCACAGACACTGTCCACAGACACTGTCCACAGACACTGTCCACAGACACTGTCCACAGACACTGTCCACAGACACTGTCCACAGACACTGTCCACAGACACTGTCCACAGACACTGTCCACAGACACTGTCCACAGACACTGCCCACAGACACTGTCCACATACACGGTCCACATACCCGTCCACAGACACTGTCCACAGACACTGTCCACAGACACTGTCCACAGACACTGTCCACAGACACTGTCCACAGACACTGTCCACAGACACTGTCCACAGACACTGTCCACAGACACTGTCCACAGACACGGTCCACATACCCGTCCACAGACACTGTCCACAGACACTGTCCACAGACACTGTCCACAGACACTGTCCACAGACAATGTCCACAGACACTGTCCACAGTCACTGTCCACAGACACTGTCCACAGCAGTCGCCGGTAGACCTTGCCTGGCGCGACCATCGCGCATTGTTCCAAAACGTTCGACCGGGGAGCATGCAGCCATAAACCAGTGGCTGTAGTATGCGTGCATACCTACTTCGATATTAATTATATAGGTATCGGCACTGGCGGATTTAGGAGGCCTCGACGCTACGCTTTCCCCAAAATGATCGCTCATGTCTGAAGGTTTGCACTAAAATGGCACGTCCTTGAAATCTAAGAGTATATCACGATAACAATATTGTTTAAATCGTCCCACAGAATATTAGCTGTTCAAAACAGAGTAGTTATACGTAATTGGAGAACCGATTAGTATACACCTATGTATGTCTTAGCGTCGAAGCCTGCCACACGTTGTGGCTTCAAGTATTAGCATGCACCGTACAGTTGTCATATCTGGAATGGCTGTAACCTTGGATTATGTAGCCATCGTGACCATGGCGTGCGTCATGATTCACGCATGTTGTAAAGCGTACCTGTGTGTTATAATGTCGCTTCCACACACCTCAATCGTTATGATGTGTGGCAGGTCCTCATATGTGACCTTGACCTTTCTGGCGGCTCGCTGAGCTGTGGCAAGGTCACACGCCAACACAATGCCAATCAACTGACCCATCGAGGTCACTGTGTCCGCCCGAAACACTTCTTCATCCTTCATGAGCCCAGTTCTGGAAGGAAGACAAAATGAACTGTATCATCAAACGCAGCCATGCAGTTCATGCATGGGTGCAGCTCCAAAGTGAGTTCGGAGGCCACGGAACATATAGTTTGCTGTGGTTGCTAAAGTCTTGCATCATTGCAGGTGCTGGACCAGTCAGGGCAGGAGGCGGAACGAGAGACGATACCGTGCTGGTTAAGCAGGAGCAGGAGGCGGGGCTGGAGTCGATCCCAATCCAAGAGCAAGTGGAGACGCAGAGACAACATTGAAGAGCAGGAGAAGACTGGCAGAATTGCATTTCATATGTATGTGAATCGTAGAAAAGTAAGTTCAACGGCTTGGGATTTCATGTCCGTCTTTACCGTATCCGAACTGTAGTATGCCATCACCAAATTTGTATGAGTAGTCTCGTAGCATTACCAAATAATTTTACCTTGTCACTTTGTCCTCAATATTAAATGGGGCAATTGGTCACTCAACTTCTTATAATATAACTGCGTCATACGGCTTACGTGCAATGTGCTGACAATTTCCAATGTTCCTAACTAAATGAAAATCGAAGGCGCTGCACCTTGATGACACCTTGAACAGCTTCCATGAAGTTTTAATCCTCTTTTTCGCACTCGTTTGCAGGATTTGTGGCCAATTATCCCATTGTAATCATGTAAATTGTATATCAGATATTCTACCTGAGCGAATTCATTTCCAATAGTGTGAAGTTAACCGGAAAATAATCAGCTGCCTCCTGATGCCATTCTCAACCGTTTTTACACATATCTAACCCTGCCATTTCTACATGTTTACATGAAGCTTTCAAGCATTATGGGGGCTATCGCATAGCTCGATACGCGTCAAGTGCCGATATTTGCTGCCGAGAAAACCCGTAGAGCCGCCGAGGCGTCAAGTAAAAAAGAAAGTTCGAGTTTTAATCAATGTTAAGGAACATCGGCTCTCGCACAACAAAATTCCGTAGGAGAAATGTACGGTTGTATGTGAATTATTACCATTCAATTCCTATCAGCGTAAAGTCCTCAAACTATACCGGGGAAGCATGTCAGCCCCAACTCCAATGACGGCGAAAATCATCCAAAGCACATCGCATATCATTTTAGGTCTAAAAAGCTGCCTGTAATTCTGGCGTTGGGGCCATGAACATAATCATTTTAAAATGTATATGTATATACTACAAACCTATTCACATATGTAGATGTATGGAGAGTGGGGTTGCTTATGCTTTTGGTCGGGCTTGGGCTCTACCATAGCTCATTTGTTCTTACCAAATTCTGACTCCAGATTAGCATGGGACACTGTATGGTGTGCCACACCAATCAAGTTGGCATCACTAATTTTCTCTATGCATTGGGCCTGACCGATAACCTTCAAACATCGCCACCCATTTATGTCTTTAAAAATGTATGTACTTGTATTTATGTATATTTATGTTTATATTTATGTCTTTATGCATACCAGTGACGATGCTGCGGCCAGTAGTCCGATCCAAGCGAAGTCATGAGATAAAACGTTTCAAGTAGACACAGCACCAATAAGATGGTCAAGTTGTATTTCGCTAATGTTAAGTACAAATACAATACATCTCACATGTTTGTCTTGGGCGTAAGGTCCTTGGCGCTGAAGAAGTGGGTGACCCCAGGTTGCTGGAGGGCCTCCTCCTCGTGTACGGCCACAATGCGGGCGTGGGCGCGGGTGGAGAACACCAGTCCGGCGTGTAGCTCGTCCTCCAGCGCAGGCAGGTCACTGCAGTACAGAGCCTCGCCTGTCGCCTGCTTCTGAGCCGACACATGGGCCACCGGCCGACCCACCAGGTCTTGCACGGGCTGGTCATCCGGCACCTGCGGCAGCCAATCACACACCGGTCATATCCATACTGGCATATGCAGCAGCCAATCATACACCGGTCATCTCCAGACTGGCATATGCAGCAGCCAATCACAGACCGGTCATCTCCAGACCGGCATCTGCGGCAGCCAATCACACACCGACCATCTCCAGTTCGATACCTGCGGCCGCCAATCATACATCGGCAATCCTTAGCCAGGCACCTCCAGCAGTCAATAGTATACCGACAATACTTAGTCGGACACCTGCGGCAACCAATCGTACACTGGTCATCTCCAGACCGGCATCTGCGGCAGCCAATCACGCACCGACCATCTCCAGTTCGATACCTGCGGCAGCCAATCATACATCGGCAATCCTTAGCCAGGCACCTCCAGCAGTCAATAGTATACCGACAATACTTAGTCGGACACCTGCGGCAACCAATCGTTCGCAGCCATCCCCAGTCAGATATCTGCGGCAGCCAATCATGCATGATCACACCCAGTCCGGCACCGGCGGGAACCAATCATACACCGACAAGTCAAAGTCTGACACCGGCGGCAGCCAATAGTACACCGACTACCCCAAGTCGGGCACCTGACACCTATGATAGTTAATCGTACGCCGACCATCCTCGGCCCAGCAGGAGCGGCTAATGTCATGCCGAGAACATCAATCTGGGTACCTTGGAAGTTAATCTGAAATGAACGCTGCAGTGCATGTAGTAACTCGGAGGTTTGTGCAATTTCCCTGTCAGGATCACCGTACTGTCTGGGAAGATAATACAGTGACTCGGCTTATTTCTTGCAATGGAGATGCGCACATCCCGTACCTGCCGGACAGCACCACCCACCACTTGGAAGAGCTGCGACGAGACAGGCGTCGGCCGGCTGAACGGCTGCAGCAGGGACGCGCAGTCCGGCTCCACGCGGCCCGTCAGCCAGGCGCGGCACTGCACGAAGAACTTGAAGAAGAAGCTGACGGCCAGCGTGCGTCTGTACTCGGTCATGCCCCCCGGCGCCCCGGCGTCCAGCGGCAGGTCGTCCAGCAGCAGCTGCATGGCCTCGTGCAGGGTCGAGTCCTCCCACCGTCTGCACGCGGCGGCTGTGCATGTTACACGGCAGACCAAGTTCGGCACTGAACGGAACCTTTTTTGTGTCACGACAAGCGTTTTGCTTCGTGTATGCGTAGAACGCAGTGGAAGGTGTCTCACTTGGATGATGGTGAAATACCTTGATGATGATGAGGATGTTTCACTCACTCTGTATCAAAGACGTACTCACCAGTGCTAGACAATTCATTGTCGACAGGAGTTGCATGAACCCTATTTCGAAAGAAGGAAGTTCTCCACCAGGCACTGCGGTTATTCGCCGGCTGTTACCTTACCTATTGTGATAGGAGCTTCACTTTTGGATATTTTTCCTGGCTTTATTTTA
Organism: Imbricaverruca yamaguchii; assembly: GCA_034440575.1. Taxonomy (NCBI): domain Eukaryota; kingdom Metazoa; phylum Arthropoda; class Thecostraca; family Neoverrucidae; genus Imbricaverruca; species Imbricaverruca yamaguchii. The sequence goes on along the minus strand of JAOTOL010001458.1, from coordinate 622,391 downwards.
TGTACGCAATATTTCTTTTTTAGTTCGGCCCTCAATCAGAAACGACCCCAGGAGCGAATATTGGAGGGCACCCGACGTATTTTTGCAAATATTTGGTAATAGTACATGCGTCTGAATATTTTCATTATTTTTTCCGCTCCGGTGGCAATGATGTGGATTCAGCGATTGGAGATAGGGTGGGATAGGATGGGGCGAATTCAGCACCAACAATAGCAATACATTGCAGGCAGTGGCGGAGTCGGGATTTTTTTTGTCAATGGCGGATTAAGGAGGTGTCGAGAGGTGTTCAGCAAATACCCTATTCAAACCACTACAATGGTGCGGCGAGGTGACACTTTGCCAATGACGGACCAAGGAGGGGAGGAGTGAATGCAAGGCAGCAATTGTCATAAATCACATGCATTCGCAGAGTCAGGGTGTTTTTCAAATGGTCAATAATTGTAGTGGCCTTCCAAATCAGGTCTTTTAGTACCCTCCCTAGCATAATTTTATATCGACGCCTCTGGGCAACAATTTCACGCTAGGTATTGATGTTATGTAAGAATGACAAAATCATGGGTATTTATGGCGTTGGCTGCCAAAAAGAGACAACTATACAGATCAAATGATGCCCAACCCCTCCATGAACTCCTGGCCACGTCATGTGCTATATTACATTTACATGAACGTACACAAAATGGTGTTTTGAGCCTTTAGGAATGAACTATATTGAACCATGGAAAAATTTTCCGATACAAAATCCGAACACAGACCCAAATGATTTTGCAATTATTACCAAATGGTTTTCCACTTCATTTCGCCATTTAATACATTCGTACATTTTAACACTCCAAAGGTGTACGTTAGACTAATATAATTCAGGCTGGTCTCAGACTGTAAAATTGTAGGTGTAATGAACCGAGTGTGGTGAGTGCTGCTGATGATGTAGAAAGTAAAATGAAAAGACGGAGTGCTGCTGCAAACACCGAACCATTGCAAAAGAGAAAGACTTAACCGTACATTTTGCGACACTGAAATCTCATCTGCCGGACGGAGAACGTACTTGCCAATCAGCTTTTCTTCTGCGTTCTTCGCGCACACTGCCGTCACCGCCATGCCGCCGAATGTCAGTCGCAGAGACTCGATCTCTTCTCCGCGCACGCGCACGAACATGCCGGCATTCACGATGGCAATATCGTCGTCCCTCCTATGAGACTGTTTGTAGCCCATGAAGAACTCATTCTGAAATGGAAGGCAAGCGGTGAGGGGGCGCCTCATGCAGGGGTGGTGGACTACGAGGGAGAGCAGAGAGGCTAGATCATATGTGTGAAAATGATAGAAGTCCTATCCTTCGGTCCCGCTCCCTGATGTCTGGCGCTCAGTACTTGTTTGTGATACAGAGGAAATGTACACTTTCTCGGGACTAAGCCATAGCATCAGCTACATTTTAGAGAATTGATATGACCATATGAAAACCTGGTGTTAGAATAAGGAATATCTAATGAGCCGTAGCAATTGAAATTGGAAGTTGAGACGAGGGTGAAGTGTCGTCAACTATTTCAAACAGGGGCGGATACAGTGAGAGGCGCTCCCCTCTGGAAACGTGCGAGTGTTCCCCACTTTTTTTCCACCCAGAGTCACCCCTCCAGACACTTTCACAATGGCGTCCTTTCGGGCATGTGCCCCAAGACAATGCCTGGATCCGCCTCTGGCATTCGTCCGACAGCTTCCATGATCGGAGGCGCATGTCCCGAGTGTTTGACCTTGTGCTTGGAGGAGGAAGCATGAGCCCAAAACCTTGGGCTTGGCCCCGACTGGAGCCAATGTGAGTATCATCCTTCCCCTACCACCCCCGCAACTAGCAAAATTGTCTCAGGTGTTTGACGATGTCATTGGTATTGCATTTCTTCATGATGACAATGATATTGAATTGCTTGATAAGGACAATGGTAATGCATTTATTGATAAGGCCAATGGTACTGCCTTGCTTGATGAGGACAATGTTATTGCATCGTTTGATTATGACAATCGGATTCCATTGCTCGTTGATGACATTGTCATTCATTTGCTTGATGATGATAATGGTGTTGTGTTGCTGGAGGATGACAATGTTGTTGCGTTGCTTGCTAAGGACAATGCTAGTGTATAGCTTGATTATTACAATACCATTGCATTGCTTGATGAAGCTAATGGAATTGTACTGTTTGATGACAAGATATGCACTGCTTAATGACAAGAGAGCGTACACGATTTCGTACGATGGTATTTTATGACAATGCTAATGGTTCTATGGGATAAATTTGGAGCTAATATCAGTTTCCCACTGTCGAAATACTATGGCACTATTCTTCACTTCACACACTCAGATTCTTCAGTCACATGGCTGGATACCTGTGGACACTCCTGGTCCGGCAAGTAATTCCCGGGGACGTACAATGGAGGCCAAACTGTTCCGACAGGACAGCACGATCTCTGCGGCACGGTCGTGCATGCGTGCATTTATCGTGTTAAAATTCCGCTTACTCGTGGTTTCTTGCGCTTCATACGTGTTTCATCATGTTACGTTCTGCTTGCCAAATGTTTTCGGGTGCTGTTCTACGCGGATCGGTGCTATGACGTGCCTGATGGTGTTATGTTGACGGTGTTATCATCTTGCATCACATAAGTGGTGTCTGGCGGTGTTAGGTCGTATCTCATGGGGTTATGTCGTGTCTGATGGTGTTATGTCCACGGTGTTAAACGTAAGTGATGTCTGACTGTGTTGTGTCGTGTATGGAATGTCTGAAAACACCAATTTGAATGAATACATACTTCTCTTGACCATTTTCATCCATAAGCAATGTTAGCATTAGATTATGCTTGTGCATTTCGGAAACTTATACTTGTAAATGTGACAATGCCCTTTATAGTGGTCTATGAAGGGCACGGTCATGGACAGCAAGGTGGTGGACTCACCTCACCGGTGAAGGGCACGGTCACGGACAGCAAGGTGATGGACTCACCTCACCAGTGAAGGGCACTGGTCACGGACAACAAGGTGGTGGACTCACCTCACCAGTGAAGGGCACGGTCACGGACAGCAAGGTGGTGGACTCACCTCACTGGTGAAGGGCACTGTCACGGACAGCAAGGTGTGGACTCACACCAGGCGACAGGCACCCACCAGGGGCACGCACGGACACAGGGCCACCACGGCACGCCGGACAGCAAGGGGACCACCCACGGAGGCACTGTCACGGCAGCAAGGATGGCCACCCACGCGAAGCACGCACACAACAAGGGGGACCACCACCAGAAGGCACGGTCCGGACACAAGGGGACCACCCACCGGTGAAGGGCACTGTCACGGACAACAAGGTCACCACCTGTGCAAGGGGACCTGAGGTGAGTCACCACCCCCACCAGTGAGTGACCACCTCACTGGTGAAGGGCACGGTCACGGACAGCAAGGTGGTGGACTCACCTCACCGGTGAAGGGCACTGTCACGGACAACAAGGTGGTGGGCTCACCTCACTGGTGAAGGGCACGGTCACGGACAGCAGAATCTCGTCCGGTCGGGCGACGTTCCTCCTGTAGCCGGAGTAGAAGCCGCGGATGGGCACGGTCCTGCTCTCTCCGGACGACGCCATAAGAGTCAGCTGGCTGCCGGCCGACATCAGCAGAGGCACCAGGTCCGAGATTGGACTGCCCGTCATGACGTTGCCGCCGATCGACTGCGGAACAAGGCACAACGTCAAACGCAAGGACCGCGACCTGGCTGTAGAGTCGAACGCGAGCCGAACACGTGCAATTATAGAGGAAGTTGTACTCTTTCGAACGACATGTGTATTTCTCGTCAGCTTTGTTCCACTACGAAGCAATTTGCTTACTACTGCTACCCCGATAGCAGCAAAACTGTTGTCGAGCTAACCCAGTTCACTTTCGCCAAAGTCATTAATGTTGATCCATTAGCTTGCGAATTGTGTTCACGACAACAGCAGCAGTGCGTGTACGTAATGTTGCCCAGCAGCGTCGGTCACAACAGTGGTGTAGGTCGAACGTCGCCCGAGGCTCTTCTTTGTTCAGGTACATGGTAAGTTATTCAGCTGTCCTTTGAGATACTTAAGGATATCTAAACCTGCATGAGGTATTAACACCTTTTCGGGTATTTTGGATTCCTCCCCCGCGGTTTTTGTCATAACTTTCTATAACTGTTCGTGATTGAACCGCGAAATTTGGGAAGTTTAATAACATTTTGCAATCACTTTATTGTCGTAACCATGTCAATGGGATTTCCAGAACGGAATATTAGGAGCAAACTTTGACAGATTAAAAGAAAGTTAGGAACAGTACATCTATCTGAATATTTTCATGGTTTTTTGTATCAGGTGAATATAATTCATAATTCAACTGTCAAATTACTAGGTTTACCTGCGGATATGCAAGTAAGACAGAGACGGAAGATTTTCCAAACGACCGATACAGGAGGTTGTAGGTGATGTTGAGGACACACCCTCTTCAATCTACTGGAAGCAATCATGCGGCGAGAATGACACTTTGTTAAGGGCGGATCAAGGAGAAGTGAATTCAGGACAAATGAGTAGAATAAATCACACGCCTTGGCGAAGGCAGAATATTTCCGTGAATGCCAATACTTGCAGCAACTTTTCTACTATGGCTTTTCAGAATCCTCCAAAGTATTTTCCCTGGCGATGCCTCTGGACCTAACCTCACGGTAAGTGTTGATATTATGTAAGAATGACAATATAATAGGCATTTGTTGCAGGGATTGCAAAGAGCGACAAGCCACAAACAACAAATGATTCTTACCACTTCCTTAGGATCATGACTACGCCACTGGGCGTTTACATGTACATGTATGGACATTAAGTGACGCTCTGGGCCAATAAGGATGAATTATGATGGATTTCATTAATGTAATATAAAAGAACAGTCCCAAATATTTTGATCATTCTCCCCCATCATTCTTCCCGACTTCGCCATTGAGAGTACTTTCAACTTTTGACATTCTACAAGTGTAGATTGCACGAACAAAATTCGTTTGTGTAGAAAAGCTTCCTGTGCGGGACACTTTGAACACACAAATGCTCCCCTCGTTCATGTACCGGCGGGTACCGCGACGGAAGTCGTCCTCGCTGCTTACTCGGCAGTCGTTGCCAGCCGGGCTGGCAAGGCCAGTGGCTATTGTGACCCATCCCCTCCGGTCAAGTTGCATAGCTGACCTCGACCCCGTCGGCGGCTGCGGAGGACGCTGCCTCTGATGTCTGACGGAAGTTGACATATCAGTGTTTAACGGTCGGATGTGGCCGTCATGGGTGTATGGTGATGTGACAGCTTGTTCTGGGCCGTAGCGCCACGAACTACCGGCTGCCTGTGTGCAGCGCGGTTCAGCTTACGTAAGCATGTTATGGGTTACTGTGTCTGTCGCCAGCAGTAGAGTCGGCCGACCGGGGCCGAGGCTCAGAGGTGTCTAATGACAGACGGTCTGACCCGCTCCTGTAGGGCATCGAGTCCGGGCATCGCTCTCGATAGCTAGAGCCGCGTGACAATGACGTGTCTTTGGCGTGTGGCCAAGGGCGGTTGCCTTGATGCTATATAGTCGCCGAGCGAGGAGGAACGCTCTCCACTTTCTCTCTCTCTCTCTCTCTCTCTCTCTCTCTCTCTCTCTCTCTCTCTCTCTCTCTCTCTCTCTCTCTCTCTCTCTCTCTCTCTCTATCGCTCACTCTGTTAGTGAGTGGACGCTGCAGGGCGGCTGGCTGGTGGCCAGTCGCCCGAACTCACCCCTGAAGGTTTGTCTGCGACTGACTGTCTGAAACCGCTGTATAACTGTTGAGATGTAACCTTGTGAGGTGGGATCTAGAATGTTTGAAGATCGAGCTGTGTGCAAGTTGGAGATTGTGTGTGAGCGTTGCTAACAAGAGATTGAGCTGGTTCCAAGCTGAGTTTGTAGGAAGACTTGGATGCAGATATGTGTCAGATGACCCAGAGCCATTGAAATTATAACCGGGTTCACAAAATCGCAAACGTCGAGGTCCATAGTCTATTAACGTGCCTAATAGAAGTTTACCTCAAACAAAATGGGAAATTGTCTGAAAAAGCTCTGGGGAGCAAAATTACATTACACTTGTGCTGATCTGCTCTAAAATCGGAACAGTAGATTCAGATATTTTCGTGTACCCCACATATTTCAGTCTGCATCAACCCTACGGTGATGGGGTTAATGGATATCGGATATTCGACAACAGCAATTTGTTTTCAATTGTCTCTGCTGCGTTGGTTATCGTGTAGACTTTGGTTGGTCATCAGCATCACTGGAAGGAAGGCGGAGTGGGGCTTTCTTGGATGGCCATTCCCCAGACCCAACTGCCGCAGCTCCGCAGTCCACATTCTTTAGTAGAGACTCTGCGTGCTACACACGATTTCGCTCGAAAAAAACTGTCTGGTAGTGGGCCAGCTGGCGTACCGGTTACCCCCTACTAGAACGTCACCAGTCTGGCAATGATTCGCCGCGGACCACCAGCTGGCCCCCAGCGTCAACTGACCACCAGCTGGCCCCCAGCGTCAACTGACCACCGGCTGGCCCCCAGCGTCAACTGACCACCGGCTGGCCCCCAGCGTCAACTGATCACCGGCTGGCCCCCGTGGTCAACTCACCGACACGTTGTGGACCACCAGCTGGCCCCGGGGTCAACTGACCACCAGCTGGCCCCCGGGGTCAACTGACCACCAGCTGGCCCCCAGCGTCAACTGACCACCGGCTGGCCCCCAGCGTCAACGACCACCGCTGGCCCCCAGCGTCAACTGACCACCAGCTGGCCCCCAGCGTCAACTGACCACCGGCTGGCCCCCAGCGTCAACTGACCACCGGCTGGCCCCCAGCGTCAACTGACCACCGGCTGGCCCCCAGCGTCAACTGACCACCGGCTGGCCCCCAGCGTCAACTGACCACCGGCTGGCCCCCAGCGTCAACTGATCACCGGCTGGCCCCCAGCGTCAACTGACCACCAGCTGGCCCCCGGGGTCAACTCACCGACACGTTGCGGATCTGTGTGCCGGCGAACCATCGCAGCATCTCAGTGATGGCCGCAAACACTCGAGTCTTGTATTCTGCGGAAGAACAGTGCACCCGCGTGTAATAGGTGGAATACGTGGGGAATATATCGGTGAACACAATATGGTTGGGTGGCTGACCTACAATACTCAAACCCATCGTAACTATTTCGGACATAAATGCACGAAGCATGGCACAGAGGTAAATATTGAATGAACTGAAGGACATTGAAGGCGGTTTTTCCTCTCAACGGTTCCCGATTCCTTCGATTTCCTTCCATGTCGGGTATTTCTCTCCGAATGCCTCCTGAGACTGAAAAAATATGTTGGATGGGGAGGGGAAGGATTCACTCGAGCCTTCCCAGAGCGGCGCCACCCTGCCATGGGAGACGCACATGCCCCAAATTCATAAGCATCTACCTTTCCACGTGTATTGTTGGCTTGACTTTCTTGTGATGGTATTTCCCCAGCAAATTTGTGTTGAATTGGTGCTCGATTATTGGATTATTAGACTTCCTTTGAACAGATTCACGTTGGCACAAACGATGGACTTCTTCTTGTCCTGCTGGTAGACTTTGAAAAATCCAGCAGACGGTCGAGAAAAAATATGCTTCACCCTGACACTGCAGAAAAAAAAACACGATGAAAAAAAGAAGAAGCAAGAAAGGGCAGGAAAAACGGGCCACCGAAACCAAAGCTGCATGAGTGGATAAAAAGTAGGTGCACAGAACAAATTGGCATCCACATTACAAACACCAGCGCTAACAACAAAGCATATCACTTCGATAATTGGCCTTGGCATGACAAAAGTACATTTTTAGAGAATTACTGAAGCACTATTTGACCCATGCAACTAAGTGGATGTTTAAGTTATCTCAAATTTATTTATTTGATGACCGCAATTGCTAAATGCTGAAGTACTTATATGATAATGATCGATTGCTAGTTTAGTCCTGTGTAACGTTTGACATTTCATATTACCACAGATGGAAATATTAACTCGACTAATAAATGGAACTTTCAATTCAACCCTTTCAAATAATCATAATTCGATGGAAATCAACATTTCACTTGCGGTAACTGATGTTAACCCGCGCCGTCTTTCCGGTCCGATCATCCCACCCCGTCTCGAGTGGGTGGGGGGGGGGGCGGTTGAAGACCCCCTATAAAATCCAAACTAAGCGTCGCACGAACACGACGAGGCGTCATCGGAAAGCGCTCGACGAGTAGGGTCCGGATCCACCCTCCAAAACAATTTACGGCCAAAAGTGACGTCACTAGGGGGCTAGTTTTTCATGACTTTTCATGATTTACATTATGTTTTGGGCTCTGGGGAATTCATTTTGGGAATATTTGAAGAAAAAATTTATTCACATCACAAAATTGATTTGGAATGAGAAAAGGACAGCGAAATCGACGAGGGCTATAATTTTGTTTTGGTCCCCCAAAAATAAAAATTTTATGTTGTCAAAATTTCAAAATTTCGAGTTTTCAATTTTCCTCTAATTTCCCTTTTCCACTGGGTAGAACAGACCGAGAAACGTTGTTGGAAGTCAACTTTCCCTAATAAAAAAGCTCACTTTCGCCAGAATCCTGTATTTGAACTCCAATTTGGCAAATGCGCAAAAGTTATATATAGTTAAACACGAAAAAATGACAAATTCCACTCGTACGTTTTGTTGCATCCGTAAAGATAGGCAAACGCTGAAAGTTTCATTAAAATATCTGTATCCGTTAAAGTGTGACGACTGGTTGAACTTCTTTGGAGGTGACCTCACTTGACCTTGACTGACTCGTTGACCCTAGATGACCTGACCTAAAACAATGTAATCAGCATGTCAAATTCATGTGGAAAGAGGTATGCCAAATTTGAGCGTGCTGCTGCGCGCCGTTCGTCCGCTATCCGCGAAAAAAAACCTGAGGGGGGGGGGGCGGTTGAAGACGCCCACCCCGAGACGGGACGGGTTAATATTGAGACCATTGCTGTCCTATCAATATTTCATCAATCGACCAGTGATTAAGCCAGAGCCTTCAGTACAAAATGATGTTAGACCATTTAGATCTAATGAACCTGATAAGCCAGAAGTCTCAGACCATGTTTGGTGATTGATGGCACGGGCTGTACAACTTGGCATTTTCAGGGACAGAGATCTATTCGCTTTTGAATGCACCACCGATGACTAGAGATGGGACAAGCTACCCATATGTGTACATGCGGCCAAGGCGCTAGCCTGAGAACCGTGGGTTCTACTTACCTTTGCTTATGTGGACAAATACGTTCGCACTTCCGAAACCACAAAGTGGAGTGGTTGAAATCATAGTAATTTTTGGGGGACCAAGTTGGACCGGCAAACTTTGTGTACCTTACGAAGCGCCAGGCACGCCGCTGATGCTTACGTCACGACACGTCTGTCGTCGTGTAAACAACAGCCCCGTCTGGACGTCAATTTACTTGGCAGAGCCGCGATATTGCCGTCCCAAAGGTTATCACAATGTCCAGGGGCGTTCGGAACTGCGGCAAGGGATGGCAGCGCGTGTGACGTCTGTTCGGTGACTACCGACAAGTGCTGCTAGATGCTGCCAGATGTTGCCAAGTGTTGCCATATGCTGCTTAGGCCTGTCTTGACAATCTAGGTACCAGCTGTCGAGCATTGGAACATCACACCTACCTTCGTATTCCTGATGATGCGAATACGAAATTAGCCAACGCTGTCCTATGCTTGTCTTGCCAGCGGTGTCTACAAAGCTCCATGAAAACAGCCCCTGTTTTCAACGGTCTACGACAGCAAGTTGTTCACCTGGATGCTGTTGTTTGGCAGTGTTCAGCTCGTGCTCGATATCTGAGAGCGTATTGGCGGAGCCGAAGGTCACACCGGCGTCGTCCCAGGTCACGGAGGTCAACTCCTCCACCTGCCCAGGGCTGATGATCACAGGATACTCGCAGTGCTTGAATTTAACCTCCACTCCTGTGAACAAAGCAAGTCGGTGATCACCCTCTCCCGCCATGATGAAGCAATGATGCCATCCGGGCACCAAAATGGAGACGCCAAAAGCAACTCCAGCAACAGTCCGCCACCAAAAGCTGTCCTAAAAATGCTAGCTGAGTTGTCACATACGTGCTCCGTGCAATCGGATCCAGACAGGGTTTTCTTCGCCGTCCTCCTGTTCGCCTCATACGCCCTTATTGGTTTTACTCAACTGCATGTTTTCCTCTGGAGTTGGAGTTGCCATATACTTTTAATCATTTTGCATCGGGTTGAAGGTTATGGTATTAGTTGATTTCCCTGCATAACCTTAACTGGCCGAAAACACACTATGTCGTATACTCACTCATTGTTATGTAAGCATGAAAATTTAGTTACAAGTGGCAGACAATGTCGTAGTCTCCCTCGTAGAAAGTTGGCTTCCTTGGTTAACAGCCAGTTTATTATCCCATACTAACTTCAAGGACATTGTACTAATCAATTCCTCGCATTTTCAGCTTGTTGTGTTCGCGAATTCGGACTGACGATTCTCACCGGATTAAAAAAAAAGTATCCGCATGTTGGAGATACCAGTGAACCGAAATTGTAGACATCTTTGTACGCGTGCAGCCAGAATGCGTCCATGTCTCTTCCCTTAACAGCATTGAAACCACATGCAACAGGACGGTTTTGTGAATTTAGAGTTGTCATATCAGGCAGATTTGTTTGGTTTATGCCGGTTTTACGGGTCGAAAATCAGGCATCAATGTGGATGCTCTCAAAGAGCCCTAATCCGCGTGGCTGTGTTTCCGCTGGAAGGGACTGCACGCTGTTAGCACCAAGGGTCACGGGCCCCTTCGGGTCCCCACAGTCCTAGAGAGACACGTGCCCCTGCGCCCCTGCCCATTTGCCGTGGTACTGGGATCTACTCCAGTCAAGAAGAAACGAACTCCGTCAGCTCAAGTGACGACAATAGGAACTTATCATTTCCTCAGATCTGGAGTGCTGTCTACGGGAATATTTATACCAACCATTTTAGCCTTATTAATACCCAAGTTCAATGTTGAATGGGCATTGGGGAACTGTTCCCCAAAGCCTCGTCTTACAACGTTTGAGAAGCAAAAATTGACCATGGACACAATCTTTGAGTAGTGTGTGTATGTGGTGGTGGGGGGTCAGTCAGATTATAGACGCACGCTGGATTTTCAAAGGCATGTTCAAGACCACCAGATTACAACAATTATCACCAAGCAAACATACAAATCCACAGTTGCCTTGGTCGTCTCACCCCACTCACCACGAGCCAACCATTATCACGCTACTACAGTGACGTAATACTAGTTGGTTAATGATGATGGGTGGCTAATGATAATGGATGGTAAGTGATGATGGCTGTTTAGAGATGATCGTTGTTTAGTGATTTTCGTTAGATAATGATACTGTTTGGTTAGGGATAATAGTGGGTTAGTCATAATATAACACTGGGTTAGTGTCAATGGTTGGTTAGTGATAATAATGTGGTCAATGGATGGTCAGTGGTAATGTTTTGCAAATGATAATGGTTGGTTAGTGATAATGGCTTCTTAGTCATGCTGGTTGGTTAGTGATAATGGTTGGTTAGTGAAAGCTTTCCGGTGTTGGGGCACACGTGGTCTGGCCTTTTGGTGCCAAGCTAGTCAGGGTTTCGTGGTGATGCAAATTCCGAATTGCTTTGGCCCACCCGTAATTGGACCGGTTGCTGCCATCACCAGCGCTGATTCACACAGCGCACTACCGGAGTGAGCACAATAATGATGACAACTGATGTGCAGATAAATCAGCCTATCCACAAATGGAGAATTTTGAGTTAGACTGGTTTAGGAATTCGCCAAAGGGATGGCTAATTCTAGAAGCGTCCCCTCTGTCGAGAATTTCTTCTTGGCGGGGGCACATTTAACATACTAATTGGAAGGCTGTGTCCCTCCCTCAAGGCTGTGTCCCTCCCCTTAACCTCCTTCTTACATTGGCTAGCATCCCTGAAGGTGTCTTAGGTCTAGGGGATCGGCGGCCCCGATGTTATAATTTGCATCCGCCCCTAGTCATAGTTTATCAGAGGCAGAGGGGCAGCGGACGCATTTGATGAGCTTCGGCGAGACCCCCCGCCCCAGGAGAGATAGGACTATTTGAGGCCGGATGTTGCGCGGGATCGTTGGACAGTTCCCGCACATCCGACCACCTACTGGATGCCTGATGCCCATATTTCCCGTTGTTTTTCCCCATGGCATTTTTAATTGGATATCGCTATTTCATGAAACACATTGTTATATTGCGTGTATTTTCCGTAGTATTCCGGGCTGCTATTCGATGGCTCACGACACCGAACAGCGGCCACTGCGCACTAGCCTCACCGACTTCGGTGTTGCCGTTGACCAGCTTGGCGTCCGGGTATGCCGACTTGAGCCGCAGCAGCTCGTGGAGCGTGACCGGCCGGTACCAGGTCACCCGCGGTCCGACGAACCGCAACGACTGGCTCGCCCACTCCGGTCCCAGCTGGGGAGGTCAGCGGCGCGTCAGACGGTACGCCTACAGGCCGGTTGGTTGGTTATTGGTTTACGACACATCGCGATTGGTCGCTGGCGAAGAGTAGCGACAGGTGAGACTCGAACCCACAACCTTTCGATTGTGAGACGAGCAACATACACCTAGGCCACTCGTCCCCTGAGCCTACAGGCGCGATACACTAGATGCACCGCTGTGTAGGAAGCATGATTTGGGAAGAGCCTCGAACATGGCCGAGCATGAGGAATAGTTGGCTCAGACAGCGAAAGGATGAGAACTGGATGCATGGTCATCTGGACATCTCAGGCTGGATGCAGATGGCACAGATAGACATCATAACACGTAGCGTGGGACGAAGTTCTTGATGTCAACCTGACAAAAATAAAATACAATGCTATTTAGAGTATTTCTGACAGGAAGATTTTGTGATCAAAGATCATTGTACGAATGTCAGCTGCCCATCCTTCATTCTATGCTGAAGCACCCATCAATATGTTTAGTCGCCACATGCATGCCACATATTGTGGGGAATGCATGGCCATGTACAAGTAATGAAGAGGACCGGGGAATAGCCGGGTAGACCATACCGGTGTAGGAAGGGATTAATGAGGTGCATAGGGGAGCAACTGAGAGTAGGTATTGAATGCTCACAAAGAAGGATCCCCTCTTACATTCCGCCAACCCCAAAGTACAGCTCAGAAACTCCCACAAAGGGAATGATGGGAAGTAAAGGAGTGAATATTCAAGCGTTTCGGGGAGAACGCTAGGCGGAAATGGATAGCTTCGAAGAATAAACTGTTATAATTATGAGCAATATTTGAGGGAGTTCTTCAAACGGCATTTTTGGGAGTTGCGAGAGTGAACATTGCAAAATCTGTTTCGTTAACGCCCCAGAACTCACCACAGGGAGTTTTTTTCACAATGTGCTAAATAAGAGTAACAAGCCGGTGATGTAAAGTAATGAGCCGGTGCTTTCCGGTAAAAGGAAGTTCATGTAACGCTGACCCATCTCACTAGCGCCCATCCGAGCAGACAATCTGTAATAAGGATTTTGTATCATATTACACCGTGTGAACATTTACGAGAGACATGCACTGCGAAATGATCCGGGAAGTAAATCAAGCTGTCGACAACTGACTTACTTCCCAGGAATCCAAGCACCACACCAGCCGACACTGACCATGAGCTCCGGTGGGAAGATGGTCTCCTGAGTTGGGTCGTACGGCGCCAGCTGGTGCACGTCGAACAGCGACGTGCCCACGCGCTCCTCGTCGCGGTACGTGTCGCTCTCGGCCGTCGCGCCGGACTCGGACGTCGCGCCGTTCTCCTGGGAACTTCCGCCGGTGCGACAGCAGCCTGCGGCGCCGCAGCCCTGGAACTCGCAGGTGAGCGTCCTGAGCCCGTCCAGGATCGGCCGGTACCCGGTGCACCGGCACAGGTTGCCTGGAAGGCCGCACAGGTGACAGCGCTGCCGCTCAGAGGTGGGAAGCCGGCGACACGCCGACGCGCGTCGGTGACAGCTGGAGGGACACCGGGGACTAGTGAGACAGTCAAAGACGGACCTGACTTCTCCTCAGAGGTTCTTTACAGGCCGGGGACGGGCTACCGGGCGGCCGTGTCCGGGCATTGGCGGCACGTTAAACTTTCTGTCTAAATTCTACCGTTGAACTGGAGTTAATGGATCGGGTGGTGGGGCCAGGATTCACGCAACAAGCTCTGCTTAGCAATAGAACCCTGGCTCCTGAAGCCACCCCAATAACAACTCGGATTAAATTTATTTTAAAAAAATATATACACTTTTTGGACGAATCAATCATGGCAAGGTCCATTTCTCGGCTAGTTTGCATTGACAAACGGCACATATTGCATAGAGTGGCGGTATTGCCCTACGACGTTGGGCAATACCGCTGGTCGTCTATAGAACCTAGCCGGACCTACCCTTTCAGCCTCGGAGCTTACGACACGCCAAACCGTGCGTTCCCCGAACAGCTGCACAGCTCCGTGCCCAAAGGTGCAGCGAACGGAGGCGGACTCATGACCGTGCCATCTTTTCAATAGCCTATTGTCCGCGCTAGACTTCCGGCGAACGCATTGCGGCGCCTGCCCTCACGGTGCAAACATGCATGCTATGCCAGCCCCGTCTGCGCCTCTGGGTCACAGAGGCCTGCGGATTTTGCAATTAAAGAACTAGAGGAGGTGAGCTAATTCCACTGAAGTGACCGTCCATCGCCCCCTCTCGCACACACGAACGCCCACTCACATACGAATAAACAGCAAAACATACGAGGTAGTATGTTTGTTATTGAGTTGCATAATTGGCGTAACAAATACCATGGTGGTCAAGCTGGGGGTACAGGGACCTTAACACGCGCCCTGGAGGGCCTCTGAAAATTATGCGCAATGGAGGGGGAGGGATTCCGCCCCCCTAAAGTCTCGGCTCCCATTAGGGCTATAGCAATGAAATTCGCAGGGTGAATGTGCACGATAGTTAACTCTATTGTGTGCAAATTTCGTGACATTCCCCAGACCAGCCGGCCCTACTCAGACTCCCTGCTCACGCCTTTCCCAGACCAGCCGGCCCTACTCAGACTCCCTGCTCACGCCTTTCCCAGACCAGCCGGCCCTACTCAGACTCCCTACTCACGCCTTCCCCAGACCAGCCGGCCCTACTCAGACTGCCTACTCACGCCTTCCCCAGACCAGCCGGCCCTACTCAGACTCCCTACTCGTGCCATCCCCAGACCAGCCGGCCCTACTCAGACTCCCTACTCGTGCCATCCCCAGACCAGCTGGCCCTACTCAGACTGCCTACTCACGCCTTCCCCAGACCAGCTGGCCCTACTCAGACTCCCTACTCACGCCTTCCCCAGACCAGCCGGCCCTACTCAGACTCCCTACTCACGCCTTCCCCAGACCAGCCGGCCCTACTCAGACTGCCTACTCACGCCTTCCCCAGACCAGCCGGCCCTACTCAGACTCCCTACTCGTGCCATCCCCAGACCAGCCGGCCCTACTCAGACTCCCTACTCGTGCCATCCCCAGACCAGCCGGCCCTACTCAGACTCCCTACTCGTGCCATCCCCAGACCAGCGGCCCTACTCAGACTCCCTACTCGTGCCATCCCCAGACCAGCTGGCCCTACTCAGACTCCCTACTCACGCCTTCCCCAGACCAGACGGCCCTATTCAGACTCCCTACTCACGCCTTCCCCAGACCAGCCGGCCCTACTCAGACTCCCTACTCACATTGTCCCCAGCCCAGCCGGCCCTACTCAGACTCCCTGCTCTAGCCTTCCCCAGACCAGCCGGCCCTACTCAGACTCCCTACTCGTGCCATCCCCAGACCAGCCGGCCCTACTCAAACTCCCTACTCGTGCCATCCCCAGACCAGCCGGCCCTACTCAGACTCCCTACTCGTGCCATCCCCAGACCAGCTGGCCCTACTCAGACTCCCTACTCACGCCTTCCCCAGACCAGACGGCCCTACTCAGACTCCCTACTCACACCTTCCCCAGACCAGCCGGCCCTACTCAGACTCCCTACTCACATTGTCCCCAGCCCAGCCGGCCCTACTCAGACTCCCTGCTCTAGCCTTCCCCAGACCAGACGGCCCTACTCAGACTCCTTACTCACGCCTTCCCCCAGACCAGCCGGCCCTACTCAGACTCCCTACTCGTGCCATCCCCAGACCAGCCGGCCCTACTCAGACTCCCTACTCACGCCTTCCCCAGACCAGCCGGCCCTAATCAGACTCCCTACTCACGCCTTCCCCAGACCAGCCGGCCCTACTCAGACTCCCCTACTCACATTGTCCCCAGCCCAGCCGGCCCTACTCAGACTCCCTGCTCTAGCCTTCCCCAGACCAGACGGCCCTACTCAGACTCCCTACTCACGCCTTCCCCAGACCAGCCGGCCCTACTCAGACTCCCTACTCGTGCCATCCCCAGACCAGCCGGCCCTACTCAGACTCCCTACTCGTGCCATCCCCAGACCAGCTGGCCCTACTCAGACTCCCTACTCGTGCCATCCCCAGACCAGCCGGCCCTACTCAGACTCCCTACTCGTGCCATCCCCAGACCAGCCGGCCCTACTCAGACTCCCTACTCGTGCCATCCCCAGACCAGCCGGCCCTACTCAGACTCCCTACTCGTGCCATCCCCAGACCAGCCGGCCCTACTCAGACTCCCTACTCGTGCCATCCCCAGACCAGCCGGCCCTACTCAGACTCCCTACTCGTGCCATCCCCAGACCAGCCGGCCCTACTCAGACTCCCTACTCGTGCCATCCCCAGACCAGCCGGCCCTACTCAGACTCCCTACTCGTGCCATCCCCAGACCAGCCGGCCCTACTCAGACTCCCTGCTCGTGCCATCCCCAGACCAGCCGGCCCTACTCAGACTCCCTACTCACGCCATCCTCCCCGGCGTGGTGTGCCGCCGCTCAATGCAACCGATTAACATGCGGTGTCTGGAGAAATAGATATATAGGGGAGATAGGGTGAGGCATGGGGAGATAGGGGAGATAGAGGAAATAGTGGGGGAGAGATGGAGAGAGAGGGAGAGATAATGAGGAGCTAGATTGAAAGATAGAGGTGGGATAGAGGGAGAGACAGAGGGAGAGATAAAGGGGAGAGGAGATGGGGGAGTGAAAGAGAGAAACATACCTTGCATGTAGGTTTCGATGTCACGGATAGATGGCAGTGGGTTGTTGCGCAGTAGAGCGTACATTGACATGACGATGCCGGGTGTGCAGAAGCCGCACTGGGACCCGTTAGACTTGGCCATGCGCTCCTGTGTAAGTACATGTGTGACACCAATGGATGGTCAGGGCGCTTGGTTACGGCATGTATCGCTTGTGGATGACGCTCGATTGATTTAGACACGATAATGATCACAATAATGCATACACAATAGTGTTCACGACACAATGCTGGTCACAAAAAGATGTTTGCACACGACAATGATCACATTATTTTACCTAGGCACGATAATGAAAAATATTTTGTTTTTAGATACCATAAGAATTACATTATTATTACATTTAGGCACGATAATGTTATGGACTGAGCTCAATGAATGTATCAATAGGTATGGAATTCTTTAATGCATGGACTCATCTCCACACCAACTGAGACTCTGGCCAAACACCAGTGACAGGGTGAGCTGTGTCGGGAAAGGGGTTTCAACGACACCCGTCCGTCTCAGCGGCCAATAGATGGACCGAGCTGGATAGACGATTGACAGACCGAACCATACGCGTTCCGGCTGCATAATTTTTGACTGGGTGTCATGGAAGACGTAGTGGCTCAGGTGAAATAAAGAAGGGAAATGTGGCATAGGTCAAACAATCTCACCAACTTATCCCAGCACGCAATATACAGGTTGGTTCGATTTAAAGCGTACTTGATGTCCCCGCTCTTGTAGATTTGATGGATGCACAAGTTGAACCCTTTAAGCCGTTGTTCACTGTAGAGATCACATTAGGTAAAGAAATAAGTCAGGTAAGTGCAGTTTTCGCAATTTTTCTTGAAAAGCTGCAATTTGACAGCTACTTGCCGGAGTCATTGTTCAATCCATGACCACGTGGGAAAACAAGAGATTTCCTAAGTTATCCACCGGTATTATAACATTACCGTTTGACTGTCCAGATTGAGACAGAAAGTTCCTCAAAAGTAGGTAGGCCACATCAACGAAACATTCAATGCATTCACTCGCACTTCCACACTCACTTACTCTCCCCAAATTCATATAAACACCCAAGCAACGCAGTGAGCTGACTTATACACAGCTGATGTGGCTGGATGTCGTGAGTTCGGCTGAGAAGTAATGCGCGTCGTCTGTGCTTACTGATGCCGTCGGCAGTCGATCAACTGTCACATTTTTTGCTACCATAAAAACCCGAAGTGTGTTTCTCGGTCGGTATGAGTCATATGGGTCAGTTAGGTCAACGAAGATACCATATTGACTGGAAAGCTAGACGTAATTTATTTTTGTCAGTATGACTCATATGGGCCTGGAGATGCACCAATGATGTCGTTTTGTCTTGCACACACCTGGCAAGTATGTATCTGCTTTCCTCTTTTCGGTTTGACTGATATGGGTGGGACATTTCAGGAACGATATCCTCTACTCTTCAAGCTGTCCCAAAATACAAAATCCATGAAACATAAAGCAAATATAGACCATTCATGTTTGGCCTGTGGTGACCTAGGTACGATGGCAAGGGCAACTTAGCTTGATCCAAGGGTAAGTTGGTTTGACCCTTTTTTAATACGGACTTCATCTTGCTGAGCCCTGTCAAGTTTGTATCTTTGCATGAGATGCACACAAATGTCCATTGGGCCTATAATCTCTTAGAAATTGTCACGTGTTGCACAGTTGACCTCTCGTCGCAACGCAATTACAATTTTAAATGGGTCCTTGACCGGTTACAGTCGACTAAATTTAATACGTTCCCCACATGTAGGTTTCAGTCGAATCGGTAGGTGTAGTCACCCACGATGACCTGGTTTGAGATCAGGTTTGCTGCACTGATCCTGTGTTGGTTCACGCTGACGTTCTATGCCACCCCGATACTCTGGCCGTGGATACCAAGACCAAGAATCCAGCCGAGACCATCCGCAGATACACAAACGTGCTGGAGCTGTAGCCAGTGCTGAAACGTCCCATTCAAAGTGGCGAAACCGAGTACGCAGTATGTCATTAATCACTAATAAATGGACATTAATCAGGTCAAACCCAGTCCGGTGGCGTTCCCTCCCAAACTAACAGTCAGAGTGGCACCACCAGGGTCGTGTAAACTCATTACGCCGAGCGTAATCATACGTCATACACCCTGCTCAAGTCACATCTGTTTATCCAGCGTAACAGTGTCCGGAGTGTGTTGACACCAGGCGTTGATCATTGGAGAAGTAGGGGCCATGTGGAAGACACTGACTGCATGATTATCTGGAAGAGGGGCCGTGCAAGGTGAGGGAAAGCATGAACCAACCCCGTCAATAGCATATTTGCCGCTCCCGTCATTAGCCGACACCGCCAATGGAAAGTCGCCCACAGCACCCAGCAGGGTGAAGAACTACGTCTGCCGATGTGATGCGCGTCACCTGCGACTTGCCTGGATGGGGTGCAGACGAGTCTTGGTGCTGCCGATGCCCTCCACGGTGGTGACGGCCGTGCCATGTGCCGCACACAGTGGCATCAGGCAAGCGTTCACGGACATGTGACTGTCGACACTCAGGTCAAGGTCAGTCGTCAGATCGATGTTCGCTGACACGCAGCTGGCGCCATCCGGATCAAGATTGACACGCAAACACCCGAACATGGGTCTGGACGCCGCTACCATCCGGATTTGTCTGGCATGTGAATGAAAACATCGATGTGAAGGTCACCACACACACACACCCTTAAAGGATGACTTCCGAGAGTGCTTAATTACCAGATTCGCTTTGCTTCAGATTGCACTTTGCTGACGTATGATTCCGCACAAGACAGCGTAAACATGTCTCACTTATGGGAGGAATAACTGTATTGCCTGATGGTAAAGCTATGGAACGGAGTTGTATGTTGTAGGTTTTTATTGTTTAATTAAGGAATTACGTGCCATCGGTCGGTCAATAATGCCATCGGTCTACATTGCACTTTCATACGTAAATATCATTTATAAAATATTTGCATTTGCTTCTTTGTATTTTATTAAAATCCTGATGTTATCTTTAACCGTGACGTCACAGTTCAACACAAGCGTTGGGCGCCTCGTCCGTACAGCTGGTATACATTTTGCGCTGGTGCTAGAAGCGCCGGAAAGGGCGAGAGGGATTTTCCTCCACCCCTAACACCCAAAAATACATTGTATCAAATGAAAAATTTGGGGATTTTCACCACGCGAAAGCTTGAATAACCAGCGCGGTTCACGCGACCATACATTTTCCTGTTTCTTCGCATTTCCTTATGGTAGCCCCCCCCCCCCTAGGAAAATCCTGGCTGCGCCACTGGTTGATGGAACAGTTCGTTCCTGATGCTTTGTGGTCTGATTGAAACATTCGTGAACATCTATAGTGCTGGACGATTTTCTGGCGGAACAAAGCCAAAACGGATACTTGCAGATGTGAACCTGAAGCATTTCCACTGGGCTGGCATGGCTGCCCAGGGCTTACTCGCGGCCCCGTGTCAGTATGGTGTGTGGGCGAATCTACAAGGGCTGCCATGCTTGCTGCCATGCGTAGCCGGCACCCGTCTAAGATATTTTGCATGAGGGGCGGGGGAGGGGGGGGGCGGTGTGTTCTTTAGCTACTGCGAGATCCATCGTAACAGCCCAGCCGGCTCCGGCTCGAGCAGAAATGCCAAGGCAATGGGAATGTCCGTGGCTGCGGGGACGGGGGCCGTGACTGTGGAAGCAGCGACCCGCGCGGTTATCGCCGTCTCTCCGGTCAGATCATTACACCAAGTCTCGGGTGTGTGTGTGTCGATAGGAACCCCCTCTAATCCACAAACTAAGCGGCTCACGAAAACGAAAGAGGTGTCATCGGAAAGCGATGAACGAATAAGGTCCGAAAATGGTCCGACACCATCCCACCAAAAATTTTTTTTTCCCCAAAAAAAAAAGTAACGTCACGAGGAGGCCAAGATTTTCACAACTTGCATCATGTTTTGGGTCTGGGGAGTTCATCCTTTGGGAGATTTTAGAAAAAATTGGAATCAGAAAAAGACAGCGAAATTCACAAGGACCATAGCATTTTTGGCCACCTGGAAATCAATATTTTTTTGTCAAATCAAAAACGAAGAAAAAGAGAGAAAAAATCCCTAAAGATAAGCAAACATTGGAAGTTGCATTACAATATCTGTATCTGTTAAAGCGTGACGATTGGTTGAACGTTTTTGAGGGTGACCTGACTTTACCTAGATTAGCTCGTTGACCTTAGATGACCTGAATTCAAAATTTTGACGCATGACAAATTTATGTGGGAAAAGAGATGCCAAATTTTGGCGCGTTGCTGCGTGCCATCCTTCACTATCCGCAGAAACCCTTACCGAGAGCCGGCTGAAGACACCCTCCCCGAAGACCCCCTCCCCGAAACGGCGTGGGTTAACATGTTGAACGAGTCACCCGTGTCTGCACTACCTACCGCACACCTATACTGAAACTAGCCTTGCATTTATCCTGTGCTTTGTCTCATACCTTCCGCGTGAATATTTGGATTGCATTCCTGCAGTATGAAGTAGAAAACGAAAGCAACGTAGAAAAACGATATTTCGTCTGTCCGCGTTGTTTCGTATTTCAGCTTCCTTCTCGTTGATCAGTGGATGCCTTCCCGAGCGCAACGCCCATTGGTACGAAAAAGAATAGCGACGCTCCCGCATCTTCTCTTCATCCATCAGCGTGCCAACAAACACCGATTCACTGTGCCCGCCCATATCGCCCCCGGCTTGTGTTCAACCGTGATTTTACGACTAATACTAAGATGACGTACATAACCGATGACAGTTGCTTCATTATTGTCCATATACGATCAACACGAACGTGCCTGCTATTTTTTAAAGGTAAGTAAAAGTGGATGAAAGCTACTTGTTAGATGGCGTGCAACAACTCCATTCGCAAGATGGAGTTGATGTTGCCACCGCTTGCGTGGGGTGATCGTCTGACCATCAGCCGTCGTCTGCCGTAAACATGTACGCACACCGGAGCACGTGCAGTCGGCATGTTGCCACACTGGGGACGTGCTGCTTCAGAAGGTGAACTTAGCTTTGGCACAAGACGCGGTTCCCATCCCGGCCTCATCACACCAGCCAGACAGGTCCTGGGCCGAAGGACAACCCAGCAGTCCTGCCACGCAATGGAACACCGTTTTGCACATCCTTGGAACCTCGCAGATGTATGTCTGAACTCAGGGTCAAACGGCATACATGTGGTGACCTATTTAGATGCCCTTGACTGGCCCGTGAACGGATAATCTAATTACATGCCAAGATGTGAAATCGCTCACCAATTGTAACGGCATGCAAACCTAATGGAGGGTGAATGATATATGTCGCAATGTCTAATGGAACGGTTATTGATAGCGTAGTCATGTTCTTGATCACAGTTAGTGTTGCCTCCCCGAAATCTACCTCTTGGAAGAGCCCATCCATCGCTAAGCAGCATGGATGCACGCAACTAGCAACTACGAAAAGGATACACGATTTTCTTGCGATGCGCTATATACTTAGACACCATGACGGTGCAGGCTCCGCATCCTCCTTCGCCGCATACCAGCTTCGTCCCCGTCAATCGCACTGCAACAGACCAGGCGAAGTGAGTGCGGTGGTGATGCGGTCCACAGGTCATCCTCGGCTGTCATCCTGACCTGCCGCTGCCTCCGCAGGGGCTGCTAGGTCAGCCGGTGGTGATGCTGTCCACGGGTCATCCTCGGCTGTCATCCTGACCTGCCGCTGCCTCCGCAGGGGCTGCTAGGTCAGCCGGTGGTGATTCTGTCCACAGGTCATCCTCGGATGTCATCCTGACCTGCCCCTGCCTCCACAGGGGCTGCTGGGTCAGCCGGTGGTGATGCTGTCCACAGGTCATCCTCGGATGTCATCCTGACCTGCCGCTGTCTCCACAGGGGCTGCTGGGTCAGCCGGTGGTGATGCTGTCCACAGGTCATCCTCGGATGTCATCCTGACCTGCCGCTGTCTCCACAGGGGCTGCTGGGTCAGCCGGTGGTGATGCTGTCCACAGGTCATCCTCGGATGTCATCCTGACCTGCCGCTGTCTCCACAGAGGCTGCTGGGTCAGCCGGTGGTGATGCTGTCCACAGGTCATCCTCGGATGTCATCCTGACCTGCCGCTGCCTCCACAGGGGCTGCTGGGTTCGCCCAGTGCTGCAGCCGCCGCCGCCGGTCGTACCGGTGGTGCTGGGATGGGAGACGCCAGAGCCCGCGCTATGCGGGGTGATGTCGTCTAAATATTTGTGTCCGTTAAAGCGTGACGATTGCTTAACACGCTCACGTCCGGGGGCAGATATCTGCCCCCCCCCTACGGTTTTCCTAATTTTCTGCCGTACTAATCGAGTTAGCAAGGCCACACCTCGCATGGTTGCTCATTTGTCTTTTCCGCATATCCTCATATATGTTTAATCCTGGGTCATCTTAGGTCAGGTCACCAGGTCAGGCGAAGTGACCCAACTACACTCGGAGTTCTAGGTGGCATAACTTCCACAATAATTGAGCTATTGTTTTCAAACTTAAAACACGTCATGATCTCATCAGCGACCATAATATGTGTATCGAATTTTTTTCGTAGCGTTGACCTGAGGTCAGGTCGCGGTCATGGCTTCGCCATTATGAGGCCATGGTAAAATATACGAATGTTTCCTGGTGACATATTTGCTCTCGGAATGATCTCACAACGATTGTGGCGTGCAGTTGGAAGCTATGCTTAATGTTACCGCTGTCATTTTCGCTCAGTCACCTCACCAAGGTCATCTCAGGTCACCCGAGATCACTACACATTTCTACGCATTTTATCGCACTGCATTGAGCTAGAAGGCTGAACTTACCGTCATTGTGCTTGTATCGCCAGGACGTGTCGATTGATACATAACATGCCGTCCGTAGGCTACTTCATGACCTTGACCTGAAGTCATAGTTTCGGTTGTCCTGCCCTTAAATCACACCGCCTATTGTCGATAACACATTTCAGGGACTGTCGAATAGCGTTCTCCGTTTGTTTTTATTTGTTGCAGGTCCTGAGATACTTGTCAATATCTAAGAGTCCAACACGAATTGATGGAATTTGACCTATGATAGCCAGTGACCTGAATATTAACCTGAGCGAAAGCAATGACCGAAACACTTTCGATAGAGCCTGTCACTAGCTATCCAACGCCGTTTTCCGTTCGTCGCTAGCTAGCATAGTTCTAGAGATATATGCTTCATAGTTCTAGAGGTGGCAGACATCTGCCCCCTGGACATGCGAAGTGGGCGCGGACCACCGGAAGTGCAAGTGTTAAGCTATTTTAAGGTGAATTTACTTAACCCAGATCAACTCGTTGACCGTAGATGACTTGACCGCCACGTCCGCGGTCAAGACGTCCGCCACCAGGTCAGTCGACCTGGAACCCATTCAATTTCCATGTTCACTAACGGATTTCAATTTTGTGTTGCATGGCATACGCTTATGGATTTTTTGAACAGTCACAAGATTGCACGACAATATCGCTGGGCGTTTACGAGATAACGCTGTAAACAGAAGTGGGCGGATTCCTTTCCCTCCTGTCATTCCATACGCGTTTGAAAGAGCGCCATCTTATACCTATGCCAATCATGTAGCACTAGCCCACCACATGATTCCCCAAAAGTGACGTCACCAGGGGGCTAGATTTTCACGACTTACATTATGTTTTTGATTCTGAGGAATTCAATTTGGAGGATATATGAAAAAAAAAAATTTTTTGTAATGATAAAAGGGCAGGGAATTCGACCATGGCTATAATTTTTGGGCCCTCCAAAATAAAACCTTTTTTCATTAAAAATTTTGAGTTTTCAAGTTTTCTTTAATTTTCCTTTTCAGGTAGGCAGAGGAGACCGAGAAACGTTGTTGGAAGTCAACTTGACCTCATAAAAATGCTTACTTTAGCCAGAATCCTCTATTTGAACCGCAATTTGGCAAAACGCAAAATTGATATGTAGTCAAAAACGAACAAAATGAAAAATTCCACTAGTACGTTTTGTCGCATCCGTAAAGATAAACAAACGCTGAAAGTTTCATTAAAATATCTGTATCCGTTAAAGTGTGACGACTGGTTCAACTTGTTTGGAGGTCACCTCACTTGACCTTGACTAACTCGTTGACCCTGGATGACCTGATTCCAAAATTTTGAAGCTGCATGTCAAATTGATGTCGAAAAGGGCGTACACCAAATTTGGGCACGCTGCCGCGCGCCGTTCGTCCGCTATCTGCGAAAAACCTGAGGGGCGTTTGAAAGACCCCCGAGACAACTCTTATGCTGACACCATTATGGTGACGGAGGGGACAGAGCTGACGATCGTGGTGGACTTTACTGCTCCTACGACTCAAATGGCGGCTTACTGAGCAGTCGCATACTCGACAAGAGTTGCAAATACAACGGCGACATGTCTCTGCAAGCAGTTATCCCATCCAAGCAAAGAGCGCCAAAAAAACAACTCTTTCGCAATTCGCAAACTCGAAAGAAAACCTGGACCAGCAGGATAGTGCGTCGCAAGGCCGAACACCACCGAGAGGCTTCGGCGCTACGGGCGGTAACTTAAAGGTCATTGCCTACGTGCACCAGCACGGGGAAACACAGAAGGCCTAATTAGTGCTACGCTAACCGCGCCAACGCCAGCTGTCCGACGAAAAGAATACCAAGCCTACGGAGGACGCCGACCACAAACCTCTCAACCAGCTGCCACCATCGCGTCTATTCTACACTACGGACTCTCAGCTCTACCCTACACTGTCATCTCTATCATATCTGCCTTGGACTGCCATCTTTGCTGGATCTGCAACTTTACTTCAGGTTGGTCCAGCGGTGCCGCCAACCCCCCTCCCAATACCGCCGATGTTTCTAAAGTGTGTAAAGTGTGATAAGACGCCACACCGAACATTCCCACGCACCATGCCTAACACCAGTACAAGCGAACCGACGGGTGATTTCTATCTCTGCCGCCGTGTCGATGGTCGGCCTATCACTAGCGTTGACCCCTGGAAGGTAGAGACTGAAATCACCCGTCAGACACAGGCTCCCCTACACGCACGCCATCTAAAGTCTGGGGAGCCCTTGGTCCACCAGGCCTGTAACACCACAGATTTGCTAGCTAGGGGATCTCATCGGTACACCGGGCCCCTCCCCCTACAAACAAACCAAATACTCACATTCTCATCTTGAATTTCACATCCAAACCACAACCCACACATGTCAAAGCTAGTTACATCACATACAAAGTAGCACCACACGCATCCCTGCCTCGTCGCTGTTCCTTTTGTCAAGGATATAGCCACACGATGGGGCCGCAAACAAACAAACCCCGCATGTGGCCTCTGTGCCGGTCCACACAACACCAACGACTGCAATAGTGGAACAAGGAAATGCGTGGGCTGCGGCGGGGACCACGGCTCTCGGGACGGGACATGTCCTCGGAGGAGGAAGGGAAAGACATCCTCCGACTTTTCCACATCGAGGGCATAGCCCCGTCGCGGGCGCGGGCGTGGGGCAACGAGCAGTACCCGCTGCTCCCCGCCCGGCCCACGCAGACACACACACCCTGTAGTTACCCCTCAGGAAACCCAGACGGACCCTACAATGGTCATTCGGCCAGAACCCACAACAAAATTCACGGCACAAGCACAGGCACAGGCACCTATCCTACCACACCACGAAGCACACAAACCACCACCCCTATCACTCCCCCGAAGAACCACCACAAGCACCACCTGCACGACGCAAACTCCCCCTTCACTATGGTACAATAACAGACCCAGAAGACGAAGACATTAGCTCAGACACCGTAGGAATCATTCCACAGACCACCCAAGCACCGAGAATACGAGCAACCAAGAACCCAAGCACCACATCCACCAACAAACCATACACAACAACCATGAAAACCAGAACGCGTAAGAAATCCACTCGATAATACACAGCATGGGAACAAATACATCCAAACAACTTCATGCATAAGGAAAAAAATATAAACAGGCTGGTGCCAGGCCGACACAAGAACCTGAAACTAACGTAAAAAGCAATTAGACGAACAAACTAGGTGACAAAGAAACAAACAATAAAAGAACAAAAAGAACCGAAAAATAAAGAAAACCAGACATGGGAGAAAGAAAGAAAGAATAAAAGAAATAACAGTGTATGACCTGACAACTATGTATGCTTGCAATGTTCCCACCAAAGGCGATGACCCCAACCCCCTCCCCCAACTACTACCAGGCACCATCCGGACCACCACCTCCAACCGACTTCAACGACGTAAACAGCAGATATATCCCATCGGTGGCAGGTTGTTATAACTCACTCAGCATCATCATCACCATCGAGCAGTTGAAGCAACACATTTCATCGACAAAAAAGAGAACCAAGCACACGCCAAGGAGAACCGAGAACCGAATCTCTCTCGCCGTTACGCCCTCTCGCAATCCGAAGAGCAGCAACGAATAGCCATCCACATACGATGACGTGAAGCTGAAACGACACCGAGAAGGCTTCGACGCGGCAGGCGCAGCACAACGATTAATTGCCAACGGGTAACACAAAAAGCCGGGCTGCGCCGTAGGCGTGCACAGAAAGCCGCGCCAGCGCCAGCTGTTCGAAGACACACACCGAACTCGACCACAAGCCACCAGATCAGCCTGCCATCAACTCGACTCCAACTCTTCACCTCTAGTTCAGCTCTACACTTCCGACTTCCAGAATACTCTGCATCTCTCAGCTCGACTCCAGGTTGGTCCGGCGGTGCCGTCAACCCTCCCCCACATACTGTCTATATCTGTAGCAAAGTGTGCACCTATCTGTCCTAACACAACGCCGAGCCCGCAACCCTCTATAACACCAAATATGAACGCAGACACTCTGGACACATCGACGGGCGATTTCTTCCTCTGCCGCCGGGATGATGGGGAGCCCATAGGCTCCCTTGATCCCTGGACGGTGGAGGGGGACATCACCCGTCGGACACGACAGCCACTTCACACCAGATACGCTCAGGGGCACTCCTAATACAATCATACACCTTCAATGACGCAGACATCTTGACACACATCACTGACATCACCGGAATACCTGTCACCATAACACCGGCCGCACATATTTACAGTTCACAAGGCATGATATACCCACAGGAGGTGGCCTGGATGACTGAGAAGGAAATGGCTATCCGGTTTAGAAGCCAGAGGATCTCCTCCATGTACAGGCCACCCGCCCCAGCACACAAAGAAAGCCCGCAGACACTCATTCTGACCTTCAACACCAGACAACCACCTACACACGTTGAAGCCGGTTACATTATATTTCCCTGCTCCCGCTTCCTATTCCCCCCTCCCCCCCCCCATATCCCCCTCCCTTCCAACACCCCCCTTTGTCGGGGGGGGCGCGCCCCCCGCCCCGGGCCGCCTCCGTTGGGGGAGGGGGAGGGGGTTTCTTTTCCTTTTCCTAGGGGGGGGCCGCCGCGGGCGACGTCGTGGGTCAACGACCAGCAGCCGACGCACCCACACACTCGACGCAGACACAAACATCACACACGTCCTCACTATCAGCCAAAGAAACTCAGACAGACCCAGGAGCCATAATCAGGCCACAACCAAAAGCAACCAAACAAAACAAACCACGACACCACTTTCCCGCTCACTCAACACAGGAACCACCTCCAGTGCCACAACGCGGATCACGCAACACATCACTGGTCCCAGGACCATCAGGACCAACAGAACCACTACTAACACCATACGCAGTAAGCAAAAACCTACGCTTCCAATTTGAAGCACTCACAGACTCAAAGAACGACAACAGCTCCGAAACCACAGTCACTATCCACACACCCACAACAAGAGCGAACCACAAACCAAACATCACCTCTACCAACAACAACAACAAAAAAAACACCCGCGCCAAATCCTCTCGACACTAGTCAACATTCTTACAACAACTCCATGGACCCAATTCCTCACCAAGTCTTCCCATAATGTGTAAAGGAGTTTAAAAAAGGAAAACAGCATGAAGAACCAGAAAGAAAAAAAGGAACAACATGAAACAAACGACAAAACAACTGAAAAAGAACAATAAGAAAGAAAAACAAGCAAAAAAAGAAAATAGAGCCAAAAAAGAGGTTCAAACCAGCATATATTATATGTACTTCTTTCACGGTTCACTGAATGATGTTGATTTCATTGATAGTGATGTTGTTTACAATCAGATCAGGAAAATAAAGCCAAACAGGGCAGCAGGACCTGATGATATTTATGCTAGGTTGTTGCGGGAAATTAAGAAAAAGGAACTGGCATTTCCACTTAGTATAATATTTTGTAGATCAGTTTCACAAAATGAAATTCCAACCGATTGGAGAAGGGCAAATGTAGTTCCCATTCTCAAGAAAGGAGAAAGAGGGAAAGTTGAAAACTATAGGCCAGTAAGTCTCACATCCCTAGTCTGCAAGGTACTCGAATCAATTATCAAGGATAGAATAGTTAGTTATCTGGAAGGTAGCAGATTGATTCAAGATACTCAACATGGGTTTAGAAAAGGACGATCGTGTCTCACAAACCTCTTGGACTTTTTGAACTCCGCCACAGAACAATTTGATCAGGGAAATCAGGTTGATGTAGCATATCTTGACTTTAGTAAGGCCTTTGACAAGGTACCCCATAAACGGTTAATGATACAGCTTCAGTCCCATGGTATTGGAGGTAGCATCTTAAAATGGATAGAGTTGTGGCTTTCGGACAGACAGCAAAGAGTGATGCTAAATGGTACAAAGTCATCATGGCAAAATGTTCTTAGTGGAGTCCCCCAGGGGTCAGTACTGGGGCCACTACTGTTCATTATATTTGTAAATAACATTAAAAGTGGCCTAAGCAGTAAAGTTTTGAAATTTGCGTATGATTTGAAGGTCTTTAGGGCAATAACAGGTCAAGATGAGCATATCCGCGGCTAAAAGACTTAGACGAACTTGTGAAGTGGTCCGAAGAATGGCAAATGAAATTTAATTTTGATAAGTGCAAAATCATGCATGTAGGTAAGCAGCATATGAAGGCTCCATACTTGATGGGTGGCCAAGTGCTATCAGTGACTCAACAGGAGAAGGATTTAGGTGTTATTCTAAACACAAAACTATGGGCATCAGAACAGACCAAGGAAGCCAGGAAGAAGGCACTGAGAATGCTCGGGGCAATAAATAGGAATGTATAATACAGAAGTGAGGAAGTGATCAGGAAGCTATACTGTGCATACATCAGACCACATTTGGAATACTGCATCCAAGCATGGTCTACTAGCTATGAAAAGATTGTTGGCTTTTAGAGAGAGAGTACAAAAGAGGGCTACAAAAATGGTTTATGGCATAAGCAACCTGGCATATGAGGAAAGATTGAAGAAATTGAACATGTTTTCACTTAGATATAGAAGGCTGAGAGGAGATCTCATCGAGGTCTTTAAATTTGTCCATGGTCTGGAGAGGGGATACCTTGGGGGAAATGTTTGAATTGAACAGAAATGATGCCATTAGAGGTCATAAATTCAAAATTAACGTAAACCACAGCGGAACAAGGTTAAGGCAAACTTTCTTCACCAACAGGGTGGTAGAACACTGGAACCAGCTGCCAGAAAACATTATCAGAAACAGCACATTGGACATCTTAGACAATCATTATAAGAATAGAGGGCTTGCTTTTCAGTATTACAGGGAGGGCTGGTTGACAGATTTGGTGGGCAACTGGTTCAGTCACAGAGTGCAACCAAGAAGGGCCCTTGTGGCTCATAGTTGCACTAATCTTTATGTCTTTTATGTCTTTATGAACGGCGATGACCCGACCATACCCACCTCTACAACCCCTATCGCACCGTCAGAACCACCAGCTCAACTCATCTCAAACCCACCTAAACAGCCGATATCACTTGAGGATGGCAGGCTGGTCAGATTTAATTACAAACAAACACAGAGTTGACGCAAAGTATCAGGTCGACGCGCGTCATCCGAAGCTATCGCTATCGGCAGCCGAGGCTTGGCATTAAGCGAGACATTTCAGAGGCTGCTCAAATCTCTCTTGCGATCTGCCTGACGCGGTACTTGGACCGCCTCCAGGGGGTGGGGTGGGAGCACGGATCCTGAGGGGAACGTCGCTGATTTTGTCTGCATTTGCCACGGGAGGTTGCTGACTCAGCAGCAAGATAATCCCAACGAGTTGACGGCAGGACTCCCTCCTGGGGGAGGGGGTGGGGGTGGGGCTGCGGGAATCGTCGCGCCGGAAACAAGCACATGACCATCGGCGGCGAGCCGGCGCGGCACTAGCACTGTTTATTTGTCTCGTTCAGGGGACTGTTTATTTGTCTCGTTCAGGGGACTGTTTATTTGTCTCGTTCAGGGGACTGTTTATTTGTCTCGTTCCGGGGACTGTTTATTTGTCTCGTTCCGGGGACTGTTTATTTGTCTCGTTCAGGGGACTGTTTATTTGTCTCGTTCCGACTGTTTATTTGTCTCGTTCAGGGGACTGTTTATTTGTCTCGTTCCGGGGACTGTTTATTTGTCTCGTTCAGGGGACTGTTTATTTGTCTCGTTCAGGGGACTGTTTATTTGTCTCGTTCAGGGGACTGTTTATTTGTCTCGTTCAGGGGACTGTTTATTTGTCTCGTTCAGGGGACTGTTTATTTGTCTCGTTCCGGGGACTGTTTATTTGTCTCGTTCCGGGGACTGTTTATTTGTCTCGTTCAGGGGACTGTTTATTTGTCTCGTTCAGGGGACTGTTTATTTGTCTCGTTCAGGGGACTGTTTATTTGTCTCGTTCAGGGGACTGTTTATTTGTCTCGTTCAGGGGACTGTTTATTTGTCTCGTTCAGGGGACTGTTTATTTGTCTCGTTCAGGGGACTGTTTATTTGTCTCGTTCAGGGGACTGTTTATTTGTCTCGTTCAGGGGACTGTTTATTTGTCTCGTTCAGGGGACTGTTTATTTGTCTCGTTCAGGGGACTGTTTATTTGTCTCGTTCCGGGGACTGTTTATTTGTCTCGTTCAGGGGACTGTTTATTTGTCTCGTTCAGGGGACTGTTTATTTGTCTCGTTCAGGGGACTGTTTATTTGTCTCGTTCCGGGGACTGTTTATTTGCTGTTTATTTGTCTCGTTCAGGGGACTGTTTATTTGTCTCGTTCCGGGGACTGTTTATTTGTCTCGTTCAGGGGACTGTTTATTTGTCTCGTTCAGGGGACTGTTTATTTGTCTCGTTCAGGGGACTGTTTATTTGTCTCGTTCAGGGGACTGTTTATTTGTCTCGTTCAGGGGACTGTTTATTTGTCTCGTTCAGGGGACTGTTTATTTGTCTCGTTCCGGGGACTGTTTATTTGCCTCGTGCTACACGTCGGGCGTTTGATTGGTGTGTTTTCAAGTGTCGCGGCTCGATGAAGTGACGAAAGGCGGAGTGTTGGACTTGGAATGGTTTTGATTGGTGGAGACGGCGTCGATGCATGATGTGATGATTTATGGTGGCGGGGATCTGACGATGAGGGGGGGGGTGGCGCGGGGTGTTTGGTATGTGTTTGGAGTTCGTACAGGTCGACATCCCGGAAATGAGCGGCAGGTACGCGGCGCACACGTGTTGCGTGCGTGTGTTGTCGCCTTCTGAAGTGAAGCCCACTTCCCGTTCAGTGGCCGCTGGCGTTCTTTTGGAGTGCCGCCCTGCCGTTCGTTCCCGGGCGGCCAGTAATCCGCCAAGCCATCTTCTGAGAGTGGAGACTAAACTGAAAAAGGAAAGGAGTGTCTTTGTGCACCGCAGTGTCTCGTGCCTCTAGCGCCTTGGATAGCGATTGCGAAATTCGGCCATGTGCCTCTGTGATCATCAGAAATTGGTCAGAAATCATCAATGTGGGAATTAACGGACATGTGCTTCTCCACCAGCTCTGTACTTACTCATTGCGGGAGGTGATGATACAACCACCCACCCCCTGTCATGCCTGTCGTGGATAACTTCTAAGGTGTTATACGGAATCCCTTTAAAAATTGAGTACCCTCTAGGGTGCTTTTTTCTCAGTTTTGGTTAGCAATATTCGTTATATTACGTCGGGTCAGCTATGATGTCATAAAAGGGAACGCTTGTTGACGATTTGCAAAATAAATCGCGGATTACCGCATCAGAACATGGCATTGTGATCTAAAACAACATACTTTTGTGCGACATATAGAAAACTGGATTAATATTCGGACATTGTCCACATACCTTTCCAAGGTCATTCAAGACATCTGACCTAGGCTGGTGTCAGTGTCCTTTACGCGTCTATACATTGGCGTTTCGAGCTTGGTGAATAATGTGCCAAAGAACGCATTGCAGCCAATCCAGCTCAAATGTAGCGAAGCTAACACAAGCCATATTTAGGCGTTGTGAATATGCTTGCCATTCAGTTCAACATTGCACAGCACGGTGTTCTTACGTCGACATCCTTTCCCCTGTGTGTGGATCATAAGAGGCGGGGCTCGAGAACTGCGGTGGCAATGCCCCGCCCACTGCCTGATGAGTTCCCAGCAGTAGGTATAAGCCCCGCCCCCGCCCACTGGCTGGTGAGTTCCCAGCAGTAGATGTAAGCCCCGCCCCCGCCCACTGCCGGGTGAGTTCCCGGCAGTAGGCGTAGGCCCCGCCCCCGCCCACTGCCTGGTGAGTTCCCGGCAGTAGGTGTAAGCCCCGCCCCCGCCCACTGCCTGATGAGTTCCCAGCAGTAGGTGTAAGCCCCGCCCCCGCCCACTGCCTGGTGAGTTCCCAGCAGTAGGTGTAAGCCCCGCCCCCGCCCACTGCCTGGTGAGTTCCCACAGTAGGTGTAGGCCCGCCCCGCCCACTGCCTGGTGAGTTCCCAGCAGTAGGTGTAGGCCCCGCCCCGCCCACTGCTGGTGAGTTCCCACCAGTAGGTGACCCCAGGGAGGCCCCGCCCCCGCCCACTGCCGGTGAGTTCCCAGCAGTAGGTGAGGCCCCGCCCCGCCCACTGTCTGGTGAGTTCCACCAGTGGTGACCGCCCCGCCGTGGTGGTAGGAGGTGTAGGCCCGCCCCGCCCCTGTCGGTGAGTTCCCAGTAGGTGTAAGCCCCGCCCCCGCCCCGTCGGTGAGTTCAGGGGGCCCCGCCCACTGTCTGGTGAGTTCCCAGCAGTAGGTGTAAGCCCCGCCCCGCCCACTGCCTGGTAGTTCCCGCAGTAGGTGTAGGCCCCGCCCCGCCCACTGCCTGGTGAGTTCCCAAGTGGGACCGCCGCGGGTAGTTAGCAGTAGGTGTAAACCCCGCCCCGCCCACTGCCTGATGAGTTCCCAGCAGTAGGTGTAAGCCCCGCCCCCGCCCACTGCCTGGTGAGTTCCCAGCAGTAGGTGTAGGCCCCGCCCCCGCCCACTGTCTGGTGAGTTCCCACCAGTAGGTGTAAACCCCGCCCCCGCCCACTGTCTGGTGAGTTCCCAGCAGTAGGTGTAAGCCCCGCCCCCGCCCACTGCCTGGTGAGTTCCCAGCAGTAGGTGTAGGCCCCGCCCCCGCCACCAGCACTTGTTTGCCATACAGATAATATATTTTCATCAAGACAATGGAAATCACTTTCATCGAATGGTTATTCTTTTCTTACTAAGTGAGGAAAAGATATAATCATTCGATATATGAAGGCATATTTATGGCATGCATATTTGATATGAAATAGACTGAAATAAACTGAAATTGAAATACTTCGTTGATTCGGATGTTACTAATGTTTACACATGCACAATGCATATTCAGTTGTTATAGCTCAGATTCAGAATAGTCCCTTTATCCTTCCTACATGCTACCAAGAAATGCATGTATAGAGCGAAAAATGCATCATTCGTTAGACATGACTACAAAATATATAGAAGAGTGTCATTGGTAGAATGTAAGGGAAGGATCAGGAGCATGGATGAAATCCAACAATGCATTGCAATCAAGAACGAATCAGTCATAAGGATATGGAGAAGCTGCAACCACTTCTGCAAAATGCATATTTCGAGATGCATGTATATTGACGTGCATTTATGACGGTATGCGGAAATAAGGCGCCGGTGCAATATGGGCAAAGGTGAAACATTGCTGGCGAAAGTCATATATCACTGCTTCAAAGCTTTATAATAGATACAACATAAATACAGATAACACGTAGGCAATACGTTAATCCTATTGGAACTGCCCCACTTCTAAGTTTTAAGACGAGCTAAAAGATTTGACCATCTTTTGCAGATTTCCGAAAAAGTGTCCAAAACACTATTTTACACCAGAACACCCAAGATTCCACGGACCATGGACTGGCCACAATGTAAGCTTGGTACGCGTGCTCTGTTAGACTTACATTGGGTAAATGTATGCCGATACGGGTACTGAGCACTCGCATCAGCCTCAGAATGATACGTGTGCTCAGCGTGCCCGTGGTGAGCCGGGCTAGCCGGCACGGCCCCGGGCGGTACACGTATTCAGCGTCGTCCCTGGTGAACTACAATGTCGGTGTCACCATGGTACCTCACAAATACGTATACATGTATACATACATGTACATGTATGCATGCATGTGTGCATGTACGTATTTATGAATATATGTATGTATGCATGTATGCATGTATGTGCGTATGTATGTATGTATATATGTATGTATGTATGTATGTATGTATATGCATATATGTATATATATATATATATATATATATATATATATATATATATATATATATATATATATATATATATGTATGTATGTATGTAAGTATGCATGCATGTGTGTATGTACGTATGCATGTGTGTATGTATGTATGTATGTATGTATGTATGTATGTATGTATGTATGCATGCCTGCATGCATGTGTGTATGGATGTATGTTGGCATGCATGTAGGTATGAATGCATAAATGGAAATTATTTCTGTTAAAAGTAATACAAAAGAGTCATCCTCAGCTGGGAATGAAGAATGTGCTAGAAAGTCACATTCATCTTTCCGTTGAAAATGTGAGTGGCATCGGTAGTAGCCAAGCATGCTGCAATGCTACACAAGTTAGAATACCTTGAACACACCTCCCATATCTTGACCTTAGAGCTACCCCCGAGCAAAGTGGAACATTCGTGCTTCATTAGCACGCTATGTAGAACAGATAGTTGGGAAAAGCAGTTTCAGGATAATTTTAAGGGTTGCGTACAAAAAGCGGCAACGTGTAGACGAAGTACTTCAGCCTGTAATGCAGGTAGGTGTTTTCTCCAGAATTATCCTCATATTTGTTACTCAAAGCATACTAACAAAAGCGCCTCCTCGATTAGGAGACAGCTCCCTTGTTACCCATCCGCTTTGGGCGACCAGCTACCATGTTACACATCCGCTTTGGGCGACCAGCTGCCATGTTATCCATTCGCTTTGGGTGCCCAGCTACCGACTCATGTATCTATACCTGACGCCCGCCATAGCTCAGCCATTCCAGATACATCCCACATGATCCTCACTTGCGCATGCTGGCTGAGACTACACCCTATGGAGCACTACTTTTCACCAGCCGCCTCCGCTGCCCAAACTCGTGGACTTGACCGCTGTAGTCGCCTGTTCCTGTGTTATGCTCGGACATAAACACACGGTATCGGTGCGCCAGCCACATGGGGCGCCTGACATTCCCCTGAGCATCTGCTTCTTGCAAGCGGACAGCTGCATTTCTTGCCGTTATTTGTTATTAGTAGTGGTGTTTAAACATGCGCACCGGATGGCGCTGAATCCGCCGACCTCCTTGCAATGCAATGTGGTTGTGACTGTTGGTGATGTCCACCATATCTCGAACATGGCCTAACACCTTCCTGCCACAGATTTTGATGAAAATTTGCATACAGGGTTACCTGAAGCCCCGAAACGTTATCTGAACTTTTTGACTCAATCAAAGCAGAGGTTCACGAGTTATTGCCTGCGGCGTTTTTCTGAATTCGCACTTAAGGTCAAAATTTCAGAGCAAATATCTTAGTTTTATATAAATATAAATTATGAAAATTTCATATCGTTGGAATCGCAATGAACGCACATTCCAATTCCTGAAATCAATTTTTATTTGTGCAATTTTTGAAAGTATGACCTCGTGACCTCGGATAGCGCAACATGTGGTGACCCCTAGAACGATGATATTGATATAATTATTTATGTAGAACGAAAGCCTCATCATTTATCTTTCGGATGAACACATAAAAATTATGTATATTAAGTGCCCAATGCCAGTTTCTGTAACAAATATTGCCTTACTTATGCGGAAAAATGCCGATGAAATAGGTCTTCTGTTCAGTAAGCTTTGTTTTCAGGTTCTTCCAAAGAGTGCAACATCGTAGTGTGCTAAGGGATGTATCTGCCAATTTCTGCTAAGCATCTTAATCTTATTCCCAACACTAAACTCACATTTAGTCCAGGCTGGGATGCGATTATATGTCGGATGTGCAACATTACCTGCTCACAAACATTATAAATATAGTTATGAATATTAACAATTAAGGTGAGGTCTAGTGCTGAAACAACAAATTATGAGCTAAAAAACTATGATAAACAACTCATGAAGATGATACAAGCGGGGCGATCGGCTCGGGACTAGTTGGGTCACTCACGTGACCTTGTATGACATTGTACATATGCGTGACCTTGTATGACGTGGCCTTGTACATACGCAGGTGTCGCATCGTTCAAGCGATGCCCTCCCGTGTAATTACTTCATGTGCAGATCGTGTGAAGGGCACGGTTTAGTCCCGATGGAGCTGAGCCCGCGAGGCTGAAATTTCCGCTACGTGGTGGAGTCCTCCAGAGGCTGAGAGTACGATGGGGCCCCAAGTCAGACTCAGGCTTGACTATGTTTATTTTTTAGCATAGCGGTGCTTCGTTTCATATCATTGGATTTCTGTTTGTCTGGTTTCACTTTTGTTCCACAAAGCTATAGTGACATGACTTCGGTAAAGAATGGAGGTTTTATCGTTTTTTTTTATGTTTCGAAGTGCCGAATTCCTCGCTGCTCGCCTCTTGTGTCTGAGATTATTCACCTTATTACTTTTTCTCATTTAGTACATCATCGGACGGCGGTGCCGCCACCAGCGCTGAAATCTCATGAACGTGCTACACAATGTTTCATCGCAAATATTTTACATCACTTCTATAAACCCTTTCACATGTGACAAGCGTGGAATGATGGAATACCTCTGGAACACCATATATTCATGACAAAACCGACAGAGCCGAATGGTCTAGAAAATGTACTCGATCTAGCAATTATGAATGTAGGAAATGTTTTATCCGGAATTTGGCCCAAGCTGTTCGACTCCGGTCATCGTGTGGTGCCCACAGAGTTCTTTGTGGTGCATGGTCTGCATGCTCCACTTGTCACCCGGACAACTGCAAACGTGCCGACTTTGCAGGTCTGTGCAACACTCT
This sequence comes from Imbricaverruca yamaguchii, assembly GCA_034440575.1. Taxonomy (NCBI): domain Eukaryota; kingdom Metazoa; phylum Arthropoda; class Thecostraca; family Neoverrucidae; genus Imbricaverruca; species Imbricaverruca yamaguchii. The sequence continues at coordinate 583,770 of JAOTOL010001458.1, read as the reverse complement.
GCAGCTAAAGCCTTGGATTGCTTTCAGGGGACTTGATATAGGTATTCATGTGCATTTGTTCCGCCACCTTGTATTCCAGACCATTATTGACTATTCCGAATGGTGAGCTGAATGTGAAGTGCCCACTGTGGTTTCCCCTATGCATATTTACGAGTGAAAGGGGTCTCCCGCAGACGCAAGAAAAGTTACCGCAGCCTGAAAATGTTTGCTCGTTTGACCTTTTTGCATGCGTGAATTTGCCGAGGAAGTGTCTCTATTTTCACCACCAATGACCTCCACCACCACCACGACGGTCACCACCAATGTCCTCCGCCAAAAACATATTGACCACCAATATCCTCCACTACCACCACCTTCACCACCAATATCCTCCGCTACCACTACCTTCACAACCTGCGCCACCACCTCCTTCACCACAATATCCTCCGCTACCACTACCTTCACAACCAATATCCTGCGCCACCACCACCTTCAGCACCAATATCCTCTGCCATCACTGGACCCGATCAGATCAGTTTCTCAGATATATTTGGAAACCTGGAATACTTTTCGGTATATGTGCGCCAGGGTGCATACGAGAAAATTCGATGAGCAGAACGCTTCTGAATAAAGTTTAAAAAAGAATAACACTGTGGAAGGCAGTGGTCCCAGCTTAGCGTTTATTCCTCAACGATAAGTGAAAGCAAACTTTCAAACAATGAACATAATTTCGGTCCTAGTACAATGTCAGTCTGTTCATGGAAAGTTTCCTAAGTTCGTTTTCCTGCGTCATTTCGTTCATCATATTTTATCTGTCTATACATATATATATATATATATATATATATATATATATATATATATATATATATATATATATATATATATAAAACATATATTTAATCTGTCATATCATTGGCCACTTTTGTGAGAAGCAAGTCCATGCATCACAAAAAGGCACATTGCACAGTTGTGCTTCGTAAACATGTGTCACATGGACATGCATGGATGTTCAAAGCAGCGCTGCCTACGTAAAGTGACATCCTTCGTCATCCCATACAGTGCCCTAATGGGTATGCTTCATTGATTTCCCAACTTGTGAAGTGGAATTTCAACATGTTCTAAAACTGTACGCTTTGTCACCTCATATAGGTCTTAATACCGTATTTGCGCCAACTGATTTGCCCTGACGAGTGGCAATAATTACTGGTGTTGGAACTTAGTAAATGTAATACTCACGTATATCTCTCGGGAAATAGAGCAGGGTACACTGGTGCATACTGTACTCACGTTTGTCTCTCAGGAAATAGAGCAGGGTCCATTCGGGATCCGGTGAAGTCACCAGTACCTAGAGAAATCAGAGCCTCGTTAATTTAGAAACCACACTGCAGGAAGGCCATCAAGTCATAAAGTCAACGTGTTTCGAGATAATAGGAGTCACAAGGGCCCATCCAGTTAAGTCTATCAATGGAAGACACCATAAACCCGGTAAAAGGAACCACCCCAACGATCACAACATCCTAATGAAGGTCGGTATAATCGTCGCCCATTGTTGACGTATGTGGCATATGGACGAGATGTAAATGTGCATAACCTGTTCACCCATCTTCAGCCTCTAATTGCGTCCATGGGCTGGAGTGTGGACAGTTGAATCGTGCTTAGCTATGCCACATTATCATATCACGGAAGATGTGAGGCCAGTCTAAAGTCACCATCGAATGGGTGCAACCGGTGGCGGAAGCGGGGAATGGGAGGAGGGGTACTCGCCGTCTCCTCTCATTGGGTGGGGGAGCTGACAAGCGGTGCATCGTAAGTCCCCCCCCCCACCACCCCGAAATAATATCCTAGGCGTGTCCTCCGATGAACCTGTTCAGATGTTTTTTTTTACACCTGCTGCTTGTCTACGAGCATAGGCGCCATATCAGAAAACTCATCGCAGTTATCGTGATAGCATACGGTATGGTTTTAGCATCAGGAGCTAATCCAGGAATCGCCATCGGGTGGTAGGGGGCTTGGTGCGTTCTTCGGAGACGCACCTTCAGCGAAAAAAGTTATATGGAGGGTGCACTCAACCAGACTAAACAGGTGCCTTTTCATCTTGCATGGGCACCTGTTCCTATGTGAAGTACATTTTTGGCTGAAAATCCGTTGAGCAGGGAATGGATGGGGTGACGACGAGCCTTCCCCAAGCAATCGGACTTTCCAGACCGGAGAGGCGCCATCTTTCCATGGGTCCCCTAGTGCGTCCCCTCTGCATTCGTCGCTGATAGGCACTGAGTATGACTCGTATTAAGACTGTTTTTCACCTTAGCATGTCCAGTCATTTAGTTTATCATATAGTTTTATAGTTTTAGTTTATAAATATTCTCAAAAATGAACTCCCCAGAGCGAAAAACATAACGTTAGTCGTGAGAAGTCGTGAAAATCTAGCCCCTGGTGACGTTACTTTTGGGGGAAATTGTTTTGGCACGGATCCAGGTTCTACTCGTCGAGCGTTGTCCGATCATTGCGTGCCCTCTACCGGTTCCAGTTGGTAACATGTGACGTAAGAAGCGTTATGTCGCAAATTATATCCGAACGCACCCGCACGCCGCTGTGAATGACTTTCCAATCGGTCTTCTGCCTCTCATGTACCACGTTCATGGTATTGACATCGTCTTGCGAAGTTCTCAACTTAAAACATAATTAATCAGCGAACGAAATAAGATGCGCTCGGATGAGAATGCTGATGTGGTTATAGTGGGTGGGGGGAAATGTTGTAAACTTCGACTATAGTGTTTTCCCTCACCGCCGTAATTTCTAGCTGGAAATCTTGGAGGTCGCCTGAGGTACCGCACGTGTTCAACCGATTTTGACACGACATATGCCCTACATATTTTTCTTAATGATTAACATATGCTGATATTTGGTATGGTGGCATACAAATGAATTATCTCAAACAAACCATTGTCAGTAACACCAAATGGAACATCTTTAAAAACAGCATAGATAATCATTATATAAATGTTATATTGCTTGCTTTTCAGTATTCTATGAAGGGCTGATCGACGGATTTGGTGGGCAACTGGTTGAGTGCCCAGAGTGCACCCAAGAAGGGCCCTTGTTCCTCATACATGTACTGACCTTTCATGTCTTTATGTCTGCATACCTTTACAGGTCACTATTACAAATTTGGAATGGTTTCCCACGACTACCAGGAGCTTCCTCTGTCGCCCGATGTCAAATGACTGAAATGCGGTCCAGACCCTATCCACTGACAACATAAGTACAGCTAGTCGATATTAAACCACGGATATGTGGGTTGATTTCGGAAATGCAAAAACTCGCTGCACCACCCGAGCTACAGGTTCTTTCACCATCGAGGGTAGCTACTCGGGTTCCGGTCTGTCTTCACATCTGCCAATCTGCTGCGGGGATATCGGCTTATATTGGGCCTTGTTTGACCTGTGCATAAGTCCTTTACCAATCCAAAATATAACGCCAATATCGTGAGCATTATCGCGAGCAATATCGAGCATTTGCGAGAAATGTGTCATTTACTGCCAGGTACTAATGGGCAATGGTTGAATCGGGGCATCGAATTAATGCCCGAAGGCTGGTTTGTGGGGAGCAGTCATATCAAAATACATCGGGATGAAACTTAGCATTTTCCCGCAAAGCATACTAAGAACCACAACGAAGACGTTTCCTCATGATCTCTTCAATTCGCTGGCGTCAAGTCCAGCTCGGATTCAAGCACTGCACTTACTTTCTTCCCGTTGACAAAGAAGATGAGCTCCTCGTTCGGTTTGCTCTCCATCATCCAAACCTTTCAAAAAGCCGTTTTCCTGTCCAAGGCGAGGCGATCGGAAAAGCTGGGCACCACAAGCCACCGCAGACTTCTGCAGAGTTGTTTGACACGGTGTGCGGGCCACGTGCGGGGGGGCGGCCCAGAGCTGCGCCAGGCAGCTGCGGTGGGTACCTGCGTGTGGCGGTGAAGTGGTGCGACACGCTGTTTACTCCGCAGTGGGGCAGGGCCCGGCGGTGGCCAGTAGAGGTGACGAATGTCGCGACGAAGGACCCGGTCAGGGCCGGCCGACCTTTGGCCAGTCTTTGGGACCTGTAGCGATGTTTCAACCGGTCGGTCAGTTGGATATATGCGTTTATATACATATTTATGTGTATATATTTATTTATTTATTATATATAAATGCGCATGTATACATATATATATATATATATATATATATATATATATATATATATATATATATATATATATATATATATATATATATATATATAAATATTTATATATATATATATTTACATGTATGTAGATGTATCCATATTTAATTATTGTCAGCCATGTTTACAAAACCTAATGATGAAATAACTTCTGCAGGTTGCTAGGCTGATATCATCATTTCAGCCAGCAATTTAATCATCTATTGCAGGATGTGATGGTAAATGCTTCAGTAATTCTACGGTGTTTTTTCGCATGCTAATTACTGAAAAGCACAACAAGCAGAATGTGAACCACCAACGGTACTTGATGATAGCTCAAGCATGCCCATGGAACACAACCTTCAAAAGTAAGACTTGCATCTGCAATCAAGCCAAAAATAAGTTGGCTTCACCGTCATTGAAAAGTAGAGTGTGGCTGGAACCAGACTAAAATGACCACTACATAGCACAAAACTAACAAAACTAGCAGTTGAAAGAATGATGCCTAAGGCCATCATAGGTCAGGCTAGGTCATTCCAGGTCTATCCTGGGAGAGGCCCATTTGAGCGTAAGAATTCCTCATTTGAGCCTGTGCGCTCAACAACTTTTAGCCTGGACAGACATGTGGGCAGCCTGGACGTCCTACGGGCACGTCATCAATCGTCCGCGCATGGCATACCAATCGGCACCAACATGGCCATTTCGGTTAGCTGTCAACATTGGTTTGAATGCTGAATAATCATAGCTGGGAAATATAAATCCTACTGATATATTTTACTGGCGATTGGAAGCCATGTGTATCTACGTATGTTTTGCTACTTGTTTTTACTGCAACCAGTATGTTCGTGTTATGTCTACCTGTCAATATCAACACAAAATTCATGGAATATTTATTTTCAATTCATGTTCTGAGACCGGACGAAGTTTTCAAAGATGATTTCGACTGTCTATATTACATTAATTCACCAGAAGAACGGTGATACTGCGTTACGTACAACAAGAGGTATCGATAAACCGATCTTTTGACGACCTTCAGTTCACTTTGGCCGGGCCCCGGCAGCCGCGATCATGTCCGATCGGCCAGTCTCGGGCTTCGGCCGCAATATTGTGGGAATTCGCCACCTCTAATGTCCGTCAGCCAGTCTGGCCCTTGCGACCTCCGCCGTCTTTTTCCAGAGACGTGCCTGGGCGACTGCACGGCTGCCATGTCTAAATAAGCCACTCGCTGACGCCATCCGCCTGTGGTGCGTCCATGGATGATGTACGCCTGGATTGGAAACTCCGCGTCGGCGCCTTTCGTCTGCGGCGCCAACCTGCCGCCTAACGGCGGGTAAGTAAAAACACGGAATCGCGGCCGGTTTTAGGCTGCGTGCCTGTGGGAGTTCTGCGTACGCATTTCTTATTAGTATTTTTCCAATTGATTGAGCCACCCCAGGAGGACTGCATCTACCTTCCATGATACAGCGTTGATCAAGGAACCTTACTATTATTTCCTTATTTATTGATTACGCTCCGTTCCGAAGTTGTGATGCGAAGTGAAGGCGTCTGTGGGAGGGAGCCCATTTCGCCGGAAGGGTTGGCACACCTGCTGATTTCTTAAAATGATGGAAGGGGCAAAGTAGATAAAGGCAATAAGCAAACCAAAATGAAGAGGAGGGTCACGTTACATACGCTCCCATGCTAGGAGTTGAAATTATTGCGGGTGGGGGAAGCAAGCATTGAGGGGCAGTTTCACCATTAAACATAAGGCATAAAGACATAAAGACATAAAAGATTAGCGCCACTATGAGCCACAAGGACCCTTCTTGGTTGCAATCAATAAGGAAAGAACGGTAAAGTTCCTTGATCAATTCTGAATCATGGAAGGGTAATGTAATCCTTCTGGGATAGCTGAATCAACTGAAAAGTCCAATATGAAATGCATACACAGAATTACTATAGGCGCACGGCCTAAAACCGGCCGCGATTCCATGTTTTGCTTACACTCCCCCCGTCTGTGTGGCAGTCCAATCCGCGGCAGCGCTGTTGCATCAGTATTCCGACCAGGTCCACGTCAAGCCAATGTGAAAGTTTGGAAAGCACCGACCAACCCGCCAACATTGATGCTAGACATGCATGATTTAAGTTTACAAGGGAGTGGTAGAGTGATAATGCGAAGAACTGCTGTGTAGTTCTGGGTATGTGTAAGTATGTGGATAAGGTGTGTTCTTGTAGGTGCCTGCACTTGACGATGAAATATGATAACAGAATGTTCTCGGTGTGATAATCACAGTTGCACGCAGATGAACCGGTGCTTGGACTTCCACAAAGATTGGTATTCAGTTTAGGTGCATCAACGCGAAGCTTTGTTTCCAAGACGTCTTGCGAACTTTCTCACACCACGTAATAGAGCTGTGACGCCCACATAGTGCATAGTTGTCTCATGGCAGCCCCGATGGACGGTTTGCCGGGGGCGACTGTTTCATTGGGTTGAGGAGCCTGTTCCAGCCTATGGACGTGGTGGAGGCAAACGACATTTGGCAACACGGTGTGTTTGTTGTGGGAACAGGCGTTCTGACTGGCCGGACTTAGTTGGCCGAACCTAACTAGGCTGCTCAGGCTGCCCGGTGTGCCAGACACACTAGGACGTGTTCTGTCCCTTCCTTCCTCTTCCGATCGGTCACAGACACGCACCAGCGGCGGGCAAGACACTTAGTATTACATTCACGCGAAGCACGATCCAACGCTCCGACAACAGTCCGCTCTCGGCTCCTCACGCCACATCACTGCCCCCGGCCGGCAGGGGTCACCGGATGACCTGTCTGCCGGCTGGGCGTGAAATCCCGAGTTTCTCACTCGGCCGCTAGGTGGGCTGTGCTCAGGACACAACAGGACGGACTCGTCGGAGCCTGGCCGTCGCTTGTGTTTACCTAATATGTGCAAGTGCAGCTTTTTGGTTATCCGAGTCGAAAGGGTTGGATCGGAGGTTTTGCTTCAAACTGCGACATGTGAATATACCATGGCGACCCACTTTGCGAGCATCGCTGTAAGTGAGCCTGCGGAGGAAATGTGTGAATAGCGGGCACCTTAGAATACAGATCAGGGAGAACTCTCCCAGTTTTTACCTTTTCCAGCGGCAACAGTGCACAACGAGCCGCGACCTGACAGTGACCTTTAGTGGCCACCTTAGTAAAACAGCGCTATCCACGAGCAGACGGTAGTAACCATGCCAGCCACGGAGAGACGTTCAATTGCATGACATTCATTCACTGTTTGTTGCTACAATGCGCGCACACAACAAACGGGTATTCAATGACACATCCTGCCATCTGTTGAAAAATAATGTTATCTATGCTTCCACGTTCAATCGCATGATATTCATTGAATATATGTTGCTATAACACCTTGCTGCTACCTAGCGATAGTTATCTGAAATAATGCTTCTGGGAAATAATGGTGTTCTTGAATCTGTGGAGGTTATGGGCTGTGGAGGCTATGAGTGTTTCGGACTTGTGGAGGTTGTGAGCTGTGGAGGTTATGATACATCTCCGCCCAGACGACCTACCCAAGGCCACTAGAGGATACTCGCACCAGTGGAAATCCGCTGAACGATGCCAAGCACCACTTCAAGTTTGCTGCGATTATCATCATGCATTCATTGGGAATCATTCATTTCAACCGACACACTGTGAGTCCAAATAGGATGGGACGGAAACAATGTTCAAAATGTAGTTGGTGTTGTGGGGATGAGAGCATACATACGTCGTGTCATCTGATAAATTTCTATAGGATGTCCCAAAATGTGCTTTAATTCAATGGATGTCGCCAACGTGAGACGAGATACCCGGTCGCACAAACCGCGTACAATTTAATGTTATACGTGGAATGAATTACCACGCCTCCCCCCGAGCGAAATCCGTGGCGACGACGTTAGTACTTAAATCGTGTCCAAAAATCACTGATATGCCGGTATGCATAAGCACGATGTACAGTCTCCATACATCCCCACTAATATGCTGGTGTCAAATCGCTACAGCAAAGAGCATCCATCCGTCATTTTTCACCAGTTCACATTTTGGTTTCAAATACTGGCCCATCCTACGACTGGTGGAAGGGGTGCGGGGTGTATCACTGCCAAAAGCGTGGATCATATTGATGTATGTTGATCCATGTCTTCATGCAGCGATCATGAGTGAATGTTAGCTAAAAAGTGAAATATTGGGACATAAATATATTCCTCGCCCAACGCACTTGGCCGAGTACTCGTATCGAGGTCCTTCATGTTTCGCACGCGCAATGCATGAGGATGGGGGAGGGGTCGAAATCCGCCCACCCTTCGGTATTCGTAGCCAACTGAAGATTTTTACGGTCGGTAAATATCATTGTTTTATGTACCTTCCCCCAAAATGTACCCCATGTCGTTAATAAAATGAAAAGCGAAAATCCGCATATTTTTTCCGAGTTCGTGGTTGTCAGTCAGAACATATCACAGGACCAGATCACAAATATGGGGACCGATGTGCTTACAGCACATCGACAACATCGAGAAGTGTTCTCGACAATACCAGCAACTTGTTTGACGCATATTGTTATGCTATATATTTTCAAGGTCATGTTAGGTCAATGATGTCAAGTGAGGTCAAGTTCATGACAGGCCAATGAGACCAAACTTTGGCAACTGGAAGATTATGATAAACGCACCAGTGGGGCGGCCGGCCCGGTTCCGGCAACGGGAACCGCTATCTGACCTGATAAAGCGTTGATATGTAGGTGACCTGAGGCCAAATTCCGCACCTATCTTTTACATTGTATCGTTAGTCATGTCCTAAGCATCATTAAAGACCATTTTGAAGTATTTAAACACAATCGCAGCGATCCACGACAATGTTAATCCAAGCCGTGCGTTTCAAGCAAAGTGAAACATATTTGGCCTGATTCGACCTTGCAGATATTAACCCGAGATCATGAAAGTTGCACACAATATGGATCACTACATTATCCATCTGCTTTGAAAGATTCGTTACTCTAGCTTGAATAGAAGCCGAGATGGCAGGGAGCAGTATCCCCCCTTTCCTTCCAGCGCGCGTAATTTTCAGAAGGCCTCCAGGGCGCACGTTATATGATTGGCCATTGTAGTGGTCAAGCGATGTTTCATGCATAGGGTGCTGAACGTGTCATTTACATCACTACTTAAAATCATGTTGCCGGCCTTCAATGTAGATGTATTCTTGGAACTGGCCATGGTCCATGATCAAGGAGTGGTGCCAATACCACTTGTAGAGACCAGATACCACGGTATGTCCCAGCCGGGAACTGTCGACGACAGTTCCTCGGCGGGGAACTGTCGTCTACCTACTCCGCTGGTTTTGGGAGCACAGCAGAGACCCATCTCTTGAAGAGGTTGCTGCAATGTTACGTGCCAACAACAGCCACCAGAGGCGCTGTCATCGATATCCGCACTAGTTGCTATATGGTTATTGCCATACTCACGATTCCTGGCGCTTGTGGCATGAAACCTTTGGCGGCAGATGCCTTTTTCATTCGTAAATATTATGCTTTGCCTACAATTTTGCATGTCAATTTTCCTACCATGTTTCCACCTTGCCTTGACGCCATCCTTGGTCTTGTCTGCACGTACTCTTGTCAAATTCTACGAAAAATGAAAAATGCTGGTACCTAAAAAGTCGCGCCGGGGCCCCGAAAATTATAATGGGGCCTCAAAAAAGACGTCGGGACTTATGAAAGTCATGGTGGACCGTAACAAATCTGGCCCATCACCTGCAAATAATGTAACACGCTCCAAAGTCACCCGGAACCCGAAACATCCTGTTGAGGTCCGAAGCGGTCGGGTCAGGCTTCTGAAAATGAACCTGGGCCCCAAAATGTTGCGCCGGGGCAGCAAAGGTCACATCGGGTGCATAAAAATAAATCCTGACCCTGGAAGTTCCACCACATCTGCCGCCCATAAAATTGCGTCAAATGCCCCAGAAACGTGTCCGTCCCCGATAAAATATCACCGCAGCTTAGTCTCAGCTTAATCAGAATTCTGTAGGTAGCTAAACACAGTGAGACTATAGACGTTCCAAAATTTAGTTTGAAGGCAAAACCTTTTGAATTGGTTGTTTTTTTTGCGTCGAAACCCATAGAACGTCAAAATCACGGTACTGCCCCTCACCTCATCCCCTACCAAAGCACCGGTGAGTGCACGTGCCGAATGTGCCAATACTATGGAATTGATAATGCACAAATGGGGATTTGTTCCGTAGAGCGTGTGGCGTTTATAGAATCGACGTCTCAGCTAGTGCTGCAAGCTCCAGCGAAGTCTCACCAGATGTAGCGTACCTTTATCTAGTGGTGATAGGCATGTACCTACCTACAAGCAAAAACTAGCGGAAAATGTTCTTCATCGCCACCTCGTCGTCCGTTTTGACCACACCTTTCAAACCACTCTTGCTAGCTAATAATGAACTGTGTTCATAATTTACTGAATACTACATTTGCACTGTCAGATTTGCATGTAAACATTGATTAACATTAATTGCTACGATTGGAACCTGCGTGCATTTAATCCTCCGGAATACCAATATATATGTACTAAGCATGCCATATTTGTGTTCTCCTCAGAACACGAATATACTTGTTTTATAAGCATACGTTATATGCTAATATACTCATTATTTTTTAACATTGCCTCGACCCCAGCTTGCACACATCATTGATCCAGCTTTAAAACGATACAGGTCCGCAACATGCAGCTCCATTGCCGTCAATACCACCTATAAATCTCCAGACGGATGGGTGGTGAAGATCAACAACCACACTCCGCTCGGCATCACGCCAGCGGTCAGTCTCGTTTTCCGTCGCGGTTATCGCATCCTGCCATGTTTCCAATTGCCCCACCTCCCTCCAGAGCGCGCAAGCCAGTTCGTCGGTGCACCAAGCCAGGTTATCGATGCACGAGCGGTTCAGCATGTGTCCGCGGGCGGCAACAAGTCACAAACTTCACTCTGATGACCATTTGCCGTCGCCTGCAATAACACTTGCATAATCTAATGACACCTGCACCCCTGCGATAACACTTCCCTCCGGGCAAGTCGGCACGGACTTAGTTGCCTTCGCGGCCAAATTCGCTGTCACGGAGTTAATTTCGCCGAGTCGCGTATGCGCCAGCACGCAACTCCGCCTCATCGTGTTCGCGCTACACGAAACCTAGCGAGTTCGAGAACCTTGCGCGCCCAAACCAGTCTCTGGTGTCGCGTTCCCACTGCCACCAGAGACTCGTCCCAATACTATCTGCCAGTTCATGCACGGACAATTTGGCTGAAACTCCCCACTGGAGCAGAGCTCCAACATGCAGTGTGAAAACGTAGGCATCTTGGCGGATAGTGTCACATCGACTGCGTCGGTCAAGTGGCAAGACACGCAGCTCTTGGAGTTCAGGGGCGCATCGACTGCGTTGGTCACAGCTAGATACACGGCCCGCTGACTGACAGATGTGCCAAGATGGTTGTATTGTCGTGCCCGCCCATAATGGGCACCTCCACACAAACCTCAAGTCAATTAATGCTACCCCGAGGGTACCCCGGGTAGCTAGTTTCCCACGTAAATTCTGTTCATGCCTGCACGTACGGCTGAATGCGGCGCACACTTCTGAGCACCAATCTGCGGACAAGACTGACTGGGAATAATTCCGACAGACGGACAGGCAGACTGGGACTAATCTCGGTCCGGTGGCCACACAACGCGCGACACCGCGCACACATTCTCTATACACTTCGTCGCGGAGTCACCCCATTATCTGCCGCCGAATTAAGCCCCGCACTTCGCGCCGAACTCGGCGGCTATGATCGCAACTTCGCCACGTGCCGACGAGTCAGATGTCTGCTCACGGGCTGCGTCCGAACCACCACCAACGCCAACCGTCAGACCAAGAAAAACGCCGCTGATGTATCACAGTGTATGCGATCATATCCATATTATTAACATACAGGACAAACGTTAGCTAATAAATCAATAGCCGGAGACTGTGCTGAAGGTGTCGGGCCACCGCGCCGACCACTGGCGGCACTTCTGCTGCTGGTGCACCATTCTACTGCGGCGTGCATACTATCACGCGCGCGACAACCAACTGGGAGGTGGCCGGGGATCGACTCATCGAGACCATATCGGACGTGACGCCCCGGACCCCCGACCGTGAACACAGCGAGACGGCGGACAAGGGTGCGGCGGCCAGCGGCACGGCGGCGGGCCACGTCGGCCAACACCGACCTGTAGCGGCCACACCGCCCAGCCTCGCACTAACCAGCTACACGACATGGGAGAACGCACACACACGCGCACACACGAGCACAGAAGCCGACCCGGGAGTGCGGACCACACGCGCACAGGTAGTCCTGTACCCCGCTACCCGCCAGCTCGCACCACTGTGCCTAGTCGCGCCACCGATGAGGCAGCGCTTGCTTCGTCCGATCACACTGGCGGTCGTTGGTGCTACGACACGTCGACCGTCGAGTCATGCAGCGTCGCCAATCTCTCACGCCGGTCGGTCGCAGGCGAAGGGTAGCGACAGGCGAGACACGAACCCTTTAGTTAGTTATTTGGGCTTACGGGCGCGTCGACAGCGTTGGTCATACAGCGCCCTGGGACACGAACCCACCATCTTTCGATCGTGAGACGGGTAACTTTCCCCTGGACTGGTCGTCCCCGTGTGACCACAACCAGCGTCCCACCGTGAGCACCAGGCCGAGCAGGCCCCGCCAGCCGGACTAGCCATGCACGATATTGTGATGCACTACGATTGCGGTGGTGCTCGGAAAGCATGCAACCCACTGAATAGCTACCTTGGGATATATAAGCTGATGTGACCATATGAGTGCCCATGGGGCAGAGCCACTACCTCGTGACGGTCCGGCACCCACGAAATGAATGGATTGTGCCGAGCTAATTAAAAAAGAGAACATGAAAATTAGACCCCTAACGTGCGGGAACACCAGCCCTGTTCAAAACGAAGATTATTCTTAGGTTAATATCAGGTGCCATCCCTGACAGATCGGTAGATACATTGACGCCAAAGGGAGCAGTATGTGGAGGCGATAATTCCAGGTTGATCGGCTGCTCTAAATGGGTTAGTTGTACCAGTAACCAGTAGACCACAGCTTTCTGGACTCGCACAGGCCCCGGAAATATTCTACTTGTATTTTCGCACCAATCAAAGTGTCATTCTTGCCAATAATTCCGATGTGGTATCATAGTTCCTTTTCGTAAAATATCAATAATTAACATTGAAATCTTGATCAGCAATCAAGAAACCAAAGTTTTGGTTGGTTGGTTATTGGTTTCACGACACATCGACCGTTGAGGCATGTAGCGTCGCCAATCTCTCACGCCGATTGGTCGCGGACGAAGAGTAGCGACAGGTAAACCAAAGTTTTGGGAATAGCTCGTGCCACCAAAACCCCTAAGAAATCCAACGTCTTCCTCCAAATCATAATCATATTGTCTTCTTCTACCAACAGTAAACAGGATCAAAGTGTCACCTTAGCAAAACGCACCAAGACATCTACATGAATAGGTGCGTCAATACACGTCCAATGCCACCGCGTTTTCGGTGTGTATGCACGAAGGACTGTACACGCACTGTTCACATGAGTGAGAGCCAACACTCGGCAGCGATCCAGCAGCAAGGGCAGCTCGGCCTGAGTCGCTGGCCATCGGAGGTCTGCTCGGGCCTCGTGAGTCACACGCGCGCATGTCGCCAGCACGGCGCCGTGCCGGACGACTGTCCGCATCAGCGCCACACGGTGGTGCCGGCCGGAAACTCAGCTTCACTGTGCCGCCGCCACGGGCGGACTCAGCGAGAGCACGAGCGAGATGGCGCGCCGGATGATGGTGGCCACGAAGGCCGGGCAGCTGGGATTGGCCACCTGCGCCTCGGCCATGCCGCGCAGCTCGTGGAACATGTTGCGCGAGTAGGGGTTGCGCAGCGACGAGTAGCGCAGCGACAGGAACCGGTAGTACATGAAGGGCACCAGCAGGCTGCCGCGACCACTGGGAAGTAACAGCACGTCGACGGTCAGCAGCGGCTACTGCCGTAGGGTGCGCAGTAATCACAGTGCATGGTCATTAGCCCGTGTCGACGGGGCGGGGGGGGCTTAGGAGCGCATCGATAGCCCGTGTCGAGAATTTTCAAAGTGTTGTTATCAAAAAAGGCTACTGTTTTTGTTTTGCCTTGATATGCGCCTAACAAATTGGCATATAAATTAGATCGCTGGGCCATCGGCATTTTTCTTAAGATGCGTTTGAAAAAGACTCTGTTTTCGGCATTCGGCGCCATATTGGCTATGAGAACCAATCCAGATAAGTGGGTCAAATAATATCTCTTTTTGATCGTCTCGACGAGCTGAGTCGATTGAAACGACGCAGTATTGTCGAAAATCGATAGTTAAGAAAATATCGGCTTTCTTATGTCTTCTAATACACCAGCAAATATCCATTTCGGGGCACACAAGAAACTCTGAGGTTTGAACAAGTAAAAATCATGATACAGCCGCGGTTTCTGCACTTACTTATTTGAAGACTTTAGTATCACTCACTGGGCATAAACATATAGACAAAGCATCATATTTATTCGCTGTTCGAACTACATTGCAGCATGATTGATAGAGGCTACTTCGTACGCGTGTGCATCACTTACCAAATACCTACCTATTCGTTACACGTTGAGACATTCAGATAGCCTTTCCACATCACGTTCAGACGAAGATCAGATACGTTGGTGATAAATATGATCAAAACTCGCCGTGATAATTGAAATTCGCCGTGATCGCCATGGAACCATCAGTGCCTATTTTCTCCCAAAGGACACATGTCAGACATCAATCAATGAACACTGGTATATCCAACGCAAACATCGCGCGAACGTGCGGAGCACAACTGACTGGACGGGATAGATCACCCAAGTTCTATCTTTCATTGAACTCACAGTCGTTTTAGCATGTTCTCCACGTCCCTCTTAGTTTTTAGCACGGGCAAAAGCTTCCGGTGCATGCAACCAGACCGGATGTAGCCGTCCCTCCTCTCCTTCCCATACACGTTTTTACAGCCAGCGACACCTGTTTCACGCATCGTTCAACTGACTGACCGTGCACGGGAAATTGTGGAACTAACATTGGCATGTCCACATAGCCATCAAGTTCGGAGCTTGGCGTGTGGCACGTGTGGGCCGGCTCGAAGGCGCCGTCCCAGGATATCAACTCCTCCCGACTCTCCGCGGTCTCATTTAGTCATGTAATTTTCCCGGGACGAACGCTGGGGTCTCCACGCTCATTTTTGCCGCGGATGCACCTGATGCGTTCAACAGCGAACTGGCGCTCTGCTCTGTCATCGCTATAGAGAAGTGCCTGGAGCACCATTTCGCTATGAGCATACCAGGCACTGGAGTGGAGGCACGGTATCACGATGCTCACGACTTCCCCATGCTGCAGCCGAGTGAGCTGCAGCTGGCGCGGCACATCCCGCGGCCCATCCAGTCAGTTGTGCTGAACCTTCGCGCGAAACCACATCTGACAGCAAACCCCAACAATGAACTCAACGATACACCGGATATTTTTACAAGCAGTGTCTCCCAGGCCATGATCTGACACGTGCAGTGTAGGTATATGCACCCGCAGCTTCTGCCCGTGCTAACTGAGAGGGACGTGCAGAATATGCTAAAACAACTGCGAGGTCAATGAAAGATAGAACTGGGGTGCTCTATGCCGTCCAGTCAGTTGTGCTCCGCCCCTTCGCGCGATGTTTGCCTTGGATATTTACAGTGTTCATTGATTGATATCTGACATGTGTCTCTGGGGAAAAATAGGCATCGATGGTCCCATGGTGATCACGGCGAATTTCAAAAATCACGACGAATTTTACTCATTTTTCTCACCAACGTATATGATTGTCGTCTGAACGTGATGTGGAAAGGCTATCTGAATGTCTCAACATGCAACGAATAGCTACCTATTCGTTGCATATAGTTATACCTATTGAGACATTCAGATAGCTTTTCCAGATAGCCTTCTATTTGATGTGATGCACATGCATACAAAACAGCCTCCCTCAATCATGCCGCTATGTAGTTCAAGCAGCGAATAAATATGAAGCTTTGTCTATACTTCTATGCCCAGTGAGTGATGCTGAAATCTTCAAATGAGTAAGTGCAGAAACCGCAGCTGTATCATGATTTTTACTTGCTTAAACCTCCGAGTTCCTTGTATGCCCCGAAATGGACACTTGCTGGTGTATTAGAAAACACAAGATAGCCGATATTTTCTTAACTATCGATTTTTCGACAATATTTCGTGGCTATGATCGACTCAGCTCGTCAAGACGATCAAAAAGAGATACTATTTGACCCACTTACCTGGATTGGTTATCACAGCCAATATGGCACAGAAGGCCGAAAACGGAGTATTTTTTCAAACGCATTTTGAGAAAAAATGCCGGTTGCTCAGCGATCTAATTTTATGCCGAATTGCTAGGCACATATCAAGGCAAAATAAAAACAGTAGCCATTTTTTCTAACAACACTGCAAATTCTCGACACAGGCTAATGGTCATAGTTCCGAAAGGCTTAGTACAATGATCTACTTTTCATTTCAAGGTTGTTGCATTCAGGAATTTGATTTTTTTTAACTTGGACTGCAAATTGAAGCATCCAATGAAATTAACACAAGGTGGGATAACGGTATAGAAGAGCATGCCGCCTTTTGGCATCATAGTATTGTATATAAATAGTAGGGCCCACCCAAATACTTTTCGAAAATAAAACAGCTTTCTTATCTAGCCTCTCTCCCTCTGCCTTCACCCACATACACAAAAGTCATTGCCATCTTGCCATCATCAGACTTCTGGATTTACCAAGTAATTTTTACTAAACTTGTGTAAAAACACTCTGACATTCAACATGAAAGGAAATGTGGCATTGGATTCCAGCCAAGCATATGCTAATGCCAGATAACTGCATCTTCTAATTCGGTTTTAAGGAGAGCGTACAATCCGAAGAAAAGCCGACAAATGTCATGCAAATGCAGGTCCGTTTTCATTACAACACCGAGACACAAAACATAATACATAGAAATTTGTGCTTAAATGGCATTGTTGGGCGCTACATGACCAATGTAGTCGATGCGCCCTTAAGCCCTAATAACTAACTTAAATGGCATTGCTGAAAAGGTTAAATGGATGAATTAACTTCATCACCAACCAATGGTATGCACGAAATAACTCAGTACCTTCCATTCTTGGTCCTTAAAAAAAAATGTTGTACACCATGCTGCTGCACGAGGCAGGTACTAACGTAAGGAGTATCGAGACGATGTAAATCATGACCACGATCTCCAACAGGCGGTACTAACGTGAAGAGCATCAGGACGGTGTAGGGCATGACCAGGATCTCCGACAGCGCCACAGCACGCAGGATGTTCTGTGACTGCAGCTCCACCAGCGAGATCAGGTAGCGGCTGCCCAGCGAGTTGTTCTGACCAGCCAGCTGAAACGAAACCCACCAGCTCGTTAACAACTGCACACCCATACCACTCACACATGCACCATAATCACTCACCAGCCAGGTAACAACTGGACGCCCGTACCACTCGCACCAGCTCGATCATAGCTGCGCGCACATACTACTCACACCAGTATTGCACTCACACACCAACTCGGTCATAAATACAAGCTCATACCACTCGTACCGGCTCCACACCAGCTGGCGCCCCTACTACTCACACCAGCTAGGTCACAACTACACGTCCATACCACTCACACCAGCTCGGTCAAAACTGCCCGCACATGCCAGCGCTGGGCGGGAACCGTGAGATTCAAAACGAGTTCGGGTGGATATTACTGTGCTGGAAGGAGCGTAGCACACGCATGGACCATAGGCCAGTTGATTATACAACTGTGGCATATCTACACCAAGTACCGGACCGGGGATGGCCGAGTCGTTACAGTGTTGGGCTCCGAGTACCAAGGGTGCCGGATTCGACTCTAGCGCCGCTCAGGACATTTCCCAATCCCGCGGCCCACCGGCGAAAGTGTGGGTGGCGCCATTAGCCGTGAATGTGCATAAAGTTTGTCATGAGCCACCCAATAAACAATAAACATAAACTTCACCAAGTACCACACAACTACAGCACACACACAGACACATACACCAGCACCACACAACTCGCGCCACGCACACCCAATACAATTACACACACTATACACACCCACACTACACAACCACAAAATACTCGCACACCAGCAGCACACAACTGCAACACATTCACACACCCACACCACACAACTACAACACACTCACACCAGCAGCACACAACTGCAACACATTCATACACCAGCAGCACACAACTGCAACACATTCACACACCACCAGCACACAACTACAACACACTCACACAAGCAGCACACAACTGCAACACACACACACACACACACACACACCACCAGCACACAACTACAACACACTCACACCAGCAGCACACAACTGCAACACACACACACACACCAGCAGCACACAACTACAACACACTCACGCCAGCAGCACACAACTACAACACACACACACACACACCAGCAGCACACAACTACAACACACTCACGCCAGCAGCACACAACTACAACACACTCACGCCAGCAGCACACAACTACAACACACTCACACCAGCAGCACACAACTGTAACACATTCACACACCACCAGCACACAACTACAACACACTCACACCAGCAGCACACAACTACAACACACTCACACACCAGCAGCACACAACTGCAACACACTCACACCAGCAGCACACAACTGCAACACACACACACACACCAGCAGCACACAACTACAACACACTCACACCAGCAGCACACAACTACAACACACTCACACACCAGCAGCACACAACTGCAACACACTCACACCAGCAGCACACAACTGCAACACACACACACACACCAGCAGCGCACAACTACAACACACTCACACCAGCAGCACACAACTACAACACACTCACACACCAGCAGCACACAACTACAACACACTCACGCCAGCAGCACACAACTACAACACACTCACACCAGCAGCACACAACTGCAACACACACACACACACACACCAGCAGCACACAACTACAACACACTCACGCCAGCAGCACATAACTACAACACATTCATACACCAGCAGCACACAACTGCAACACACACACACACACACCAGCAGCACATAAATGTACCACACATACACACACACCAGCAGCACACAACTGCAACACACACACACACACACCAGCAGCACACAACTACAACACACTCACGCCAGCAGCACATAACTACAACACATTCACACACCACCAGCACACAACTGCAACACACGCACACACACACCAGCAGCACATAACCGTAACACACACGCACACACACCAGCAGCACACAACCACAACACACCCACGCCCGCGCCGCCCTCACATCGAGCAGCCGGAGCGCGTAGCTGGCCGAGTGCAGGACGGCGAAGAGCGTGGACGGCACCAGCACCAGCGCCATGGGGCTGCCGTAGAGGAAGATGAGCGACAGCAGCAGGTAGTGGCAGGCGTCCTCGGCCATCAGGGTGACCAGGAACTGGCGCGACATCTGCAGCTGCGGCACGCGCTGGTGCAGCCGCAGCGCCGACGTGGCCAGCGTCGACACCAGCGCCTTGCTGTAGGCGTTCGCCGAGGATCTGCGGCCAGATGCACACTGGTCCAGCCGCCACACACTGACCACCAGCACGGCGGGATCTGCGGCCAGATGCACACTGGTCCAGCCGCCACACACTGACCACCAGCACGGCGGGATCTGCGGCCAGATGCACACTGGTCCAGCCGCCAACTAAGAAGCCGAAAAGAACACTGGTCCAGCCGCCACACACTGACCACCAGAACGGCGGGATCTGCGGCCAGATGCACACTGGTCCAGCCGCCACACACTGACCACCAGCACGGCGGGATCTGCGGCCAGGTGCACCCACCCCACACACTGACCACCAGCACGGCGGGATCTGCGGCCAGATGCACACTGGTCCAGCCGCCACACACTGACCACCAGCACGGCGGGATCTGCGGCCAGGTGCACACTGGTCCAGCCGCCACACACTGACCACCAGCACGGCGGGATCTGCGGCCAGGTGCACACTGGTCCAGCCGCCACACACTGACCGCCAGAACGGCACTGAGGTGGCTCCGACACGCCACACCAGAGAAGAGGCACACTCTGGCACATAATGGGCACATCCTGCCACAGATGACACACCTCGCCACAGAGACGACACACTTCGCCACATACGGCGAACGCCCTGCCACAGGGGCGACACACCCTACCACATAAAGGGCACGACTTATCATAGAAGGAACACACCCCGCGATATAAGAGGCACAACCTGTTACAAAGGCGACACATCTTACCACAAAAGGGGCACAACCTGATACAGAGGCAACATTCCCCATCACACAAGGGGCACACCATGCTACAAAGTCGACACATCACACCAAGTAAGGGGCACACCCTGCTACAATGTCGACACATCTCGCCACACAAGGGGTACACACCCACCGCAGAAGTGATACATGCTGCCATACAAGCTATCTACTCCTTCACAGAAACGATGCCACGTGGCTTCGGTTAGTTGGCTATTGGTTTCACAAGACATCAACCGTCGAGTCACGCAGCGTCGCCAATCTCTCAAGCCGATTGGTCGCGGGCGAAGCGACAGGTGAGACTCGAATCCACAACTTTCGGTTGTGAGATGGGTAACTTACCCCCAGACTACTCGTCCCCGCCACATGGCTTCGGCGCTGCCTAGCACAGAAGTGGTGTAACTGGTGTACGACTCCAACGCAAGTCGACATATGTACGTACAAAAGCAGCAATTATTTAACACAACTAATTTTACACATCATGGAGAGACTTCCACCATTCACCTTCCCATCGGCATTCCTTTCAATTCTTAGAACCAATAGTACAACGCTCCGCTCGAGCAGACATTTGGACATCTTCTCATCCAGCTTTACGCGAAAGCACTGCGAAACATATGGAACTATGAAATGTTGGTATACAAAAATGCCCTTTGCACCCTCACCTCCACGCTACATCCTGTGATTTGCTTTACTCCGACGATCAGTTGCGAAATTTAGTTCCTCTCATCGGATACAAGACAATTTAGAGGTACCCTAAAGGAAGCGGTCAACACACGCAGTGACTGCAGTCCACACCACGTTGACTTTTATCACGCAAGGTTTGGCCTTTTGAGCTGTGACAGTCTCCAGTTCTAACCTGTCTGCATCTCCACTTCTCCAGAAGGTGGATTCACCGGCCGTCCAGGCGATAAAGTCCAGGTCAAAGTCCCGAGTTAAAAAGGCTAGGTCTCCAACGTCAGTTTGGAGTTGCATTTCAATGTACGTTGCGTGATGTGACAATACGCGCCAGTTGGTTCAAAACGTACGAAACACGTCGGCCACGTTGAACAGCAGCTCATTTGGCTGACCGAACCACAAAATGACGGGAACAACATCCGAGCGGTGGGAGGGGGTCGGGCAGAGGTCGGCGGCGGCGTCGGCGGGCGCCGACAGCTCCACTCTCACATGAAGATGGGCAGCAGGTAGCTGACGGCGAACAGGATCTGCGCCAGCCGGGTGACGAACAGCAGCGACGTCACCTTGTTCTGCGCCATGTGCTCCCACACGGCCGCCCCGCCGGCCAGCCGGGCGTGCTCGGCGCGGCCACGATCGCCGCCCGTCTGCGAGTCAGCGCCGGCGTCCATACCTGGCCACAGACCGGACATATAGCCAGACAGACCAGACAGGGATGCAGCCATCATCGAACCCCGCCGGCGTCCATACCTGGCCGCATACCGGACATTGAAGTCCAGGAGCGCGTCGACCGCATAGGTCATGTACTGCACAGACCAGACAGGGACGCAGCCGTCACCAAGTCCCGCCGATAGCGCACCGCCAGTGCAATGCACACACCCGGATGGCTGCCTGGCGTTCACGTGCTGTTTGTCGGCCACTGAGGTTCAGGGGTGTGTTAGCTGTTCATGTGATGCAGCTCAAGGAGAGTGGCTGCTGGTTATTGGACGTCGGCAGCAGCAGTCGCGGGTGCGCCCGCCGCACCTGACCTGTCTGGTCGGGTCGATTGATTGATTATTTGGGCTTAAGGGCGCGCCGAATACGAGGTTATTTTGCGCCCACATCTGGTCAGGTTGTGGGAAAAATACACACATATGGAGGAAGTGATCCTCCCCACATATGGGGAGGAAGTAATCCTCCCAAATACAAAATGGTCGAGGGGCATTCAGCATTACCAATAACGATGTGCTTTACCTCAATGGAACAATCCCAAGCCATCTGACACATCAAGCAATGTGATTTGGAGGCCACCAAGTTCACCCCATCCTCTACCCCACAAATATGTTCTGGCAACATCATTCACACTGGCTTCTGTGGGCAAATTTGCTTCCCTGCCAGTGATAGGCTCAGGTTTTCCTCACTTAGTTACTGGTTGCAGTAACCAGTTACAGTTATTGTGCATCACAGTGGTTACAAGATCAGTGTTTACACACATTTTCTTGGGCTAGGTTGGGTTGGGCTGGGTTAGGCTTAGATAGGTTTTGATGGTTTTGGTTTCTAAGCTGAAAAAAAAAATTTAATGTAATTTTTATTGGAAATTGTTCTTCTCGAAAGACATCTGATGCTCAGCTAGGTCAGGATTGCTCAGGTTTTCTTTATTTTTGGAATTTTCATAGAATCATTCCCTTTTTCAAAGGGAGGTTGCACAAGGCTGAGTTGGACTGATTTATATTCTTACTTTACTTTTTAACATTTCTTTTTACTCTATGCCAACTAACTTGAAGCCCCTATTCTGGCATGAGTGTGCTCACAACCTGAAAAGTATTTGCAGAGAAAATGAGTGGTTCCATCACATTGGTCACATTGATAAACATTGCACTGGAATTATAAATTCCAATAATTAATAGACCACCTTAAAGCACAAATTTACCACCCCATTTTGGGTGATAGTTTCCTCCCAACTGAGGTGTGCATTTGCAAAAAGAAAACAGTCTAGCAAATAAAAAAGTACCTTGAACTGAAAATGTCTCTTTTAGTCTTGTGATCATCAAAGCTATGGGTAGTCGGTAAGCTATGGGTAGAGTTTAGGGGTGCATGAATTAAAAGCTATGGGTGAAATGTCATTGGACTATCTTAAATTTACACCAGGCACTCATTCCCAAACCAAGAACACCACAGCTGCACAGCTGGCCACCCACCCAGCACTGACAAGTTCTCATCAAGTGTCATACTTTGCTGTCAGAAGAAGCCATCCAAACTTTTGACAAGCTTACCATTGACAAGGCTGCCATTTCATGTATAACTTCAAAATGGCCATCCCCAAACTTCAACAATTGGAGATATAGTTTCTGTTTGCAAACAGATTTGGATCATTACATACATGAGAATATGATGTTCTCAATTTAAATCTGCACTGCATTCAAATCTCTGCACATTGTTGTACAAATGCACTGAATAGATTGACCATGGTATCTAATATACTACTTGATGGGTAGCTCTACTTCTCTACATTCATTTTTTTTCTTAACTTGCATCAGAAATCTTACCTGACAACAACATATTAGCAGGTTAGATATCCGATAACAATATTTTTAATTAATCTAGGAGGCTGGCATACCTGCAGACATAGGTTCCCATTGATCGGCCACAGAACTTACCCCTGGGTGAGTAATGTTTGAGAAGTTGGGGAGCCAACCAGGTGAGAGAACCCCATCTCTGGATGGATAGTTCACCATTGGAAGAGGGCACAACACATTATTTCAATCAGCAGCATTAAGCGTGTGTGGCCTGAGTTTCAAATATTAGGTAGGCAGGTACTTACCCACAGAACAACAAGCGTGCTAGCACACTGAAAGTAAAAAGGGCATTCCTAACTACTCACCTAGTTATGGTCGGCTATTTCAAGGAACGTATCGTGATCGTCTAGGCCCGTCTAGGCTGACCACACAACAGGTACAGCAAACGTATGTACGTATCTGCCGTATCACCCACGTAACATCCCCAATCTTAACGGGGCTGAAAAATATCTTGTCAGGTAGGTACCGTCTCTCCACCTAATATATTTAATACCACCACACCCTCGATACGCTCGCAAACCCCCACAGAACCCCCTCCACTCTCCAGCATGCCGATGCCAAGGTTCTTTTACGAAAGGTCAATTTGTGAGTGCCGCGCCCGCGACTATTACAAGAGCGGATCGTCCTTTTGCCGTCATTGCGGCTTGATGTTTTCCCTTCATAAGGTTATACATAAAAGAGGGAGATCATTGTTTGGGAATGCCAAACGCCGAAAGGAAACATTTTTGGGAGAATGAAATGTACCTGATTTTAAATATGCATTTTTGTGCTATGCAGGAATTGCAATATATATTGAGTTTATGTGATCTTAAATATTATACATTTATACTTAGATATGACATTGAAGTGAAACACATTGAAATGAAACTCAGATTAGACATGTCCCCCAAAAGCAAAGACGCAAAAGAAGGGTAGGAAAGCCAGCATGACTTACACCAGACGTGATAAAAGCAATTAGGGCTAAGAAAACTGCATTTAGAGTTTTTAAAGAAGCCTCAAATGTCATTAATCTAAAGGCGTATCGAAAAGCTAGAGACACTGTGAAGCAAAAAACCAGAGCAGCAAAGCGAGCAAAGGAACTGGATTTAGCTAGAAACTGTAGTGGGGACAGTAAAAAGTTATTTAGTTTCTACAAGCTGAGTAAGGTTTCTAGCACAATTGGTCCACTGGAAGTAAACGGGACTACATTGGGTGAGGATAGTGAGATGGTTGAGGAGCTGAGCAAGCAGTTCAAATCAGTGTTTACATTGGAAGATATGACCAATCTGCCGACCGTACACCATAGTTCAGTTACATGGGATCTGACAAATGATGTTGATTTCATTGGTAGTGATGTTGTTTACAATCATATCAGGAAAATAAAGCCAAATAAGGCAGCAGGACCTGATGATATTTATGCTAGGGTGTTGCGGGAAACTGAAAAGGAACTGGCATTTCCACTTAGTATAATATTTTGTAGATCAGTTTCACATAATGAAATTCCAACCGATTGGAAAAGGGCAAATGTAGTTCCTATTTTCAAGAAAGGAGAAAGAGAGAAAGTTGAAAACTATAGGCCAATAAGTCTCACATCCCTAGTCTGCAAGGTACTCGAATCAATTATCAAGGATAGAATAGTTAGTTATCTGGAAGGTAGCAGATTGATTCAAGATACTCAACATGGATTTAGAAAAGGACGATCGTGTCTCACAAACCTCTTGGACTTTTTGAACTTCGCCACAGAACAATTTGATCAGGGAAATCAGGTTGATGTAGCATATCTTGACTTTAGTAAGGCCTTTGACAAGGTACCCCATAAACGGTTAATGATACAGCTTCAGTCCCATGGTATTGCAGGTAGCATCTTAAAATGGATAGAGTTGTGGCTTTCAGATAGACAGCAAAGAGTGATGCTAAATGGTACAAAGTCATCATGGCAAAATGTTCTTAGTGGAGTCCCCCAGGGGTCAGTACTAGGGCCATTACTGTTCATTATATTTGTAAATAACATTGAAAGCGGCCTAAGCAGTAAAGTTTTGAAATTTGCAGATGATTTGAAGGTCTTTAGGGCAATAACAGGTCAGGATGAGCATATCTCGCTGCAAAAAGACTTAGACGAACTTGTGAAGTGGTCCGAAGAATGGCAAATTAAATTTAACTTTGACAAGTGCAAAATCATGCATGTACGTAAGCAGCATATGAAGGCTCCATACTTGATGGGTGGCCAAGTGCTATCAGTGACTCAACAGGAGAAGGATTTAGGTGTTATTCTAAACACAAAATTGGGGGCATCAGAACAGACCAAGGAAGCCAGGAAGAAGGCACTGAGAATGCTCGAGGCAATAAATAGGAATGTATCATACAGAAGTGAGGAAGTGATCAGGAAGCTTTACTGTGCATACGTCAGGCCACATTTGGAATATTGCATCCAAGCTTGGTCTCCTAGCTATGAAAAAAGATTGTTGGCTTTTAGAGAGAGTACAAAAGAGGGCTACAAAAATGGTTAATGGCATAAGCAGCCTGGCATATGAGGAAAGATTGAAGAAATTGAATATGTTTTCACCTAGATATAGAAGGCTGAGAGGAGATCTCATCGAGGTCTTTAAATTTGTCAATGGTCTGGAGAGGGGATACCTTGGGGAAATGTTTGAATTTAACAGAAATGATGCAATTAGAGGTCATAAATTCAAAATTAAAACTAACCACAGCAGAACAAGGTTAAGGCAAACTTTCTTCACCAACAGGGTAGTGGAACACTGGAACCAGGTGCCAGAAAACATCGTCAGTAGCAGCACATTGAACATCTTTAAAAACAGCATAGATAATCATTATAAGAATAGAGGGCTTGCTTTTCAGTATTACAGGGAGGGCTGATTGGCAGATTTGGTGGGCAACTGGTTCAGTGTACAGAGTGCAACCAAGAAGGGCCCTTGTGGCTCAGAGTTGCACTAATCTTTTATGTCTTTATGTCTTTATGTCTTAAGTGTCCCATAGGGCCTATGAAGGAAAAATGGCATGTGGCGAGCAATGCACCGAGGAAGTGATAGGATTAATCAAAAACGAATCTGGGATTTCGCTAAGAAGTGTGGAGGTAAAACTTTGTGGAGGCGCCTGTATGCTGACAGGCCTGGCAACCAGGCACGTATCCAGATGAAATCATCAAGTGTTACAATCGTGTCCTTCCAAGCTTTACCCAGTGTGCGCACGCCTATGGGCATCTGGGGCGGGGAAAATCTGGTGGGGGGCTTGGGGCATGTGCCCCTATGAAAGTTGCCGCCCCTTTTACGGCGAAAAGGCGCCCCTCTGAGGGGAAAATCACCCTTGGATATGCTCATGTAGACCTTCCTCCGCGCTCAACGGATTTTTCCTATGGAGGGACGCAGAATACCCAAGGGAATGTTCCCCCATAAATATTCCTGGATTCGCCCATGACATGTCTGCAGTGAATATGGGCTAGTCGCCGCTGCCCACGACGGGCGAGGTTATCGGGGCGGCAGTTTCAGCTTCAGCTGCAGCCACCGGAGGGGTCGGGTCAGCGGTGATGATGACTGTACCTTCAGCGTCTATGGGTTTACACCGCCACTTGTCAGCATAACAATGCTCAAAAGTCGGAGACAAGATTTGGCCTCCTTTAGCGTGCGGTTCTGGCTACATCCTGCGCCGCCTATTACCAGCCCGAAGATCCCCTCCAGGTGGTCCTGTTTAGATGACGAATTAGGAGGAACGGGTCACCTCTATGTGTTCAGCGTAAGTCTTGGATGAGGCCTTGCACCAACCGCGCCGTCACTAAGAGACCTTTCTGAAAGGGGCACAAGTGGCGCGAGTCCCCTACACGTTGCCCCTGCATCTCTCTCACCAAAGCTGCCAGCGTAGCCTCTTGTGCTCTCTGCCCCGCATTGTTCTCAAGTCACTTCCACATTATTTGAATAAAATTATTTTATGCGACTGAATAATAAAGTTGGATAGGAATCACGGATGCCGGGAAGAGACTACAGCCAAGGCATATCTATGTTTATATGCATATATATACATACACACAATATATATATATATATATATATATATATATATATATATATATATATATATATATATATATATATATATTTATATATATATATATATATATATATATATATATATATATAATTTCAAGGCTGGAGGTAGCAAATTATGCCCTTCCCAAACCTGGAGAATATGACTCCCCCCACCTCCAAGCTGTAACGTTGTACGCATGGTTCTGAAGCATCTAAGACTAAATTACTGCTAAATTGCGCCAATAATGGATGCCGTCGATGCCGTATTTGCAGCAGTAGTATTTCACTAATGGCCCAGATGCGTTTTGGAGGCTTGCCGTGACAACCTTAGAGCTCCTGGTAGCACAGGGCTGCGGCGCATATCAGCTCTGTCGCCGTTTTGCTGGCCCCGATGCACCTCGAGGGTCCCGGTACGTTTTCGGATTCCCTGTGTGTTTGTATGGTCTCGCTGTGCTTATCTGGGCACCGTGATGCGAACTTTGTGGCTCTTGATGTGACGCTGTGCGGTCCCGACGACACTCCTTTGGGTCTCCGAAGACTTTTCCAACGGCTTTTCCAAATCTCGATGTGGGTTTGTTGGCAGGAATTCCTCCAAATTTTTTTTTCGGAACCCGGATACATTTTAGGATTTTCGGTGCGATTTATTGCCACGCCGACACAATTTTGTGCCCCGACGCGAGTATTCTGGTCCCGGACGCGAGTTTTCTAGACGCGACGCCCTTTCGCTAGACATTTTCTTTTTCGGGAGACTGGGTCCATTTTCCGTGTCCTGTCATGATTTTGTTCGGGGTTCCGACCAGTTTTTTCGAGCCACTGACGCAATCTTGTTGGGCCCCTGCATGATTGGGAGAGATCCGCCGGGATTTTCTGGCCTCCGACGTTATTTCTTGGCGTCCCCAGAACACTAGTCATGGCCCGAAATCTTTTTGAACGACCTTTATCGCAATTTTCTGATCTCCGGGCTAATGTTCCGAGTCCGGATTGATTTGTTTTCGGGATTACTACATGATTCTTTTTCTGGGCACGGGTTCACATTTTTTAAGGACTCGGCGAGATTTTGTTTGGTGACAACGCTCTTTCTCGGGGCCACGGCGCAATTTTTCCCAGGCTGTTGTGCCATTCAATTGGACCCACCACCTCTCAGTAAGGAAATTGTCCCTTTTCCTCCATCGATTCGCCACTCGTTCACTCATTTGTCCCTTAGCGACCACGGTGGGATTTTTCCTGCCAGGGTTGTTTTTCTTGGGCTGACGCAAGGGTTCTAGACCCAAGACGACTTTCCGAGACATCTTTTTTTTGCAGCGCCTGGGTCCATTTTCCAGGTTTGAGCATTTTATTTTTGGGCTTCAGTCTCAAGTTTCCTGACTTATTTTTATATATTTTTTGGTTCCTGTTCGTCTGTTGTGCCTCCGGTGCTATTTATACGGAATTCAGCACACTTTCTTCGTGGCCCGGCACGATTTTGGAGCACTGATTTGATTTTGGGGCCGATAGTGAATTTCCTGGCCCGGATAGATATTGTGGAGCTATTTTCTTGTTTTTTTGTGGATTCTAGTGCGATGCTTAGGGTTTTTTTGCATTTTTGGCATTTCGCATTTTTGGCCCCAAGGTGATTTTTTAACGGATCCAGTGCATTTCTTTAGGGATCCCAAACGTTTTCACAAGCCTTTTGGGGCGATTTTTTGGTACAGATGATTTGATAGAAACCTTCTTTATTTGCTTCCTCGGCTTCCGGTGCGATTTTTGGGGGACGATGAAACAACTTTGGGGGCACCAAGCGTGATTTTTCGGGGTCCAGTGCAATTTCCCCAAGCTCGCACGATTCTTGGAGGACCCATAACCCTTGAAGAGGAGAAACTTTCCCATTTTCCACCCTTGTGTACACCACTGCCACTTCATATTTTGTTTTGATAATGTTTTCGGAAACCAACCAGAATATCAAATGGCAAACAAATGGGAGCAGGATCGCATGAAAACCACAAAAGTACCACCGTGTCAAATAGAAGAGAGCGACAAGAAAAAGCGACAAGGTATCGCATAAAATCCGCGAAGAGCCCATCGGTGCACCATTATCGTCGTGCCGTTTTGACCCCCACGGGAAATTTGAATCCACCGCCACTGCCCTGGACTCTACAGGGCCTGGTGCATCACGCACCATTGGTCACACCTACAGACGCGCACACCCCAACTGTTCTGTCTCCAGACACCGCAATAGGACCGGACACACAGCACACGCCACGCGCCGCACCTATGACAAACGTGCTGGCACCGGAGCCAGCTCGGCCGCCTGGAGACAGCCCCCTGGCGGCCCGCCAACTAGCGCTGTCTTTGATCTCACGGTGCCGGGGCGGTGACTGTGATCTGACGATCTCACGGCAAGTGCGTGCGCTCTTCAGAGGAAAACCAGACCGGAACTGAATCGGGCCGCCAGCCCAGTCGGCAGAGTTCGTCCCCCCCCCCCCTGTGTGATCGGCTGATTGGGCCGCAAAACTGGATTTTAGGCTTCCCGGCTGCGATACCAACGTGCTGCGGAGGACAGGAAAGCGAAGGTGGGGTGAGAGTGGGATGATATTTATCGACATACCCTAACTCCATTATGCACTAAATATTCCGGAACTCTCAGCGTTACAAGCTCATCATCGGGCGATAAGCTTCAAAATTCATATCGTGTGCGAAACTCCTGAAAACGATTTGTATCACACCCTTCGATATGCATCGTAGAGTGGCTGCCATTGGCAAATCACCCAAATGTAAACAGGCACCTGAATACACACCGTTGTTCTACTGCACTTCCAGTGTGAAACGCGCCACATCCCCGTCACGCCGTGTCGCCAGATCAGTCGCGAGTCGGACGGCGGAAGTCGATGTTTGTTCGTCTATTTCTGGCGTCGTTAGACGCGATGTTCGTCGGGTCTCCCCTCGCTCTGTCGCGGCGCGTGACACGTGACGTGTCGTGATGTGACGTGACGCAATATGACATGAGCACTAGTGGACCCGACGGGCCGTGCGCATGTATCCCGTTCTCCTTGGGCGACATGCAGTTGCTTGGCTCGCGAATCATTTGGAGGGGGAGGGGGGTCCTCTCCTGGTTTATGGTAAATAGTGCCGGAACTACATACTATGGCCACCAATACTAAGCGTTGGATGCATTCAAGTGAACAACTGGGAAGTATGTAAAAATGTGACTCACGATTAATCTCAAGTGAGATCAATGTCACGTCATATGATAATTAAGGGATGATCATATGTTCGTGCACGTGGGCCTAATTGTCATAATTGATACAGCAATAAATATATGAAAGCGCAGGACTTAGCCACACACATATATACGAAATAAGGGTTTATAATTACATATGATGTCCTCGAATGTTTATTTTCAAAAAAAAAGTGTCAGGTCAATCTGATCACTAAAACACCTAATTCAAGCTTGGTCATTTATTTGCGTGGTTTGCATGCGTGATTTGTCTCGTGGTTTTCATAAATGCTCGAACAACACCAACGTGGTTATCGTAGATTTGCTATGATTACCTACAGATGGCTCAGGATCTTGCCAAGCATCATCCCTGATGTCATTGGATGAACTAGGTTGATTTCAAAATTATTGAAAATTCTATGAAAATATATAGTTCACAATTTCCCACGGTACAAATGGAAACAGAACCCGAACGCAGCACTCGCAATTGCCCTGGAGTGATCCTCGAATATTGAACACTACTCTGGAATAAAATTAAATGAAGGACATCATGCTATAGTGTCGGACGCAGAGCGAGGAACGAGACAGATGGCGTGACATAGCTGGGATGGAACTTTGCCATCATCTTGGTTAAATATATATATATATATATATATATATATATATATATATATATATATAAGTCTGTAATATCAAGCACGTAATTTAACTCACAACCACACGTAGCGTGCAACATGTCCATGTAAATATGCCATGGCCTCACATGACCGCATTTTACTTGAATTTAGACATATGCAGATATTAGTACTTGACCCATTTATATATGCCTTCACGAATCTGAGCCGCTTGGTGAGATTTTTTAAGTTAGGTAATCATTAAATATCATTCAAATTAGCATTTTCTTGTCCAGGACCGTGCAGTCAGGTGAACTTCAAGTGCGCAAAATTAACCTTGACTAGATGAATGTTGCTGGGTCATGCATTGCACTTGTCTTTAATTCGATTCCCATGGTCCGGATTTACGAGGGTGGCGCTATCCTCTCCGCATCAGCAACTGTTGTACGGGAGAACATAACAGCAACTGCCGGGCCAAGCCGGGAAAACCGGCGAGCTATGCCGCAGGTATGTCGGGGGAATTTGGCAGTTCCCTCCCGCTTGGGAGGTGACCTAGATCTGCCAGAGTAGTCCGGATGTGCATTCATGATGCAGGTGAATCGGTCAGCATATCGCCTGTAGCCGCTGCTGTAACCTCACACCGGTCAGCGTATCGCCTGTAGCCGCTGCGGTAGCCTCACACCGGTCAGCGTATCGCCTGTAGCCGCTGCGGTAGCCTCACACCTGTCAGCGTATCGCCTGTAGCCGCTGCGATAGCCTCACACCGGTCAGCGTATCGCCTTTAGCCGCTGCGATAGCCTCACACCGGTCAGTGCGTCGCCTGTAGCCGCTGTGGCTATCGTATCGCCTGCAGCCACTGCGATAATGGGCACACACCACCGGTTTAGAAAACCGCACACGAACCGTAGTGTACGGAATCAGACCGGTCGCGGATGGTCACGGGGAGCGCGTCGAGTATTTTGGCCGATTTTCTCGGAACGCCCGGGCGCGCCATGTGCAGAGTGTGGCGGTGTCAGTACAAGTGTGGAGTGTGGAGTGTGGAGTGGTGTGCGGGTCAGAGTGGGGAGTGTGCAGGCGCCATGTGGACAGTGCGGAGGTGCCCCCGTGAGCCGCGGCGGTGCGGCCGACCCGGGGCGGTCGACAGGCGGCGGCTATTTTTGCCGCGCATCGGCGCCGGCGCCGACGCCCGAGACGACCACCAGGGCGGTCTGTATGTTTACACAGCGGCGGCGGCGGCGCTATGGCTGAGAGCGGCGCGCCCTGACCGCCGCAGACGGCGCCATCTAGTCGACACCGTCGCTCTGTGCCGGAGGTGTGCCAGCGGTGTGCCAGCGGTGTGCCAGCGGTGTGCCGGAGGTGTGCCAGACGTGTGCCAGAGGTGTACCGGAGGTGTGCCGGCGGTTGTCCAGGTCGGCCTCTGCAGCGCCCGCTCCGCTACAGGTGGTGGGTAGTACGTGCACGCGCAGAGTGTGACCAGCACCTTGTGAAGCGGTGAACCACCGGGACGGTCATGGCGCAGGCGAGACCAACGCAGCTGGCGGAACTGGTGCTGCTGCTAGTGCTCGTCCAAAGTGCGGCCGGTGTGCCGAGAAGTGCCTTCTTCCCGTTCGGATCGGACTATGGCGACAACGAGCTGCCAAAAATGGATGAAGTGTCTAGTCCGGAAATCAAGTTCCCTCTCCCACTGCTCTATTACAACCAAGAGTACCGAGGAGCTTACGTGAGTACAAATCAAGTTCCCTCTCCCTCTGCTGTGCTACAGCCAAGAGTACTGAGGAACTGGTGTGGGTACAAACTAATGCGTCAAGGCAGTGTAATACACCAGACCGTAGAAACTATTTCTGCATTGCGGAAGAAGATGAAGCTAATGGATGTAGATAGATACCCAGCTGAAACTAAAGCGCACGCTATGCAGAATACAATGAGCGCCTAGGAGACCATGGCCCTCGACGACTTCACACCTCTCTAGGAAAATACGGGATAGCAAGACGCCCACATATGGAACACACAGACACGAACACGAATCTTCCCATCGCCGAGAATAGCTTCTGGAATTACCCTCATGACCTTGACTTCCTGTCAAGCTAGGCCATGCGCTTCCTCCGTCCGGAATGCTCAGTGACCTTGCACGTCCGATCAACTAACGTCATCTGTTGGTAGAACCCCGAACTACCCACTCCGCATAGGTGAAGCCGCTGCTCCACCTACACATTTATAAGCAATTTTTCAAACAGCTCGGCAAGAATCATCTAACATACCTACCAAAGGCCGTTACCAACGTATATATTAACGACTCTTTCTTGCCATATAGCGGGAAGGCATGTTCACCCCAGCACTGAAACTGAACAACGATCATTATATTCCAAGCGTGTATAGGCCTATCTCATTTACTAGCCTGGATAGTAAGATAGTGGAGAGATTGATCAACACAAATTTAAGACATTTTCTGGAAACGCAACTTGCTAGACGACTTCAGCGCAGTTTTCGACGCAAAAAGTTAACAACAGACAATCGCGTTCGACTAGTGCGCGGCATTAAACGTGGTCTGTGCTACACAAACTAGCTACATTCTTGACGTAACTACCGCATACGATCGAGTTCAAAATTCGCATCCGCATACAAACTCCTCAAACTACATGTACTCGACACATTGGACATTTCATTCTCAACTTTCTCAAGGATGGAACAGTCAAGATAAGATAAGCTAGCATCACAGCAAGCTCCACGTCGCATGATCAAGGCCTGGCGCAGGGGAATGTGCTCTCTCCGTACTTTTTCCACATCATAGTTACAACGTACTTGCCGATCACACAGAAAATCACCTCGCTATTAACTTTTCGCGAACGACATAGCCATTTGGACAGCACAGTGCCTCATGAAATCCGAGAACAATATGTCTGATGCAATTATAATGTCCAGCTGTATAGATATAGTGTCTAAATTTTCCTATTTTCAGTTGATCAACTAGCTTGTTTCCACAATATGCCACTTTTGCTGAATGACTATAGCAGCATTTAAATGTCGTTAGTGCGTCAGTTTTGCATCGATGTACCATCGGAGTGGGGCAAGGACTTTCCTCCAGTAGAAAATGATCTAACAGCCTGGTGGCTGAGGACTGCTTTGCTCCGTGTGGAACAACGAACTTGAGCATGTGACCATCAAAATTGGTTGAGGTCTAGCGCTCCAAAATTCATACAATGCTGGTGTGTACGGTGTTCCCCTTGTTTTGATGTCATTAACTACAATTTGCAATTAGACAGTGCCACGCATTGCAGCAACCGTGCATGACAGTAGCTACGCATTACAATATCCACACATTAAATTAGTCATGCATTACGCCGACCACGCATTACAGGATAGTCACGCATTACAGCAGTCACGCATTTGAGCAGCCACGCATCACAGCAGTCGCACCTTACATCAGCCATGCATTACAGCAGTCACGCACTACAGAACAGTAACGCATTACATCAGCCACGCATTACAGGACAGTGCCTCATTACAGCAATCACGCATTACAGTAGCCACACATTACCGGAAATTCACGCATTGCGGTAGCGTCACGCTTTCTTGGCAAAAGTATCCGGATTCTACTTTGGGAACGAAGCTACAGCCAAACTACCTGCAATGGCACCATATTGATGTTTTCGCACAAGTTATAGAACGAGGTTTGACAGTAGTAGCATATAGTGGCAACTCGCAAGAAGTGCAACGCAAACGCACGGAGACAATCGCCGGCGGGCTCAAACTATCTTCATATATTTTACAAGAGGTTTCAAAACCGAAAGGACATTGTTTTAATATTGGAACTGTATGACTAATACCGAGCAACTATTTACCGTACTTGTTTTTGGTTTTCAGGTAAATGCCAACGGGATGGTGTCATTTTTGACTGAGCTGCCGAATTTCTACAACGTGCCGTTTCCGCTGGACTACCCGCTGATTGCACCGTTCTATTCTGACGTGGACCTTACCGGCACTGGCAGCGTCTACTACAGGTGGGTGTCTGCCGATACGACTGGACGTCATCTGCAGCTGGTGTGTGGCACGACTGGGCACGATCTGCAGCTGGTGCGTGACACGACTGGGCACGCAGCTGGTGTGTGGCACGACTGGACATCATCTGCAGCTGGTGTGTGACATGATATGCAGCTGGTGTGTAGCACAACTGAACACGACCTGCAGCTGGTGCATGACACGACTGAACACGCAGCTGGTGTGTGACACGATTGGACGTCATCTGCAGCTGGTGTGTGGCACGACTGGGCACGATCTGCAGCTGGTGTGTGGCACGACTGGACACGCAAATGACTGGACACGCAAGCACATGTGACGCAGTCACATGTGCATGTGCTACTATTAAAGCAGTCGTATCGGAGCTGGTCAACTCTACCAGCGAACTTCTTCGGTTTCCTATCTGGACGATTGATCGATGACTACGTGGGCATCTTTGCCGCTGACATGCATGCACAGCCCGATGAAGTTGCACATACAAGGCAGCTTGTGAATTAGACATTCTATCTGCTTGTTGTCCACCCAAGTATTTGTTGGCGTGCACATTTGTTCGGCAGCAATAATTGCAACATGTGAGTGAGTGTAATTGGGCGGAGTTGGACCGAAATCAAAATTAAGAGAAGAGGAGCTAAAAGCAAAGGTCATTGCCGACAGATGTCTGTCATACAGACGAGGACCTGTACCCCATTGGCTTTGTGAGGGATCCCCAGCCTTGGTGTGGTGTCTACTGAAAGAGACTAAGGGAAGCCCCGAAGGCATATTAACAGTAGAAGACGCTTAAAAACGATTGATGATGATGATTTGAGGTCATCATGTGTCTGGACTTGAGAACTACAGAACAACAGAAACTTAAACGGTAAATCTCGTTGTGGAGGAGAACTACGGAAGGTCCCACATGCCACCTCTTCTGCTCCTCGCAGTGGGGATTGTAAACGTTAAAGGTGTATCATCACTCACATAATGTTTAGCATGGGTGATATGTGCACAGAGTATGCTGGAAAACCCCGGAAAATGCCCATCGAAGGCGAATTCACTCATGATTTTCCAGGGTTTGATTTGTGCTTTGTAGTTCTAGATGTGGATGAGAAAATTGGTCGATAATCGAATGAAGAGATAATAGCATTCTTCAAACTTGTGGTGTCAAAAGATCGGCCTACACCATCCAGTGAACATTGAACACTTTATTACAGAACATTATTACAGAACAAATTCATTGTGACCCTCCAACCCCCATCCAACCTCTAATTGAAGGGAGAAAAAAGAGAGTACCAACCCTGTTATTATTTGTTGCTCCAGGCCCATTCATAGTTTTTTTTTTGTGTCGTAGGTGCTGCCCTCTATTTGTAAATTTAGAAACTTGTTGACTAAATAAAAAAAATCCGAGTTGAAACAGCACATTGTTTGCCCTCTTTAATCAGCAAGACCTTCTGCATCAAATGGCACTGCTTTTTTAGGCCAATTTGGTGTTCAGTTCAAGACGTATCGCCAACGCTAACATAGATTACCTGATAATTATAATGTTCAACACCTTGTACACACATTATGTTACGAACTAATATACTGGGGCGGGGATGGCCGAGTGGTTAAGGTGTCGGGCTATAGGTACCAAAGGTCCCCGGGTTCGACTCTAGCGCCACTCAGGACATTTCCCAATCCCGCGGCCCACCGGCGAAACAGTGTGGGCGGCGCCATTAGCCGTGAATGTGCATAAAGTGTATCGTGAACCAACCAATAAACAAACAAACGAGCTAATATACTGGTGGCTAGCCGATCATGTACATATTCTTGGACTATGTGACCATTATAATTGCTACAATACGTTCAATTAGTTCATTCCTATGACCTCACAGTCAGCAGAGGTGAGAGAACAAGGGGCGCGAAATGCCTGTATGCATATGTATGCTATACCTATATATATCCCTATACATGTATTCGGCACCGACATGGTGGCCATTTTGGCGAAACGTCATAACGGTACAGGCCGTGAGAAAACACGATGTCGGCGCGGGGCTCTGAAAGTAGTAGTTAAAGCATTAAAACCAGGTTAAGGCACTGAGCGTGAGTAGAAGTCGATCACAGGAACGCCGCAACACTGCCTCAGTGCTGCACGATGTCGCCTCTCAACGGCAACAGGGGGTTCAGCCAGCCGTGCGCCGCCAACTCACACGTGCTCCCAGTCTCCGCGTCTCTAACTTCCCGTGGTGCGCCGTTCCAAATACTTGTGGCGCGGCGCAGGATTGAACGCATCGCAAATTCCGTACGGATTCGAGAGAGTTTCCGGAAACGCTAGCAGGTGGCGCTAGTTGTACTCGCATTCACGCTGTCCCAGGTCAGCACCAAGCCTAAGACCGCTGGATGATGTCTCGCAGGCGAGTAGCTTGTGGGTGACGATGATGCTGCTTTCTCTGATGAGCTGCTTCCACAGATGACCACTGGTGTTGACGTATGACTGGGGTGATGAGGTCACGTCGGCTAGCCAGAGGCACGATGCGGGCACGGTAGTTAACGACTCGCTGCAGCTTCCCCGTACGATCGAGCAGTAGGAGATGCAAGAAAATAATATACATTCCACCAACGTTTTCTTGACGCCGTCCGGCGGAGCTGGGGGACTGTTTCGACAGCGCAATCAGACGTCATAGCAACTCCTGCAGGTTGCAGCGGCATTCTTTTCCCGGGGAAAACCACGGTGAAGTCCAGGAGTCTGGAGTTAGTCACAGGCTTTGCCACTGCTCCGCCCATAGAGGTGGCAAAATCATCTGGTGGACCCCACCTGGCGGATCTGACCAGCAACAGCTGGATTTTGCTTCGTATTCAGCTTGAGCTGGTTCAGGTGGAACCATCGCAGCGCTGAGTCGAGATAGAGAACGTATGATTGTCTCAACCTGGGTGAGCCGGAGGAACTGCTGCTGCCGGCTGAATTCATCGTTGGACATCATGCAGCGAGCATGAACTCAGTTCCGCTCAATACGAAAGCGGAACTGAGCTTGTCAAGACGGTGCCAAGAGCCCGCACAGAAACGTTGTGGTCCTAACAGAGCTCCATCGGCGCTTGGCAGAGCTGGTGAGACCAGTGCTCCAGCGCAATATCTACTGGGTTCATTCCGAGGCATCACTTTTTGCAATGTTGTTGGACGAGAATATGGCAACTCGTGAGAGGGCGGTGTCTGCGGTACTGCGATGCCGAGTCAGGGTTGATGTCCCTGGTCAAGGTCTCCCGTTCCGTCTCCCTATCGTTCAGAGGAACCCAGCGGACGACACATTGATCATCGACTGGGAGAGTGAGACGATCTCCAAACCTCAGATAACCCTCACCATGTCACACGATCACATCAGAGGCATTGTCCACAGTGTGGTTCATCACTTTCACTGCCGTCCACAGTAGTGATGCTTTTCTAGAATCACGAATGTTTTTCCATGTTGTATTCCAGTTACGGTGCCAAGATAATTAATACTGATGTCACTATTCCATGCTAACCCAGCGGCTATATCTAGCTCATGCCATTCATGCTATTCAGTTCGGTTCATATGGAGCATACAAATTATATGAGGAGTACCGAACTGGCTGCAATTGTGATTTTTCGCTTCCCTCTACGACCCGGATCATCTTCAAAGCTCCCCTGAGCCTTACCAGGACCAATTCCGAGTGACATGTCACATCTTGTTGTCCGCCTAGTGAACATCATTGTGGCGAAAGTTCGGCATCTTCCTAATCAACTTGCTTCGGAGCAGGTTTAGCTAGTACACAGTTTGGGGCGCCAGCACATCACTGACTTACATAGAGGGTTGCAGTGCAGTTTTACACCTGGAGTACGACGTCAACCGCACATAGGTAGTCTGCATTTCTGTGCTTTCATTTGTGTCCAAGGTTGTGCTCTTCAACCGATTCCATGCGCCATGAGCGCACAAGCAGCTAAACAGTTAGCGAAGGATCAGGCTGAGTTCCAGGACAATTCTTCCCAGTCAACACCATAGGGTGAATTTCCAAAACAGAAGAATATGAGGGGGCTCGGCCCCTGCCCCTTGGCCTCCTGGCCCCTTCCCCTTGTCGCTGCGCCCATTCCATACAAAAGTCAGGCTCAGGACAGCATCGGCAGTGCAGCCGTGAAGGCATCCATGGCCCACGGTAGCCAATAGGACCTGTCGAGATTCACCACGTGACACATTCGCCAACCAATCCCGGCGTGAGTTTCATCGTGGAGCTATCGCGGCTGGCTGCGCAAGCGCACCACCAGCCACGCTATGGCTTGCGAGCGATGGTGACATATTTCAAGTTTGCTAGAAGTGCCTATGACACATAGCCTGCAAGGTGATGTTGTCACCGTGACCATATTAAACGATCAGGTCACCACACACCGTGTCGGCCCCCCGTGACCGATAATACCGTCACAATGCCAGCAGCATGCCATGGTGATGTCGCTATAATTTTGTGTGGAAATCAGCTCACCACACACCGTGTAGGCCTCCGTGGCCGATGGGGCCACGGGGGCTGCTAGCATACCGTCACAATTCCAGCAGCTAATGACAAGGTGACGTCGCTATGACTTTGTGGGGAAATCAGCTCACCACACACCGTGGCCGACAATACAGTTACCTTATCAGCAGCAAATGAGAAGGCGATATTGTCGCTATATCTCTGTAGAGCGACCGTCTCACCACACACCGTACTGGCCCCCAGTGGCCGACAATACAGTGACAACACCAGCAGCTGATGCCAAGGGGATGTTGTCGCCATAGCCCTGGTGTGGTGCTGACGACAACCATTGAGCCGCCTCACCTCAGAAAACACACGATCGATTACCGACCCCGAGCGGATGACCCTACTTCGGGACGATGTTTCCTCTCAGTCTCAGCTGGAATTCACGGGCTCACTTTCAGATGTTTACATAGGACGACAAACCCGCTCCAATGACGAGGACGCGGCACATCCAGATAAGAAATACCCATGTGAATGGTGTAGTTGGCTGCAGCCTCGCACGGTAAATGCACTGGACATTGGACCGCAAACATCAACGCCGGCGCTGTATATCGGTCCCAGCTTTCCATGGCTACACTGAACGAGCGTATCCTTGGCGACACCAACTGACCTAAGCAAGTGCAGCCAACCTCGTATTGATACACATTAAGCCGTCTGGTTAAAATTGTGCACGTTGAGACACAGAGGCATCATGCAGTTTGGTCGATAATTTCCGATCAGACATGTAGCCATTTTGGATGTCTCCATGAGGTGTGAACTGTGTACAGACGATGAGGGTGCGGTGCTCAAAGGGGTTCACACGTGATAGTCGGGCGTGCCGAGTGCCTGCGATGGGTCGATTCACACCAATAGCCGGGCACGTCGAATGCCTGGGAGAGGTCGATTCACACCTCATAGCCGGGCTCGTCGATCGCCTGCGAGAGGTTGATTCACACCTCATAGCTGAGCGCGCCGTGCGCCTGCGAGAGATCGATTCACACCTCACAGCTGATCGCGCCGGGCGCCTACGAGAGATCGATTCACACCTCATATCCGGGCGCGCCGAGCGCCTGCGACAGGTGCACGGACGCCTTCATGATGGTGGCCTGGCACTGCTGGACGCGGGCGCGGGCGGCGGCCGCCGGCTCGCCCGGCCGGTCGGCCGCCTGGCGCACCATGGCGCACACCAGCACGCACGGCGACACGACGCCCATGCAGGCACCGAACACGTCGTGCAGCCGGTCGCGTGCCGGCTCGGTCAGCTCGGCCGGCCGGCCGGTCAGCGCCGCGTCGCGCGTGGCGAACACCACCAGCGCGCTGCAGGCGGCCACCAGGCTCTCGGCGAACACGTGGCACGCGTGGTAGCCGGCGCCGTCCGGCTGGCGCCGCGCCAGCGCCGCGGCCGCGCCGAACGCGGCGAGCGCGGCGCGCACGGCGCTGACCGCCTGGCGGAGCAG
Source organism: Imbricaverruca yamaguchii (assembly GCA_034440575.1). Classification (NCBI taxonomy): domain Eukaryota; kingdom Metazoa; phylum Arthropoda; class Thecostraca; family Neoverrucidae; genus Imbricaverruca; species Imbricaverruca yamaguchii. The sequence goes on along the minus strand of JAOTOL010001458.1, from coordinate 542,153 downwards.
GTGGCGTGTGGCGGCGCAGGCGACCCGGTCGGCGGCCGCCAGGCAAGCGTCCGCCAGGTAGGCGGTGTGGTCGCGCGTGGAGCGGCACAGCTGCGCCAGCAGCGACGGCGTCATGCTCGTGTGCGAGTACAGCTTCAGCATGGCGCACCTGCCGGCAACGGAGCGAGGTCAGGACAGGTGTGGTACCAAGGAGTACAGCTTCAGCATGGCGCACCTGCCGGCAACGGAGCGAGGTCAAGGTGTGGTACCAAGGAGTACAGCTTCAGCATGGCGCACCTGCCGGCAGCGGAGCGGGGTCAGGCAGGTGTGGTACCAAAGTACAGCTTCAACATGGCGCACCTGCCGGCAGCGGAGCGAGCCAACACAGTTGTGGTACCAAGGAGTTCAGCTTCAGCATGGCGCACCTGGCCGTAACGGAGCGAGGTCACTACGGCTGTGGTACCTACGCGTAATGAAGACTGATCAGAATTAGTGAAATTGAAGTATTCTATGGTTCATACGAACTTTTCTGTATATTTGTTTACAAGGCTGAGGAAAATTTGGCTCCTTTTTATTCCGCATTTTGTTCCCAAATATACTCATGTTTATCATCTAATGATCGGTGCTTTAGCCAGGAATTTTATCAACGTATTGCGGTATATTTCATCCATGCGAGGATCACTTCGGTTGATGTAGATCAAACTGACCTGCAAGACATACGTTCAGTTACATACGTAGCTCCCTTTGCCTCTGTCCTATTCACTACATTGAAATATCAGTCACATCAGCAGAACAGAGCCTGAATGAGACCTACAACAACACCAAGCCACATGCATATCGATTCATGTTCCATTTATGTGGTCCAATAGCATTCTGATTCGACGCCAGAGCTCATTCATGCCCCCTGATCATTGGAGTCTGACCTCAGCTTGCGCCCTGATGGCTGAAGTCTGACCTGAACATACGCCCTGGTGGCTGGAGCCCTGACCTCAACACTCGTCCCGATAGCTGAAATCTAACTTCAACGTGCGCCATGATGATTGGCGTCTGAACTTGTCATGACTCCTGACCACTGAAATAGGACCTCAAGATGCGCCATAATCACTGGAATCAGCCGTAGCATGGATATGACACCCTGATCAGTGATACCCTGTGTGATCCTGTCGTGACCCCGTGACCTGTGACCACTGGCGCTCTGTGACTCCATCGCACACTGCTGACCTCGCCACCCATGTCCACACTCGAGTCTTGACTGGCCTCAGCTGATGGCCCTGATCCAACACCTGACCTCACCACACCGTCATGTCCCGACACCTGATCTCGGTATGGTCGGTATCACATCCTCATGAATCGACACCTGACCAAAGCACACCATCACGACCCCAAGCATGACCTCACCGCATCCTCCTGATCCGACGCCTGACCTCGGTATCTGGATGTTTCGACTCCTGCCCTCAGGATACCCACGCGATCAACATCTGACCTCAGCATGCCCACGTGAGCCGACACCTGACCTCAGCACACCCTCATGACACGACACTTGACCTCGCCTGACCGTCATAACCCGACGCGTAACCTCCGCACCCTGATACCTCGACCCCTAACCTCAGCACACCCACACGACCTATATCTGACCTCAGCACACGCAAATCTCCCCACACCTGACCTCAGGTCACGGAACGTCGGCTCACCTGTGCTCGATCTCGGCGGCGGCGCGACACAGCGGGTACCGGTCGACGGCGGCCGCCTGCGCCGGCCGACAGCCGCGCTGCGCCACCGCCAGCAGGTAGCCGGCGTGCGCGCAGCTCTCGGTCAGGCCGACGCCCAGCCGGCACATGTCGCGCAGCGCGGCGGCCAGCTCGGCGCCGCGCTGCGCGCCGTCGGCCAGCAGCGCGGCCAGATCGCGCGTCAGCAGGTAGAGCGCGCGCGCGCGCGACGTGACCGCGTCGCGGCAGCGTGCCGGCGAGCCGACCTCGGCGGCGCGCACCGGCCGCACGTCGGTGGTCAGCAGCAGCAGGTCGGCCACCGTCTGCAGGCGTCGCTCGACAGCGTCACACGTGACGCTCAGCTGACCCGGGTCGAGCGTCAGCTGGCCCGGGTCGAGGGTCAGCTGGCCCGGGTCGAGGGTCGGCTGGCACGGGTCGAGGGCCGGGTGGCCGAAGTCGTGGACCGGCTGGCAGGCGTCGTGAGCAGACTGGCAGTGGTCGTGGACCGGCTGACACGAGTCGTGGGCCGGCTGACACGAGTCGTGGGCCGGCTGACACGTGCCGTGGGCCGGCTGACACGGGCCGTGGGCCGACTGGCCGCTGGGCGTGGGCAGGCCGGCGCCCGGCGCCATCCCCACTGGCGACGCGACCGCTACGCACAGCTTCCGGCGGTGATGCCCACCGTGACTAGTAGCGTGGCCGGCCGTACGCCCGCTGAGGGCGAACGGGTGCGGCGTTAGCACGTGCGTGACTGACGATGATAATACTTCATGTTGGACGAGAACAGACAGCCGATGTCCCAGGCTTGTCACGCGATTCACGTTTTCACTGGGAGCATGCTAAGCCGAGCTGTGCTCCGTCAAAAGCGTCCTCGGTCAGAGTCGAGTAGCTGTTGCGTCACTCTGCGCCAGATGCTGGCTGGTGATGCCCAGATGCATCGCTGGTCCGCCGTGATATACGACACGCACTAGCCGTGTGGTGCTGCGTCGCCAGAGCCACCAGCACCGGCTGATGACAGCAGCCAAGTATGTATGCATGCCTGTACATGGATAACGCTGCGAAGGTTCGGACTGTCGCACACTATGAGCATTGCTCGTCTGACCTGACTCAGATCAGATCCGGTCGCTAGCCCGCTAGTCTTTCTGGCCAGATCAACACATAGTCTCGGGAGGACGGGATCGTTTTATACCAGTTCTAATTTCCAAACTTAGCGTTGCGTGAGGACGAAAGTGTAGTCATCGGAAAGCGCTCGACGAGTAGGATTCGACACCACTCTCCAAAATTGTATTCTCTCAAAAGGAATGTGATCACGACTGACATCATGTTTTTGACTTTGGGGAGTTCGTTTTAGGGATTTAAAAATAAGAGGAAAATGAAGGCGAAATCGACAAATGGCCAAAATCTTTGCCTACCCCAGCATCAATGTTTTAACCCTGAACTTTTTAATATTTTCATTTTTTTGATTTTCTTGAATATTTATTTTCCTAATGGATCGGAAAGACAAAATGTTGTTTTAAATTGACTTAACCGATGAAATGTGCTTACTTTGCCAATAACTTTAGATTATTTTATTAATGGACAAGCATGCAGAAGTGACATGTCATCAAAAGCGAAGACAATCAGAGATTCCTCTGGTTCGAATTATTCCATCCCTAATGATAAGCTAACGCGGGAAGTTTCATTCTGTTTGAACTTTATGGAGGTGACCTCACTTGACCTCGATTAACTCATTGACCGCAGAAGACCTGACCTAAAACGTTTTACACGCCATGCCAAATTTCTGTGGAAAAAGGTGCGCTAAATTTTGGCACACGTCAGTGTACCGATTTTGTTCACTATCTGCGGAAAACCTTGGGATGGGTGCGTAGAATGCCGACCCCCCCCCCCCAGACGGGTCGGTTGGTCAGTTGAACTCAGGCCTTTCTAATCTACTCCCTCTGCTGGTGCGCACCATTGCCACCATCTATCCACTCCCCATCACCTGTCCACTCTCCATCACCTGTCCACTCCCCACCACCTGTCCACTCCCCATCACCTGTCCACTCCCAACCACCTCTCCACTCCCAACCACCTGTCCACTCCCCATCACCTGTCCACTCCCCATCACCTGTCCACTCCCCACCACCTGTCCACCCACAGTCAACTGTACACGCCACATCACATGGGCAATCAACGCCACTCCTGCTCACCTGTCTACTCCCCACTTCTTGCCCATTCTCAGTCACATGTACACTCCAGTTCACCTGTCTACCCCCCCCCCCCATTACCCGTTAACTCATGTCACCTGCATGCTCAACCTGACCTGTCACCTGCCCTTCACCTGCATGGAGAAACATACAAGCACGTAATTCTAGAGTCCGGGGAACCATAATTATTCCACAGCGGTAGAAAATGTGCGCTGTTCCTTACGTTTTTGGGCTCATTATCACAAAGTAGAAAGTGTTGACATTTTATTGGGACACGAAATACAGTCCGGTTCATCAAACACACTCACACAATTAATAGGCGATCATGGCGATGTTCACACCTTATCACGCGCACACTCCGAGTCAAAGAGTATGGCATATGCACACGTCGCACAGCACGCCACACACGTTACACAGCATGCATAGATGCCACACAATACGTGTACATATCACACAACACAGCACGCCACACAGCACGTGTACACGTTACACATCACATACACACTCCACACAACCCGTACACACGCCGCACAGTACATACACACGCCGCACAACACGTGGACACGCCACACAGCACGCACACACTCCACACAGCACGTACACACTCCACACAGCACGTACACACTCCGCACAGCACGTACACACTCCACACAGCACGTACACACTCCACACAGCACATACACACCCAACAGCACGTACGCACGTACACACGCCACACAGCACGTACACACTCCGCACAACACGTGCACACAGCACGTACACACTCCAACAGCACCTACGCACGTACACACGTACACACTCCACACAGCACGTACACACTCCGCACAGCACGTACACACTCCACACAGCACGTACACACTCCGCACAGCACGTACACACTCACCTCAGGAGCAGTCGCCTGTGCCGCGGTCACCTGTCTCGTCAGCGGTATACGTACCCAGCCGAGTGTCCTCCCACGTCAACAGTGCCAACTCCGCTGCCGCTGGTGGGGCGGTCCCCGCGGCGTTGGTCGGGCGGTGGGGCGCCTCCCCGCGTCACGACCCACCCGACCGTGTCGCCGCAGGGCGTGCCGGGCGTCCCGCCGGGCCGTCGCACGCTCCAGCGGCTCGGAGTCCCTGACCCGGCTGCCGTCCCACCAGCGTTCCTGTGGTCCCGAGCCCCTGACCCAGCGGCCGTCCTGCCAGCGATGCTGTGGTCCCGAGCCCCTGACCCAGCGGCCGTCCCGCCAGCGTTCCTGTGGTCCCGAGCCCCTGACCCAGCGGCCGTCCCACCAGCGTTCCTGTGGTGCCGAGCCCCTGACCCAGCGGCCGTCCCACCAGCGTTCCTGTGGTCCCGAGCCCCTGACCCAGCGGCCGTCCTGCCAGCGTTCCTGTGGTCCCGAGCCCCTGACCCAGCGGCCGTCCCGCCAGCGTTCCTGTGGTCCCGAGCCCCTGACCCAGCGGCCGTCCTGCCAGCGATGCTGTGGTCCCGAGCCCCTGACCCAGCGGCCGTCCCACCAGCGATGCTGTGGTCCCGAGCCCCTGACCCAGCGGCCGTCCCACCAGCGTTCCTGTGGTGCCGAGCCCCTGACCCAGCGGCCGTCCCACCAGCGATGCTGTGGTGCCGAGCCCCTGACCCAGCGGCCGTCCTGCCAGCGATGCTGTGGTCCCGAGCCCCTGACCCAGCGGCCGTCCCACCAGCGTTCCTGTGGTCCCGAGCCCCTGACCCAGCGGCCGTCCCACCAGCGTTCCTGTGGTGCCGAGCCCCTGACCCAGCTGCCCGCCCCAGCGATGCTGTGGTCCCGAGCCCCTGACCCAGCGGCCGTCCTGCCAGCGTTCCTGTGGTGCCGAGCCCCTGACCCAGCGGCCGTCCCGCCAGCGTTCCTGTGGTGCCGAGCCCCTGACCCAGCGGCCGTCCTGCCAGCGATGCTGTGGTCCCGAGCCCCTGACCCAGCGGCCGTCCCGCCAGCGTTCCTGTGGTCCCGAGCCCCTGACCCAGCTGCCGTCCTGCCAGCGATGCTGTGGTCCCGAGCCCCTGACCCAGCGGCCGTCCTGCCAGCGATGCTGTGGTCCCGAGCCCCTGACCCAGCGGCCGTCCTGCGCCGCCCCCCCAGCGCCGTCCCACCAGCGTTCCTGTGGTCCCGAGCCCCTGACCCAGCGGCCGTCCCGCCAGCGTTCCTGTGGTCCCGAGCCCCTGACCCAGCGGCCGTCCCGCCAGCGTTCCTGTGGTGCCGAGCCCCTGACCCAGCGGCCGTCCTGCCAGCGTTGCTGTGGTCCCGAGCCCCTGACCCAGCGGCCGTCCTGCCAGCGATGCTGTGGTCCCGAGCCCCTGACCCAGCGGCCGTCCCGCCAGCGTTCCTGTGGTCCCGAGCCCCTGACCCAGCGGCCGTCCCGCCAGCGTTCCTGTGGTGCCGAGCCCCTGACCCAGCGGCCGTCTCACCAGCGTTCCTGTGGTCCCGAGCCCCTGACCCAGCTGCCGTCTCACCAGCGTTCCTGTGGTCCCAAGCCCCTGACCCAGCTGCCGTCTCACCAGCGTTCCTGTGGTGCCGAGCCCCTGACCCAGCGGCCGTCCTGCCAGCGATGCTGTGGTCCCGAGCCCCTGACCCAGCTGCCGTCTCACCAGCGTTCCTGTGGTCCCGAGCCCCTGACCCAGCGGCCGTCCCGCCAGCGTTCCTGTGGTGCCGAGCCCCTGACCCAGCTGCCGTCTCACCAGCGTTCCTGTGGTCCCAAGCCCCTGACCCAGCTGCCGTCTCACCAGCGTTCCTGTGGTGCCGAGCCCCTGACCCAGCGGCCGTCTCACCAGCGTTCCTGTGGTCCCGAGCCCCTGACCCAGCGGCCGTCCCGCCAGCGTTCCTGTGGTGCCGAGCCCCTGACCCAGCGGCCGTCCCACCAGCGTTCCTGTGGTCCCGAGCCCCTGACCCAGCGGCCGTCCTGCCAGCGATGCTGTGGTCCCGAGCCCCTGACCCAGCGGCCGTCCTGCCAGCGATGCTGTGGTGCCGAGCCCCTGACCCAGCGGCCGTCCTGCCAGCGATGCTGTGGTCCCGAGCCCCTGACCCAGCGGCCGTCCCGCCAGCGTTCCTGTGGTCCCGAGCCCCTGACCCAGCGGCCGTCCTGCCAGCGATGCTGTGGTCCCGAGCCCCTGACCCAGCGGCCGTCCTGCCAGCGATGCTGTGGTCCCGAGCCCCTGACCCAGCGGCCGTCCCGCCAGCGTTCCTGTGGTCCCGAGCCCCTGACCCAGCGGCCGTCCCACCAGCGTTCCTGTGGTCCCGAGCCCCTGACCCAGCGGCCGTCCTGCCAGCGATGCTGTGGTCCCGAGCCCCTGACCCAGCGGCCGTCCTGCCAGCGTTCCTGTGGTCCCGAGCCCCTGACCCAGCGGCCGTCCTGCCAGCGATGCCCCGCCCTGACCACTTGTGGTCCCGAGCCCCTGACCCAGCGGCCGTCCTGCCAGCGATGCTGTGGTCCCGAGCCCCTGACCCAGCGGCCGTCCCACCAGCGTTCCTGTGGTCCCACCCCTGACCCAGCGGCTGCTTTGTGGTCCCCCCACCAGCTGCCGTCCTGCCAGCGATGCTGTGGTCCCGAGCCCCTGACCCAGCTGCCGTCCTGCCAGCGACATGCTGTGGTCCCGAGCCCCTGACCCAGCGGCCGTCCTGCCAGCGATGCTGTGGTCCCGAGCCCCTGACCCAGCGGCCGTCCCACCAGCGTTCCTGTGGTGCCGAGCCCCTGACCCAGCGGCCGTCCCACCAGCGATGCTGTGGTCCCGAGCCCCTGACCCAGCGGCCGTCCTGCCAGCGATGCTGTGGTCCCGAGCCCCTGACCCAGCGGCCGTCCTGCCAGCGATGCTGTGGTCCCGAGCCCCTGACCCAGCGGCCGTCCTGCCAGCGATGCTGTGGTCCCGAGCCCCTGACCCGGCTGCCGCCCCTGACGCTGCCGCACTGGCGGCGGTGGATCCTGGAGACGAGTGTGCTGGCTGCCGGTGGGGTGGACTAGCGGACCCCCCACGGATACGGATGTACTGGCTGCTGGCGGGAGGGGGGGGGGGGGGGGCGGGACATCCGGTGTAGACTCCGGTTCATCTCTAACACACCTCTCTATAGTGTTAGTGCAGATCCGAAGCCTGTCAGGCTATCGTCCCAGTAAGTGACTAGCAATCCCTGTCACAGAATACCGTGAGAATAGTTGATCAGCAATTCCTGCCAGAGTAGCTGATCAGCAATCCATGTCACTGACTAACGTCCGGCCAACTGATCAGTAATCCTTGGCACGTATTACCCTGAGGGTAGCTGACCAGCAATCCCTGTCACAGACTACCGTACCAGTAGCTGACAAGCAATACTTGCCACAGACTACCGTCAGAGTATCTGACAAGCAATCCCTGCCACAGAATACCGTCAGAGAAACTGATCAACAATACCCGCCAAAAGAAGAAGAGCCAGGCAAATCAGAGAGATTCTGCTAGAACGAATCAGCCACAATTTTGCATGAGGAAGGCAAGACCAGCAATGTAGGAGAGACAATGGAGGGATTGCTGATCAGCTACTTTGACGGTAGCCTGTGAACGGTATTGTTGGTCAGCTACTGTTCCATGATCAACTGCTTTCAACAGTCATCCTGTCAGAAGCACTCAGAGGAAAACATCTTCAAGGAAGGTCCAGTTGGCCTATTGCACCTGACTACTTGTCAACCTGTCCACATATCGAGTTGAAGTTGCATTGGCTGTGCTATCGTGGTATGGGTGATGGGTTATAATGGTGGTCCTGCGCCGTGCTTGGATATTCGTCACAAGTTGTCGTCCCGTCTGCGGCAGAGTGACGGACCAGGAGACACTGCTCCGTCGGTTCGACACACGAGTGGAGCGTCACTTCAGTGGAGGCGGCAGCTTCATGTCCGAACGGCTTTTGATTGCGACCTGGGTCGACGTCGGCTACTTCAACGCCGCCACAGACAAGGTGAGGTCACAGTCCAGAGAACCGGGAACAACGGAATAGAAGAATAAGGATAAGGTCAGGATCAAATTTGCCTATTGTGGTCTCTGTGATCGGATGTGACCTGAAACATGCCGATGTGTCCTGGCATGACCTAATGCGACCAGGTGTAAGCCGGCTTAGTTCAGCGTGTCCCGTTGTGTCACAGCACTACCCGACGTGACCTCATGCGATCTGACGTGACCTGGAGTGCCCTGGCATGTCTCCCACTTCCCTTGACTACGGCAGACAAACACCTACCAACTGGTGCTGGGCTGGAACGGGCGAGAGACGTTCGCCCAGTTCCTCTACGCCGACGGCGGCGTCCAGTGGATCGTGGGCGAGGGCAAGACGCCACACCACGCGGACGCCCGGGCCCAGGCCGGCCTTGTCAGCGGCGACGGCCGCATGCTGCAGCTGGAGCACTCCGGCACCGACCAAGTCCGTCACCTGGACAGGTGAGTTGGTCACACTCCGGCACCGATCAAGTCACCTGGACAGGTGAGGTGGTCACACTCCGTCACCTGGACAGGTGAGGTGGTCACCTGGACAGGTCAGCGGGTCATATGTCACACTCCGACGCTGATGAAGTCCGTCACCTGGACAGGTGAGGGGTCACACTCCGTCACCTGGACAGGTAAATTGGTCACCTGGACAGGTCAGCGGGTCATATGTCACACTCCGACACTGATAAAGTCCGTCACCTGGACAGGTGAGGGGTCACACTCCGTCACCTTGACAGGTGAGGTGGTCACACTCCGGCACCGATCAAGTCACCTGGACAGGTGAGGTGGTCACACTCCGTCACCTGGACAGGTCAGCGGGTCATATGTCACACTCCGACACTGATAAAGTCCGTCACCTGGACAGGTGAGGTGGTCGCACTCCGACACTGGTCAAGTGCACCTGAGTCGATCCTGAGATATCCTGAGAAATACTTTGGGAAAGCAGCTCTATATCCTGTGGTTGTGATCACCTGGTGATGTAAGTTTTTTATCTTCCAGCCTGTCCAACTGTGAGGAGCCCGGTGTATACATCTTCAGAGTGGGGCGGATCGAAAATGGAAAAAATGCGGACGTTCCCGACACCAACGTTGAGTCACATGGTGAGTGCTTGAAGGTGTACAGGGGGTTGGGGCACTGTGCTGCTCCTTCTCGTTGTGCATCATCGTTTCCAGCCAATGCTCAGTAAGCGCACTTTTGTTCATTTGGCATCTACTATTTCTGCATCTTATGTATTCCACTTGAGTTTCCTCTTTATTTACTTATCGCACAGCAAAGAGACCGTACAGAAAAGTCTTGTGGCGATCAATGCGTCAGTGGCGGTGGCATTGTGCACTTGAAAATTTTTCTAGCACGCAAAGACTAGCATGGTCAAAAACAGGGTGTAGTACTATAATGATATTGCATGGATGGCACTAGGTAAGGCTACACCTTCATCTCTGTCATTAATTTTTTTTTGTGTTCGCTAGCGTAAGCGATGAACACAATATCACGTTCTACTTGGTATTTGGAGAGTCAGTAAAACCCTTGCTCCACGAAAGGTTCGGTGACGGTGACATGTTGTTTATAGGGATGGTACTAGGTAAGATTACACCTTCACCCCTGTCATGAGATATTATTTTCACGCTAGCGTATGCGATGAACACAATATCCCGTTCTACTTGGTATTTGGAGATTCAGTAAAACACTTGCTCCACGAAAGGTCCGCCGACACACCTCACGTTTGAACTTCTGTTTGCTTCGCTCACCTAGTCAATGCACGTGTGCATCGTCCGCCTGCTATAGCAGTGTTGCTACTCCCTTCAATTGCGCTTTCTCAATTACTCCAACAGCAGTCACACTGCGTGAATTGTACCACGTACCCCTCCTTTAAACACCTATTGTCCTCGAACCAACACAGATTCGTCAGCGTCCTTCAGCAGAAGCAGCTCCCGCTACCATTTCGGCCCACACTCTGTCGGCCATGGATCAACGCAAAGTTTCCTTCCTCGGTCTCATTAATATAAATAAGTGATTTGACTTTGTCGTCCACTCAAAATTACTTAAAAGCTATGCATTTTTAACTGATAAGCCTGGGTTTGAAATTATATGTCCGATTATATCCAAAGCGTTATAACTGACTCCTCTGAACATATTTACATCGTATCTCCGACTTCCATTGACCAGGGCATTTTCCAGGGGTTGTATTTAGGACCAGTCTTCTGCGTGCTCCTCAAGATCATTGCCTTCACCCTTCGGATGTTTCTCCCGTACAGTGTGCCGACGACAGCCATATATTATTATTTGAACCGTTTTAGTGGTCCTGGTCCTCATAGCCAACATGGTGAAGGCTCTCTCGTCATTTGGTCGGTACGTTCGCTGCAATGGTCTGAGAGTCTACGAGACGAAATTTGAGTTCCTCTCTGTTGGCATTTGGCAAACGGCACGCACCCTTCCGTACACTACGGTTCGATTTCGAGAAACGTATTCAGCACCCTGCGCAAAATCTAAAAAAGCATCGATATCATTTTGGACTGCTTTCTTTCCCAGTACTAACACGTTCTGGCACTTCAGCATCAAGTTGTGATAACCTCATCAGGGTATCCTCTGTGGTTCATAGCGTGTCACTGTGCCATTCACGACACTAGATTCCTCTCTAGCTTCCCCTATAGCTTCCAATGTCCTATGTGTGGCATTGTATGGCTCGGTACCGAAGTTGCTCGGCAAAAACGTGAGCAAAAGCGCAATAATTATTAATTTTGCAGGACGAATCATTTCGCGAGGCGAACATTTGCCAGCATTTTCCTCACGAGAGATGCCAGGAGACGGCTTCTGTGCAGGTCCCATTCACTTTCCAGACCCTTGTGTGTCTGCAAAGCCCGCGTCCACGAGTGTCCTGTCGTTCTGAACATCAGTTCCGCACCGACCGTGGCCGGCCACGCCGCTGTGTGCCGCCTGAACATGATGACTCATCAAGGCTGCCTGAGATCAGGGTCTGCGAATCCGGAAGCGGTCGATCTGTTTACCGGGCGGGAATGCCATGTGGCTCGTTGCCGTCACAGTTCACTGACATCTGTGTGGGCCGATTTAAACGTTTACCGCACGCCGCCGCCGCCGCTGCCGCCTTGATGCGAGGTAGGAGTGCATGGGCCCGTGAAATATTCGGCGTGATGCTATGCTCATTTTGCATTGCTGCTTCGTTTGTTCACTGTATTTTGATGTCGTCATATTGTTCGATTATCCTGGACATGCTCGCTGTTTGTAATGACGATGATATTGTCGGGTTTGTCACTGTTATTGGTCATGATCCTGCATACGTGGATGCAACTGCTGCAAGGCATGTAATGATTAGCATACGCAATTTATGAGCTAGAGTAACACTGAAGCTCAATATAGAAACTATACAGACAACTTGCTTCATATCCGATAATCATATGTTATCCTATCCGAAACTATAGGAGGTAATCACGTTGTATTTCTCTTCTGCATACTTCATCAACTATATTTCAATATGACATGCTGTGAAAATGATAGTGACAAGAAGAAGTGGCCGAAGTGACAAGAACTAAAGCGTAGAAGCACGCCACATTTACCATAGGATACCGATGGGTGTTACCTAGTGAAGTTGCTTGGGGAGCCAACTTTTGATTTTATCAACGCTGTGTCTTCTCGTTGATAAAACCCTGGCTGCGCCCCTGTTACTGAATCCATGTCCTTTCTGCCACGATTTTGAACCCATATACCGGGAATAAGGAAAAACGTTGCCACTCGACGCAAAGTCCATAGGTTTTAACATTGCCGTAGTAAGCACTGACATCTACGAACTGCCCCGTCTTCGTCTAGAGATTGGACCAGACGCAACAGTTCCGTTTCCAGCGCAGTTGTGGCGCGTGGCGCAACTCACATCAAAGGTAACGAGATATGGCTGACATCACGTGAAAGCCCCAAATGTTGGCTATCCGGCAGGCCCAATCTCGTTGCGATCGGGTGCTGCGTCCGCGTCACGGGGGTCCTGAGAGAACGGGTGTCCGGTGAATCACAGGTCGCCGATCGCAGTCACCAATTTTAGCGCTCCCCATCGACCCGATTCAGACCACCATGTCTTGACGCGACGGAGTGTGGAAAGCGGAAGCGACGTATTTGAGCGTTTTTTTCACGATTAGGTCTGGTTCTCGGAAACGGCTAAACTTGGCGACTTGCCAACCATCAATATGCGACAGCCTGGTGGTGTTCGATATTCTGTAGGTGACAGGCTGGAGCTTTTTCACCTCTGCCTACGAGATCCAGCCGACCGCACTGTTAGATGCAGCTGGCCGTCGGTGTGCTGTAAGCGCCCCTCGTGTGCCACAGCGCTGCAGCAGCGGCCCGACACGTGCGCCACAGGTGGCCTCACGTGCCACTCGGACGCCACGTGCCACGATCACGTGGATGGCTTCTGCTGCGTCTGCAATCCAGGCTTCTATGGCAACGGCGTGAATTGTCTCACCACAGGTAAAGTTCACATTCGACGGATATGCCGTTTACCGATGCATCTGTGTACATATATATGTGCATATATATGTATATATATGCAATGAGTGGGTGTATAAGTATGTATGCATGTGTGAATAGGCATAATCTCTTATCGATTGCTTGAGAATGTAACATTCCCTGAATCACTGACTGAAACTGCAACAGGGTCGAGGCTCAGCAATCCCTGGATGCTGACGAACAGGTTATGGGCGATGACGCATGAAAACTAGACTACTGAGGAAATTAAATAGTGTTGCATTGTATACCAACAACGCGCATGCCAAACTCTCGCACTTTTTTATGTGCTCAATGTGGAAGAAGCTTCTTAATGTATTTCAGGTGATCAATGCATTGCATCTAATCCGCTCAGAACGAAGTAGCTTAACTTATGCTAAGCTAACCTAACCTAACCAAGCTTAGTTTTGGTTAAATCAACTAAGCTTATCCTACAGGATCATATCGTAACGTATCCGAGCCTAGCCTAATCTGACTTAACATGCACACCGTAGTTGGATCGGCGGAATCCTCCCATACCTTCTCTTTTCGACGATATTTCTGCCACAAGCGGGCAGGGATCATAATGAAATGGCGGAACTGTGCTCAAAACTGATGAGTGCATCCTATGCAACAATATTTTGTTAATCCATTCGTAGATATCAGAGCTGCGTGGTGCAAAGTCGGCCAGGCCAGGCCGGGCGCCACGCCGGCGGCCGCCGAGGGCCCGAGGTCACAAAGGTTTCGTTGGCAAAGCGGCGAGGCAGTGTGGTTTGCGGTCCGACCTCAGCCTCATTTGACCCTTCACGGCATTGACCTAGGGCCATGGAATTTACACTGCAGCGAGTTCACTACATCCGCACTCTACCCCGCCTCTTTTATTGTTGTGCTTCTAGCTTCAGTAGTTCCAGAGAGCCTAGGTGAGCTGATTCCCCCTCCCCCCTCCAGGACGTGCTAGGTGAGAAGCCCTCCGGTGCTCGTGTTACCTAAAGCTCACGCTCGAGCTCACGAAGATCGATAGACTAACACCTGATGATGTCCGATAGCATTCATTCTACGTCTAAGCATAAAGTCTAGACTAAACATTTCTCCTCGACTAAAGTCATGTAAGTTCCGGCGTGCAAAGCCTTCAGATGTTTGACAACGAAAAACCTACAGTTGTTCAGTTGGCTAAAACCCACGTGAGGTAAATCATCTACAAATGGCTCGAATGTTTGATGGATAATGTTATTAACATAAACGTTGATGGACAATCTTAGACTGTTGTTCCACAACGCCGGCCGGCTGTCATGCCACACAGTCGCCAATCTCACAAATGGCTGGCTGTCATTCCACATAGCCCACGGCCTCACAGACGGATGGCTGTCTTTCCGCACATCCACCGAATGCACATACGTCTGTGTGGGTGCGCACGTTCAAGGTGCATGCCAAGCCGTTCCACAGACGAGCTTGCGCACAGTACGTGACGCGCCCCCCCCCCCTACAGACGAGCCTGTACATAGTACGTGGCACGGGCCCCCACACGCGATTATGTACATAGTATGCGGCACACCCCCTCTGTAGACGAGCCTTTACATAGCGCGTGACGGGGACGAGTGGTCTAGGGGTAAGTTGCCCGTTTCACAATCGAAAGGTTGTGGGTTCGAATCTCACCTGTCGCTACTCTTCGCCCGCGACCAATCGGCGTGAGAAATTGGCGACGCTACATGACTCGACGATCGATGTGTCGTAAAACCAATAACCAACCAACATAGCGCGTGACACGGCCGCTCTAAAGACGATCCGATTTATAGTGCGCGACACCCGCTCCCCGCAGACGAGCCCGTGCCCAGTACGTGACACGCCCCCTCCCCCGCAGACGAGCCCGCACCCAGTGTCTGTGACACGCGCCCTCCACATACGAACCCGTACCCAGTCTGTACACCCCTCCCCGCAGACGAGCCCGTACCCAGTCTGTGACACGCCCCCTCCCCGCAGACGAACCCGCACCCAGTCTGTGACCCCCTCCCCGCAGACGAGCCCGTACCCAGTCTGTGACACGCCCCCCCCCGCAGACGAACCCGCACCCAGTCTACCCCCCTCCCCGCAGACGAGCCCGCACCCAGTCTGTGACACGCCCCCTCCCCGCAGACGAGCCCGCACCCAGCCCCCTCCACCCAGACGAGCCCGCACCCAGTCTGTGACACGCCCCCTCCCCGCAGACGAACCCGCACCCAGTCTGTGACACGCCCCCCCCCAACGAGCCTCAACCCAGTCTGTGACCCCCCCGCAGACGACCCCACGCCCCCCTCCCCGCAGACGAGCCCGCACCCAGTGTCTGTGACACGCCCCCTCCCCGCAGACGAGCCCGTACCCAGTCTGTGACACGCCCCCTCCCCGCAGACGAACCCGCACCCAGTCCCCCCCCCGCAACGACCCGTCTGTGACCGCCCCCTCCCCCCAGACGAGCCCGCACCCAGTGTCTGTGACACGCGCCCTCCACATACGAGCCCGTACCCAGTATGTGACAAGCCCCCTCCCTCGCAGACGAGCCCGCACCCGGTCTGTGACACGCGCCCTCCACAGACGAGCCGCTGCGCATCATGGGCCCGCTGTACGGCAACCTGAACGGCCCTACCCAGTCGATCGACGGCGCGGAGCTCGCAGACGAGCCCGCACCCGGTGTGTGACACCCCCTCCCCGCAGACGAGCCACCCAGTCTGTGACACGCCCTCCACAGACGAGCCCGCAGCGTACACCAGCCTGGCCAAGATGATCGCCAGCATCGGCTACGACCTGCAGAGCGTGATGCCCGTCAGCGACGTCATCGGCTGGACCGTTCTGTGACACGCGCCCTCCACAGACGAGCCGCTGCGCATCATGGGCCCGCTGTACGGCAACCTGAACGGCTACTCGATCGACGGCGAGGAGCTGCAGTCGTACGCGGTGGTGTCCGACGGCAGGGCGTACACCAGCCTGGCCAAGATGATCGCCAGCATCGGCTACGACCTGCAGAGCGTGATGCCCGTCAGCGACGTCATCGGCTGGATGTTCGCCAAGCCGGCCGCCGGCGTCCGGAACGGCTTCCAGCTGACAGGTACACTGAGGGGAAGGGCCACTGGACAGGACAGGAGAGCGGGAGGAGGAACGGCTTCCAGCTGACAGGTACACTGAGGGGAAGGGCCACTGGACAGGACAGGAGAGCGGGAGGAGGAACGGCTTCCAGCTGCCATGTACACCAGGGGTGGCGCTGAACAGTAGAGGCGGAGGAGGAGGGGGAAGAGGAGGAACGGCTTCCAGCTGACAGGTACACGGGGAGTAGCACCAGACAGGAGAGGAGGAGGAGGAGGAACGGACACGAGAGGAGGAGGAGGAGGAACAGCTTCCAGCTGACAGGTACACCGGGAGTGGCACTGGACAGGAGAGGGGAGGAGGAAGGACGGCTTCCAACCGACAGGTACAACGGGAGCGACCTCCGACAGGAGAGAGGAAGTAGGAGTCGGAATGGCTCCCAGGCAGGTATACCGGGGTGATACCGGACAACAGAAGAGGGGAGATGGAAGGAATAGGGACGGAGCTAGAAGGGTAACAGTAGATGATCAATAATTTGAAACCTTTTGAGGGCTTATTGGACTCCATGTTGTGTCCTTTAGATGCCTGGCTCAGGTATGTTCAACTTAGACAGACCTCCACCCGAAACTGTAATTGTACTTAACCTGTGGACAAAGCACCGAGGCACTACTGAACTAGATTCAGTATTCTCATCTCGACAATTGCATCATACACCGATGAAGCTGACAGGTTATTGCGCTAGATGTAATCAAGCGCATCCTTTGCTACTTGAATGAAGAACGCATCGATGCTTTAGACATGGCGTGTTTCTGTATGTATAAATAACTGTGTAATATTAAATATTGTTCGGTCCTCTATATTACCGTCAGCTT
This sequence comes from Imbricaverruca yamaguchii, assembly GCA_034440575.1. Lineage (NCBI taxonomy): Eukaryota > Metazoa > Arthropoda > Thecostraca > Neoverrucidae > Imbricaverruca > Imbricaverruca yamaguchii. Next base: position 524,933 of record JAOTOL010001458.1, on the reverse strand, counting down.
ACATTTTTTACTAGCATTTACGTGCATTGGATCGAGTATGTAGGGAGCTATGGTGCCGGTTGCTGGGATGTTACGGGTAGCGTGGGATGTCACGGGTCACCCTTTATGGATACATTTTCGTTTCGACGCTACGTAAGAGTACGGAGTGACCCAACTCATCTAGTGCATTATGGATCAAAATATTCGGCCCAGGCGATGCTAAGTGCTGACACCACTCGCCAGACAGCGTCTAACGCCCAACGTTGTCTCTCCAGGCATGGTCCAGTATGTTTGTTTGTTTATTGGTTGGTTCACGACACACTTTATGCACATTCACGGCTAATGGCGCCGACCACACTGTTTCGCCGGTGGGCCGCGGGATTGGGAAATGTCTTGAGTGGCGCTAGAGTCGAACCCGGGACCTTTGGTACCCATAGCCCGACACCTTAACCACTCGGCCATCCCGCCCCGGCATGGTCCAGTACGAGCCACGCCGTCATTACCTCCTGGTGTGATGTTCGCCGCTCAGCCCGCTCCACGAATCGGCGCGATTTTGTGCTAATTTTCAGGGGGTTTTCTTCTCATTTTCGTGGGGCGACGCCCGTTGACAGTTTTCTTCTACATTTAGTTTTTAGTGGAGTAACACTAGTTACTTCACGTGGTTTTCGTTCCTGTCGTACCTTTATTCCCTTTACTCATGTATGTTTCTTCATGTGTTTCGGTAGAATTCGTTAGGTAGGGTGTATTCCCGCGATTAGAAGAAAAAAAACGGAAAAAGACACTGGCCATAGTTTGCCACCGAACTGCTACACCATTGTATACTGTTCGCACCATTGCTGTATTCCCATTTATGAAGCTTATGAAACACTTGAAACTTCATCTGATGGGTCTCCTGTTGGCACCCAGTCTCTAGGGCATACCAGGACATCATTAAGCTGACAAAGTAACTAAAAGTATATCACAGCTACCGAAAATCACAGAAACTCCACAATATTCTGAAGGATTTAAATCATCAAAACAAGAGAGCATTCGACATTTAGACTCAAAGCAAAAACCATACACAAGTACGATTCTTGAAACCTATTATCGATCCCTGGATGTCATCATTTCAAATCAACCATCACGAAACCCAAAAATTATTATCACAGTGCTGCATAGGACATATTACCTCACACATAGATGACTTTGTAATACCTCACCATGGCCTTCACGTCCATCATGAAACGCCCATTCTACAGTCACGCATATACTCACAAAATTCCCTTCCCATTGCCCACACCGTTGAGACATGAACCCTCACTTCGCATCGAGCTAATTCCATTTTTCTCCGACAAACGAATTTGCTCCAGAATGTATACACTGACCATTACAACTTAATACCTTGTCTGTTTTTACACAGCACACAATTGTCTGAAGGGACCGACGTGACGTTTTCATACAACATAACCGTATACAAATGTGACATGGGCGCTGTATAACAACTGCAGTTGATGCGCCCTAAACCCATAATAACTAGCTATACAAATGTGACCTTCGACACATGACCTGACCCGCAGCGCCTCACACCTGCCCTCTCCTGCAGGCGGCGTGGCGAACGTCACCATCGACGTCGACTACCCGCAGACGGGCGACCACCTGGTGTTGCAGCAGGACTTCTCCGGCACCACCGTGTTCGACCACCTCGGCGTGAGCACGCGCATCAGCGGCACCGTGCCGGCCGTCACCCTCGGCTCCGACATCGAGATGGACAGCTACGCCAACACCGTCGTCTCGCTGGGCAGAGGTGAGCGTCGCCAGCAGCAGCAGCACCATTACACCAACACCGTCGCCTTGCTGGGCAGAGGTGAGCGTTATCACTACACCACTGCACCAATGTTATCGTCTTGCTAGGCAGAGGTGAGCATCACCAGCAGCACCATTACACCAGCAATGCACGAAACCACCGCTACATTAGCGCCGAAGACCAGCACCAGCACAGCACCAGCACAATCATTACACCAGCTAGATATGGTACTTGTGTCCATCTCGTGCTCTAGCTATCTTAGGGTGGAATACCCACCACCAATGATACAACGCTAAATTACGAATGTTGTTTACATGCCATGCATGCCCAGCCAACATTTTTGCTCCAGACCCGACCGCACCCTGGTTGGATTAGCTCACGATGCTTGGGCTTGGGCTGAACTACGCTATTCTTCCGGTTCACGGTGGGGGTCGATACAAGAATCCCCAGCGTTTCCGTACCAAAAACCAAGCTCAGCAAGCGCAATGAGCCCAACCATTGCAAAAACTCAGCCAGTGCATGCCAGAGTACAGTCGAGTTGAACGCGAACAACGCCTTTGTATCGATGCTGTGGCCCCATCAGACTACGCCTGGGTGCGCTCAGGCAACTGGTACGGCGAATCCGACCACAGCCCGAGGTCAGCCCGAGCAGTGCCGTAGCTGTCGCGATTCGGCCTAGATCCGGTTACCCAGTTAGGTCATCTGGCGAAGTTACGATCGGGAGAAAATGCATTCGGATTGGGCTGACTACGGCTTGCCAGAGGTACCCAAGCAAATTGTAACTTTGCCGAGACAAATTGTGGTCTGGATGGCTAATGAGTCTGGCCTCGCAGCACACGGAACCATTCCTGTGTACTTGGCTCGAACACTTTGATGTGGATGTCACAACTGGTGGGCACTGGCCACCACCACTATCCCGGCTCCGCCAGTCCGCCACCTAGTTCGGCATCATGCTCTGCTCACATCTCACCCGTGGTATATAGCGTGTGGCATTTCAACCATGAACGTGACCTATGCCATCTGACACACACCGCGGACCTACAGCACCTGACCCACAACACGTGACCTATCCCATCTAGACTAGACCTATGCTACTGACCCGAGGCGCATCAAAGAGGGTCAAGAGGGTATCGAGGGCCCGGACCCACTAGAAACCCTCTTAGCGAAGAAATATTATTGTCAGCGTGAGAAATGCGAAGTGGTAAGCACCTCGAACTGCAAAGCATGTGTCAGAATTCCGAGCAATTTCATTTTGTTCGAGTTGAAAGCGGGCTAAACACAGCTAGACATTTGCGTTAGCAAATGATGGTCACGCCACTGGCCACCCATACCCTCTCCTTAATTAAATAATCGGTGCGCCTACCCACACCACGTGACCTGCGCCACCTGGCCAACACCACGTGACCTGTGCAGCTGACCCACACCACGTGACCTGCGCCACCTGACCCACACCACGTGACCTGTGCAGCTGACCCCGGCCACGCGCCCGTCCGCCCCAGGTCGGGTGAAGATCAGCTCGCAGCGTCAGTTCCGTCAGAGCGGCAACAGCCTGAACGTGCCGATGACGATGGAGGCGGACGTGCGGTTCGAGGAGTGTGAGGGGGCGCATGAGCGGCCGGAACAGTTCCAGCTCACGCACATCGTGAGTAGCTGGCAGTTACCACACCGAGGTATAGCGGAACAGTGCATTGATATTTCTACCTAAACGAGCATATAACTATCCTTCCCAGCCTTTGCCGTCAGGAAACCATCGTCAGAATTATTGTACAATAGAACGTGGTTGTGTCTTTGCCACGCACTCAGCAGCTGAGGCCATATGGTGTCGCCTGCCTCTCACCCTGGTATGAAGAGCGGGCACCGCGGGGAGACATGCATGTAAGCAGAACGCTATTAGTTAACCCGCACATAAAAGTCGATATTTGGTGTTTCAAAATAACTGCATAATCAAAAGAAATGGCTTTTGGCGAAAAGTAAAAAACATTCAGCCAAATCGTGATCAGTATACGTCGCCATGTGGACGCATTAAGAGTGAGGCCTGCTTGACCTTTCACGTCAGGTGAAGCATGTTAATGGCGGCGAGTCGTAGTCAGTTCCCCCAGCATTCGCCGTAGTTCATTGGTCTTCTGATCTCCAAGCAAACGCGAGTTTGTGCTTCAACATCGGTGAAATACTATCTGAAGACTTAGTCTACCACACTGATACGTGAAAATGTCAAGGTTACCTATCAGGCTAAAGACCTACCTGGAAATACGTGATGTGTGAAAGCTCGCGAAGCCACAGAAGCCGTCGCATTGCCGGGCGGCCCGGACTGTCAGCTGTCGCTTTCTGCTTTTCTTCCCGTTCGTCCACAGGTGGACCGGAACTTCATCAAATATGAAAAGCCCGAGCAGATCGTGCGCTTCGCCAGCTCGAACAGCATCCGCGCACTGGAGGGTGAGGGACCACGGTTCGAGCAGCACTCGTTACATGGCAGGGTGGTGTTGAAGTGCGCTATTCCCGCGTGTTGTTAAGCGAGTTTCACCAGCCCCTGTCACCGTGTTGCTGATGCCGGCTGTTCCCAACCCTTGCGTTGTGATTTGTATCGCTGTTTACAGTTGTGTTGGCTCTCCAACGCGGAATGCTTTATTCATCCTGCGACACGTTTCACCATCACCACCCCACACAAACAGTGATCGGTGTGCTTCTGACGATGTCTTATTCCTCAGACGGCAACCCATGTCAGGACGCTGAGCGGAGGTGCTGCTCTGACGGTGCCTTGTTCCCCAGACGGCAACCCATGTAAGGATGCCGAGCGCAAGTGCGGCCCCAACTCTGTGTGCCTACCGGACGGTCCAGCTGACTATCGCTGCGAGTGTCGGCCCGGGTGAGTGTCCACAGCTGCGAGTGTCGACCCGGGTGAGTGTCCACCGCTGCGAGTGTCGGCCCGGGTGAGTGTCCACCGCTGCGAGTGTCGGCCCGGGTGAGTGTCCACCGCTGCGAGTGTCGGCCCGGGTGAGTGTCCACCGCTGCGATACGTGTGCCCGGGTGAGTGTCGGCCGGTGGTCCACCGCTGCGAGTGTCGGCCCGGGTGAGTGTCCACTGCTGTGAGTGTCGGCCCGGGTGAGTGTCCACCGCTGCGAGTGTCGGCCCGGGTGAGTGTCCACCGCTGCGAGTGTCGGCCCGGGTGAGTGTCCACAGCTGCGAATGTCGGCCCGGGCGAGTGTCCACCGCTGGGAGTGTCTCCCCGTGTGAGTGTCCACCGCTGTGGGTGCCGGGCAGAGTGAGTTCCACTGCTGCGAGTGTCGGCCCGGGTGAGTGTCCACAGCTGCGAGTGTCGGCCCGGGTGAGTGTACAGCTGCGAGTGTCGGCCCGGTGAGTGTCCACAGCTGCGAGTGTCGGCCCGGGTGAGTGTCCACCGCTGGGAGTGTCGGCCCGTGTGAGTGTCCACCGCTGTGAGGTGCCGGGCCGAGTGAGTGTCCACTGCTGCGAGTGTCGGCCCGGGTGAGTGTCCACAGCTGCGAGTGTCAGTCCGGGTGAGTGTCCACAGCTGCGAGTGTCGGCCCGGGTGAGTGTCCACAGCTGCGAGTGTCGGCCCGGGTGAGTGTCCACAGCTGCGAGTGTCGGCCCGGGCGAGTGTCCACCGCTGGGAGTGTCTCCCCGTGTGAGTGTCCACCGCTGTGGGTGCCGGGCAGAGTGAGTTCCACTGCTGCGAGTGTCGGCCCGGGTGAGTGTCCACAGCTGCGAGTGTCGGCCCGGGTGAGAGTCCACAGAGGCGAGTGTCGGCCCGGGTGAGTGCCCACCGCTGCTAGTGTCGGCCGGGTGAGTGTCCACCGCTGCGAGTGTCGGCCCGGGTGAGTGTCCACCGCTGTGAGTGTCGGCCGGGTGAGTGCCCACCGCTGCTAGTGTCGGCCGGGTGAGTGTCCACCGCTGCGAGTGTCGGCCCGGGTGAGTGTCCACCGCTGCGAGTGTCGGCCCGGGTGAGTGTCCACAGCTGCGAGTGTCGGCCAGGGTGAGTGTCCACTACTGCGAGTGTGGGCCCGGGTGAGTGTCCACTGCTGCGAGTGTCGGCCCGGGTGAGTGTCCACCGCTGTGAGTGTCGGTCCGGGTGAGTGTCCACCGCTGCGAGTGTCGGCCCGGTGAGTGTCCACCGCTGCGAGTGTCGGCCCGGGTGAGCGACCCACATGAGTGCCATGGGTGTGCAGCGCGCACTTCATGAGTGTCAGCCGGAATAAACTACTCACGAGCCGTTTGCATATCAAGACATACACCCGTTATAATATTTTGTCTGTTCACATTGCACCATGTGCGTTGTTTAGCATACAGCGCCTACCCCAATATCTCTAAGATGCATTATATGATGTCTAGTAATACCTCAATGGATATCCACGCACCTTTCATGGGAATATAACGGACTGCTTTGCGTATTGTTGACGCAACATTCGACACTCTCAGCTCAATGGAAATATGTGAAGGCAATTGCTGGTTGATGAGGCGAATGGTGTGTGGGCTGGCGGCTTTCTAGCAGTGTCCTTCGAATGCTTCCCATATGTTTCCCTTTGTACTTGTATTGCATTAAAATTCTGCAGTATGCATCAATTCAATATGCATCAACAGCACTGTCGTCATGGTGACTGTAGCGGGTGACTCGGCAGTGTACGGGTGGGCCAACATGGCGAACTGGATGTGACCCAAGTGAACCGGATGTGACTCACGTGAGCCAGATGTGATCTAAGTAAGCCAAATGTGATCCAAGAAGGCCATATGTGACCCAACTGAGCCAAATGTGACTCACGTGTGCCAGATGTGACCTAAGTAAGCGAAATGTGACCCAAGTAAGCCAGTTGTGACCCAAACGAGCCAGATGTTATCCAGGCGAGCCAGATGTAAAGAAAGCGAGCCAGATGTGACCCAAGTGTGTACTGGCCGTCAGCTTCGTGCATGAGTACCGCGAGGGTGCTCCCGACGCTTCACTGGAGGAGCTGAGGATCTGCGCCGACGTCAACGAGTGTGAGCAAGGCCTGCACAATTGCCACGAGCACGCCATCTGTTCCAATGAATTTGGCAGCTACGCATGCCTCTGTCTGCCAGAGTACACCGGCAACGGACAACACTGCGACAGTAAGCGGTGGGGAAAACACTGCGACAGTAAGCGGTGGGAAAACACTGCGACAGTAAGCGGTGGGAAAACACTGCGACAGTAAGCGGTGGGAAAACACTGCGACAGTCCGCGGTGTGAAAACACTGCGACAGTAAGTGGTGGGAAAACACTGCAATAGTGAGTGACAAGACAACACTGACACAGTATGCGGCAGGGAAACACCGCGACAGTGAGTGGTCGGACAACACTGCGACAGTAAGCAATAATACAACACTGCGATTATGAGCAGTAGGACAATACTGTGACAGTGAGTGGTGGGAACGACGACGACAGAGATGGAAGCAATCGTTTGACAATACAATGGTAAGAACAATGTCACGGAAGAAATACGGTGGGGCTGGTGGGAATGCAGCAGTTGTGAGCGCGGCGAACATTTGGACCAGGCATTTCAGTGTTTGAGAAGGGTACGGATAAGCTAAGCTTGGTCAAGCCCAGAGATACGGACAACTGTGTGCTTACCTGTACGTTGAGTCGGGTATTCACAATCCCATGTCGGCTGCCCGGTACTGGCCACCGACCCCATGCGATGCTCTTGTTGTTTATTGGGTGGTTCACGACGCACTTTGTGCACATGCACGGCCAATGGCGCCGCCCACACTGTTTCGCCGGTGGGGCGCGGGATTGGGAAATGTCCCGAGCTGCGCTAGTGTCGAACCCGGAACATTTGGCACCCAGAGCCCAACACCTTAACCACTCGGCCATCCCCGCCCCCGATGCGATGCTCTGCGTCAAACCGTGTCCCGTGGCGTCATCTGTGGTACGTGCCGCTGACCCCATGCGATGCTCTGCGTTGAACTGTCATTTGTCTGACGTCATTGTGTGACGTCATTGCATGACGTCATTTATGTGGCGCTATTTGTATGCCGTCATTATATGACGTCATTTGTGTGACGCAATTCGAGCGACGTCTTTTGTGACGTCATTTGTGTGATGTCTGTTTTGTGACGTCATTTGTGTGATCGATGACGTCACCGGTGGGCGGGTAGAGCTGACCACCTGCGCCGACCTGACGTGCGGCGAGAACGCCGCCTGCTACGAGTACAGCCGCGGCAGTCCCGTCTGCGAGTGCGACATCGGCTTCGTCGGCGACGGCGTCACCTGCGAGGCGGTACCCACGCCAGGTACGTGGCGGGTACGGGTACCAGGCGTACCGGCTCGGTGCCAGATCAGTTCTGATCAGTGCGGTCTCGGGCGGTACAGGGTATCGGTGTGGTGGGTAACGGGGTATCCGTGTAGTAGGTGCAATGCATCGGTGTGGTAGACACAGCGTACAGGTAGGACAGGGGCGTCAATTTCTTAAAACCATGGGTGAGGTTCAACACATGGAGGAAATGCCATGGTCGAATCGATTATTTGCCTGCCTGTAATGTCGCACGTTGAAGACTGGAATTGTTGGAAGGGAACCAACATTGAGGAGGAGGACGGGGAAGTGCCCCTCAGTGTGCGGATCCACACCCCCGCTGTCGACTAGCTCACACCATCGCCTGGGGCCGGCATGCTGCCGCTAACCAGGCGTCGGCAGCACTTATTGGTGCAGCACGCGCTGGCCGTGCAGGGGCGTAGAACAGAGCGTCAACGTCGTGGCTGGATATACGCGGTGTACCGCTCTGACCAGGCCCAGCGGGGCCTCATCTCTCACGCTGTGCACACTGACTTGGCCCGACTGGCCTCCCTTTACCCACATGCTACACCGTTTGGAGGAACCGCCCTGTGATGAACCCTGGCTGCATCAGCGGAACTCCTCCCCCACGCTGTGCACACCGACCTGGATAAACGGACAGCCCCCCCCCCGCACCAGCCCCACCTCCACCACCACTACCATCACCACCACAAACATGGTACATCACTGGTACCCGGTTCCAATCTGATACACACTGGCTGTCTCAGCGGAACTTCCTCATGGTGTACACCCTAGCTATCTCAGTGGAACTCCCTTACCACGCTGCATACACACCCCGACTGGCTCAGTGGAACTCCCTTCACACGCTGCACACCCCGGCTAGCTCAGTGGAAGTCCCCGTACTGCTCACCCTGATCTGTCTCAGTGGAACTCCCCGTGCTGCTCACCCTGATCTGGCTCAGTGCAACTCCCCGATGTTGCGTACCCTGATCAGTTTCAGTGGAACTCCCCACGCTGCTCACCCTGATCTGGCTCAGTGGAACTCCCCACGCTGCACACCCCGGTCTGGCTCAGCGGAGCTCGTGTACCGGAGTGCGCGCGTCTAATGCTGTGAGTGTGTGGCTGGGCGACAGCGAAGTGTCAGACGAGGGCGGAGTGCGGACTCAACTCCGAGTGTCGCTACAGCGAGTGGCGGCGGACTAACGGGTGTGTCTGTGCGCCTGGGTACAGGCTCAAGAACGCCCAGTGTATTCCGACCGGTGAGACAGCCTCCCGCCTCTGGGCCAGACCGCGTGACCTTTACATTAAATCGTGTGGTATCTAATATAGGGAGGAGCATGCGGCTTCTAGGCCAGATCGTATGACTTCTAGGAAGGAGCATGTGACTTTTAGACGAGACCTATTGCTTCTAGGGAGAAGCATGTAACTCCTAGATCTGACTGCGTTACTTTTAGGCCAGATCTATGACTTCTTGGAAGGATCATTTGACTATTAGACCAGAACTTTTGCTTCCATGGAGGTCCATGGAGCTCCTAGGTTAGACAGTGGGTCTTTTCTAGACCAGACCTATGATTTCTAGGGAAGAACATTCTAGATACTAGACTAGGCCTATTACTCCTAGGGAGAAGCATCCAACTCCTAGACTAGACCGTGTGATTTTTGGCCAGACCTATGATTCTTAGGGAGGAGCATGTGACTTCAAGACCAGACCTAATACTTGCAGGGAAGGAGCATGTAACTCCTAGACCAGACCGCGTGACTTCTAGACCAGACCCGTGATTCCTGGGGAGGGCCATGTGACTTCTAGGCCACACCGTGCGACTTCTTGGACAGATCGGGTCGCGTGTCGGGCGTCGGGCGTGAAGTGCACGCGACCTTCAGAGAGCGCTGTCATCATGCATATTGTATGATACTATGCATACGATCGTCAAAGGGGTGTGCAACGTTAGCAGTTAGCATCGAGTGTGCGACAGTTACCAACGGGTCTACGACAGTTAGCGACCAGTCTGCAACATATAGCGACGAGTCTGCGACAATTAGCGACGAGTCTGTGACACTTAGAGACGTGTCTGCGACAATGTATGACGAGTCTGCGACAGTTGGCGACGGATCTGCGATACCTATATACGGATCTGCGACAGTTAGCGACCAGTCTGCGACCAGTTAGAGACGAGTCTGCGACAGCTATAGACCAGTCTGCGACAGTTAGCGACCAGTCTGCGACAGTTAGAGACGGGTCTGCGATAGTTATAGACCAGTCTGCGACAGTTAGTGACCAGTCCGCGATAGCTAGCGACGGGTCTGCGACAGTTTGGGGCAGGTATGTGACAGTTGACTAGTCCGCGATAGCTAGCGACGGGTCTGCGACAGTTAACGAAGAAGGTGCTGGCGTTCAGCGGCAGTCTGACTTCCGAAGATGAGCTGGAATTTTAGGGGAAGAAAACTGCTAGTTGCATTTCTACAGGTCATGTAGTATTAGCACGCGGACGACAGACACCGAAGTCACTTTTTCCCGGATGGAGGGAAATGTAAAGGTTCTCTAGGTACCTGCTAGCCCTCCATCTAGCTATATGAACAAACTAGACAAAGTAAGATGGACGAATAGGTCTCAACAAGGCTACCGCGAAACCTGCTGAAAATTTGACCAAAGTTAGCATTCAAGTTACCAGCCGTAATGTATTTATTCATAGCTTCCAAAAATATTGCTATAATTTGTCGACTTTTGACTACTTTTCGAAGCTATTCTTGGATGAGAGCTTTGTTCATCGATTGTTTGCAATTGTGAGTAAAACTAGAATCTTTGAAATTATCATGTAAAGTTTGGTATACATGTTTACAGATTCATTTTTACAGTATGATCAACATATTTTTCTTCTTTTGGTATAAAAGTGACAGCCGACCGGCGTCAGAATTCACCCTTCTCGGCCGGCGGGTCTTAATTCCCCACCTATCGTCATTGCAATGGGGCCCATCAACAAATTCAACACATCTCAGGGTAAACACAATGACAGCTACAGAATGCACCACAACATTGCATCAAGATCATGTTAGAGGCCCTAATAGAAGAACAAAATATCAACGATGTGGCTGTGTTTGCGCCATCACAAGCCAGGTGATGTCAACGCCATCACAGCCAGGTGATGTGGGTGTGATGGCGTTGACCTGAGCTCTTGACAATTGACAAACGCAACAAGTACCATCTACTGGAAATAATAGATGTGAGTATTAGTGAGCGTGTTGCGATCAGTGATAGCCAGGGAACCGGGGAGAAGGGAGGCGAAGACTCACTGGTGTGCGATATCTAGGTAGTGCCATCTGCCATATCTGGTGGTGATATTTAGGTAGTGCCATATCTGGTGCTTCCAGGGTCGTATGTGACCTATATGTGGTAGTGTGTGCTTGCTAGCCCCAGGGGCACGTACGGCTTGTATGGGTGTTTGCTGTTGCCAGGAACGTGCGTGGCCTGTGTGCGGCGGTGAGATGCAGACGAGTTGCCAATTGTCATGCTAGGGACTGCTGAGGTTGCTATTTTGTTCCTTCTAGTGCCGTTTATCATCAGACAAGCACCACGAATCAAGCACTCAGTGTTTTTGGACCATTCCAAGAATACCTTGAATTAGAGTATGCAAAGTTACAGCAATATACGCTGTGATGGCGACGGTGATGTGGCTGTGATGGCGATGGTGATGTGGCTGTGATGACGATAATGATGTGGCTGTGATGGTGATAATAATGTGGCTGTGATGACGATAATGATGTGGCTGTGATGGTGATAATAATGTGGCTGTGATGGCGATGGTGATGTGGCTGTGATGGTGATGGTGATGTGGCTGTGCTGGTGATGATGATGTGGCTGTGATGGTGATGGTGATGGTGATGTGGCTGTGATGGCGATGGTGATGTGGCTGTGCTGGTGATGGCGATGTGGCTGTGCTGGTGATGGCGATGTGGCTGTGATGGCGATGGTGATGTGGCTGTGATGGTGATAATAATGTGGCTGCGATGGCGATAATAATGTGGCTGCGATGGCGATGATGATGTGGCTGTGATGGCGATGATGATGTGGCTGTGATGGCGATGGTGATGCGGCTGAGATGGTAATGGTGATGTGGCTGTGATGGTGATGGTGATGTGGCTGTGATGGTGATGGTGATGCGGCCGGTCTCTGGCGGCAATACTGACAGGTCAGAGTGTTCTGACCGCCCGATAGGTGCCGTGCCGGGCCCGTGCGGCGGCATGTTCTGCCACTCGGACGCCTCCTGTGTGGAAGTGGAGGCCGGCCGACCAGGCTGCGTGTGCGACCCCGGCTTCTACGGCAGCGGGCTTGAGTGTAGTCCTACCGACCACACCGAGAACGGTCAGTGGGTGGTGCCTGCCGTACAGAGACCTAACTGGTAACGGTCAGTGGGTGGTGCCTGCCGTACAGAGACCTAACTGGTAACGGTCAGTGGGTGGTGCCTGCCGTACAGAGACCTAACTGGTAACGGTCAGTGGGTGGTGCCTGCCGTACAGAGACCTAACTGGTAACGGTCAGTGGGTGGTGCCTGCCGTACAGAGACCTAACTGGTAACGGTCAGTGGGTGGTGTCTGCCGTACAGAGACCTAACTGGTAACGGTCAGCGAGCGGTGTCTGTCGGACCGGGACCTAACCGGTAACGGTCAGTGAATGGTGCATGTTGAACCGAGACCCAGCCGGTAACGATCAGTGAGTGGTGTCTGTTGTTACCCAACCGACCTAACCGATAGCAACAGATGAGTGACAGCTATTGTAACGTGACCTAACCGGTAAGGGGTCAGCGACCGACGCGTATTGTGACCTGATTTACAGGAGGCTTGTCTTGACTCGAGTGACGCGTACCTTGTCTTGATCTGGGTGACCTGGCCCATAGTGTATCAGTCAGCCGATTCTTGTGACCCGAGTGACGTGTCACTTGCCTTGACCTGGGTGACATGCCACTTGTCTTGACCCGGGTGACATGCCCCAAAGCGAAACGGTCAGCTGACACTCGCTGTGATCCGAGTGACGTGCATTTTTTTTATATTTTTTTTTTTTTACCGGCTGGGGGCCTTTTTGTCTTAACCTGGCTGCCTTGTCTCGCGTGCCCCGCTGATGTGTTTTTTTCCTGGGAAGTTTCTTTTTTTTGACCCGAGTGACGTGTCACTTGTTTTGACCGGCTGGCGCGTCATTTGACCTGACCTGGCCGGGGTCCCACTTGACCTGACCCGGCTGACGTGACCCGCAGTGTGCCAGTCGGCCAACGACTGCGGGCCGAACGCCGAGTGCACGTTCGTCGACTGGGCCGGCGGCAACCTGTGCGTCTGCGTGCAGGGCTACTTCGGCGACGGGCTGCACTGTGTGGTCGCCACGCCGCTGGCCGTGCTCTGCGGAGGTGAGGGGACCGGCTGTGGTGGTGGTGGCAGGGGAGGACGCAGTCAGCAGTGGGCCGTGCTCTGCGGAGGTGAGGGGACCAGCTGTGGTGGGGGGAGGGCAGACAGTAGTGGGCCGTGCTCTGCGGAGGTGAGGGGGGACCACCTGTGGGGTGTGGCAGTGGGGTGGCGCAGGCAGCAGTGGGCCGTGCTCTGCGGTGGGAGAGGGGGGAGGGGACCGTCTGTGGTGGGTGTGACGGTGGGAGAGGGGGGGCGCAGGCAGCAGTGGGCCGTGCTCTGCGGTGGGAGGTGGGAGGGGGACCATCTGTGGTGGGTGTGGGTGGAGAGGGGTGGCGCAGGCAGCAGTAGGACCGTGCTCTGCGGTGGGAGTGGGAGGAGACCGTCTGTGGTGGGTGTGACGGGGGAAGGGTGGCGCAGGCAGCAGTAGACCGTGCTCTGCGGTGGGGGGGGGGGGGGTGAGGAGACCGTCTGTGGTGGGTGTGACGGTGGGAGAGGGGGTGGCGCAGGCAGCAGTAGACCGTGCTCTGCGGTGGGAGTGGGGGGGGGAGACCATCTGTGGTGGGGGAGGTGACGGTGGGAGACGCAGGGCAGTAGACCGTGCTCTGCGGTGGGAGTGGGTGTGACGGTGGAAGAGGGGTGGCGCAGGCAGCAGTAGACCGTGTGGGAGTGGGGGGGAGGAGACCATCTGTGGTGGGTGTGACGGTGGGAGAGGGTGGCGCAGGCAGCAGTAGACCGTGTTCTGCGGGGGGGGTGAGGAGGCCAGCTGTGACAGCGTGTTGCAGCACGAGTGCAGACGCCGACAGAGAGCAGCCGGACTGTGAGTGGTGTCCGGCCGGCTTATTGTATACCTGAGCCGCTCTTGGTACATTCAGATGGTGCATGGGATGTGCCGACGCATTGGTCTGGCCTGACACTGCTTGGGCCCGGATGATTCGGGTGCCGACGGTGTGTGGGCTGACAACGCTTGGTACCGGGCGATGCGAGCGTTGGCGGTGCGCGGAGAAGGCCCACAGACAATCGGCGCTATCGCTGTGCTCGTTCTCGAAACTGACGACGTCCGGAAACCATACCTGGCATCCAGTAACTGGCAGACATAGAAACGGGAAAGATGTCACTCACAGATTTCCGAAGCTCTATCATTTGTATGCATGTTGACTACCTAAAGAAAACGGACATTTTATTATCGTTTGAATTTAAATACCTGTAACTTAGCGCAACAAATATGGCGAGCCATACCGTTCTAAATCAACCACAACCAATGCATAATTTTTCCGCACCTGGAACTAGCTATAAGTAGAAACGCTATCTGGACCCCGACAAGTCGAAGGAAAGATCCGCCATGAACCATGCAGTGTGTGGACATGGGTGGAAAGCTAAAATTGGAGGTAGGGACAGGGAGAGTACCAGAACAATCTGCATTATATCTTGAGATCGCTTTGACATCGTGAACTTGAGTACGATGGGACATTTTCAACATAGAATGACTTCAACCGGTCTACCTGCCTTACTTCTGTCCGCTTCCCTGAACCTGACCTGATCCGCTTACCTGACCATGCGTGCCCGATCTCCGCCTCTGTACCTCAGCTGATCCATCATCTGGCAATACGTGCCAAGATGCCGACGCTGGTACCTGATCTGATCCACCCCTGATGATGTATGCACAGTCTCGGCATTTGTAGCGGTCCTGAACCAGTGACGTCCAGGTCCTCTAGCAGTAATAGCGTGTTGAAGAAATATCAATAAAATTGCCTGAACCGGTGATGTTCAATCATAATGCAGCCTGTAGTAGCAATGTCCTGCAGCAGCAACGTCGCGTAGAAGCAGTGTCGGCAGCGGCAAAACCTACAGCAGTCTTGTCGCTTAGCAGCAATATCGCGCATAATCAAAGAGGGCAATGCAGACCTCAACAGTGATGTCACGTAACTGAGAACCGAAGCACTTATCTCGTTACGAACAAATGCAAAAGCAGTAGCCACGGGAAACCTCTGATCTGCCCATTCACTGGCCACATATATCTCGCCCCGTCCTGTGCAGCTGAACTGAGCAGCCACACGCGTCCAGCGCCAGTATGGGCGGATCTGTCCGGAGATCCAGCTCTCTGTCCGGAGACCCAGAGCGCTGTCCGATGACCCAGAGCGCTGTCCGGAGACCCAGAGCGCTGTCTGGGGACCCAGAGCGCTGTCCAGTGATGCAGAGCGCTGTCCGGTGACCCCGCACTGTCCGGTGACGCAGAGCGCTGTCCGGTGACCCAGAGTGCTGTCCGGTGACGCAGAGCGCTGTCCGGTGACGCAGAGTGCTGTCCGGTGACGCAGAGCGCTGTCCGGTGACCCAGAGTGCTGTCCGGTGACGCAGAGCGCTGTCCGGTGACCCAGAGTGCTGCCCGGTGACGCAGAGCGCTGTCCGATGACCCAGAGCGCTGTCCGATGACCCCGCGCTGTCTGGTGACTCAGCTCTCTGTCCGATGACCCAGAGCACTGTCCGATGACCCAGAGCGCTGTCCGGTGACCCAGAGCGCTGTCCGGAGACCCAGAGCGCTGTCTGGCGACCCCGCGCTGTCCGGTGACTCAGCTCTCTGTCCGATGACCCAGAGCGCAGTCTGGTGACCCCGCGCTGTCTGGTGACTCAGCTCTCTGTCCGATGACCCAGAGCGCTGTCCGGTGACGCAGAACGCTGCCCGGTGACGCAGAGCGCTGTCCGGTGACGCAGAGTGCTGTTCGGTGACCCAGCGCGTCGCCACCAGGTGTGGAGTGCCACCCAGCCGCCGACTGTCAGAGTGTGGACGGCCTGCCCCGGTGCGTGTGCAACCCCGGCCTGCAGGGCGACGGCTACACCGTCTGCGGGGCGTCGCCGGCCGAGATGCGTGAGTACCGCCGCCGGCAGTCCACTGACGTGAGTACCGCCACAGGCAGTCCACTGACGTGAGTACCGCCGCCGGCAGTCCACTGACGTGAGTACCACCGCCGGCTGTCCACTGACGTGAGTACCTCCGCCGTGTGTCCACTGCCGTGAGTACCGCCGCCGTGTGTCCACTGACGTGAGTACCGCCGCCGTGTGTCCACTGACGTGAGTATCCCCGCAGGCTGTCCACTGACGTGAGTACCGCCGCCGTGTGTCCACTGACGTGAGTACCAACGTCGGCAGTCCACTGACGCGAGTACCAACGTCGGCAGTCCACTGACGTGAGTACCAACGTCGGCAGTCCACTGACGTGAGTACCTCTGAAGGCTGTCCACTGACGTGAGTACCGCCGCCGTGTGTCCACTGACGTGAGTACCAACGTCGGCAGTCCACTGACGTGAGTACCGCCGCCGTGTGTCCACTGACGTGAGTACCGCCGCCGTGTGTCCACTGACGTGAGTACCGCCGCCGTGTGTCCACTGACGTGAGTACCGCCGCCGTGTGTCCACTGACGTGAGTACCAACGTCGGCAGTCCACTGACGTGAGTACCGCCGCCGTGTGTCCACTGACGTGAGTACCGCCGCCGTGTGTCCACTGACGTGAGTACCGCCGCCGTGTGTCCACTGACGTGAGTACCGCAGACAGCTGTCCACTGATGTGAATATCGCCGCCGGGTGTCCACAAGGTTGCGTTGTTAACTGCAGGGTGGGGTTATTAACTGCAGGTTAGGGCTTGTTTTGAACACAGTAATGGCCAGTCGGGAGTGAGGAGTTGGTGCAGGACCGGGGTCATGGTCGTAGCTCCGAATCATTCCTGTAGGACCGGGACCACTCTCGTAGGAGCTCACCTGCAGTATCTCTAGTTGAAGTTGAAGCTTTGAGTGAATACACTCCGCGATATTGCATCATCGCGAACTATTTAGACGACATTCCGTTATCGCTGTCAATGCTGCAATATCGGTGACAGGAACCGTGGCGGAAGCTGAACTCCCGCCACTGATTTGGCGCCTTCTCTCCAGTATGTGAGACGTTCGCCGACTGCGGGTCCAACGCCGAGTGCGACTTCGCCGACTGGCTGGGCGTCAACATCTGTTTCTGCAGGACCGGCTTCTTCGGTGACGGCGTCAACTGCTCGGCGGCCACGTCAGTCGCCGTGCTCTGCAACAGTGAGTCTCCGATGCCGGTGTCTGAGCTTAATGTAGCGAATTCAATCGACGTTGCACGATGCCGATATATTACATTCACAGGTGGTCACGCGCACACCGCGAGCCAGCGTTCCAGAGTCCCTCGGTACCCTGCGGGCACCCCTCTCGTCACCTCGCACCGCCGCCTGATTGGTCCGCGCGCCACCACGCCGCCTGATTGGTCCCCGCGCACCACGCCACCGTCGGCCCACCCGCCCGGAGATGCCACCGCCCACGCTGGAGCTGCCGGTCGACACGGCGCAGCACACTCTGCACCATACACACTACATTTAACTCCAGCATCTGGCGGCGTGGTGCACTGCGGATCGAGTGCTGTGTGCTGGCGGCTGGTGGCTGCTCCCAGATGGGATTCCATCTGTCAGTTCAGCTCCAACCCCAGCCTCTTTCACTGACAAAAAAATGTCTTCCTTCGTTCACTTTATGGCAAACATAAACCTTCTCATTCCGAGAAATAGTGTACTTGCGTATGCGCTTCACATGGGACTGCGAGCAGGAACTGTTCGAACTTCCGTGGCCTCCGTGCAGCTGTCTGCGAATTTTCGAGGGTTTCTGAACGTGGTCAGTAGGATAGTTGATGCGTCTGGATTTGATTGCTGAGCGATAAATCAAGGACGATTGTAAGCATAGATTGCATAGGTCGGATCGTAGCCCTGGCATGTTGGTATTGAAAGTTGTGTGGTATGTACCCGCATGTGCTGACTACTATGTTAAAGAATTTACTTTGAAAAAAGAGCGGAAAGGGGAGGTGCACCCGATCATTCATTAAAGAGAGAGTGTGATGGGCACTGGGAGGATGTGCACCCCTCCCATGTGGGGAGGGGTGCACATCCTTCCAGTGCCCCCCTGTATCCCTCGTGATTGAGTAAGGAACAACTCAGCTTCCATATATCAGTTTAGTTCATTGGCTTAGCTTCACCTCAGATAACCTTGCCTGGTTTCTGAATCACTCTGGAGTTATATTGGATGCGGAAACGGAATGTGGCTACTATATGCTAACTCTGAGTACAAGAAGCAGTGATGTCAAGCTACTTCAAAGTTTCCAAGAAAGAGTATTTATATTTATATTTATATAAATATCAAGATAGTGTTGACAAAGCCAAGATAGTGGTAACAAAAATGTATTGCTTCAACTTTCTCCAACCCTTGGAATAATGGTCAAAATGTAGCATATCGAAAATTGGTACCATCAAAATATAGCTAGGAATAGTGCTTTTAAATATTTAAACGACGCATCCGTCATTGGTTTTACACATGGTGCGATTTAACGCGAAAATCAATGGTTTTTGCATTAAAACTACCTTTAACTTGGTCTTGCATGCTGTCCAGCAACTCTAAGAAAATTTCCGGTATCAATTGTGGCATATCGTGACGAACAATAGGCTTAGCTTTGCTTCACATAGCCGGCACTCTCGATTGAAATACGCTAAATGAATTGCACCCCGCTCCCTGGCGGCAGAGTTAACACTGCACATGATAGAAACTAGCTAACTAGACTAGACGTACACCCCGCTCTGCGAACTCACGGAGCCGGCCTAACTCAGCATATCACCCGGCAGACGTGGAGTGCCACTCGCAGGCGGAGTGCATGGAGTACGAGATTGGCAGCCCGCTCTGCGTCTGCCAGCCGGGCTTCTTCGGCGACGGAGTGCACTGTGCGCCGAGCCCTGGAGGGTCGCCAGCTGACGAACACGACACACGTGAGTCACTCTGGGCACTCGCAGGCGTGACTCTGGGCACTCTGGGCACTCTGGGCACTCTGGGCACTCTGGGCACTCTGGGCACTCTGGGCACTCTGGGCACTCTGGGCACTCTGGGCACTCTGGGCACTCTGGGCACTCTGGGCACTCGCAGGCGTGACTCTGGGCACTCGCAGGCGTGACTCTGGGCACTCGCAGGCGTGACTCTGGGCACTCTGGGCACTCTGGGCACTCTGGGTACTCTGGGCACTCTGGGCACTCTGGGCACTCTGGGCACTCTGGGCACTCTGGGCACTCGCAGGCGTGACTCTGGGCACTCTGGGCACTCGCAGGCGTCGTGCGGCGGGCGCGAATTGTATCGTGAAGGAAACGTGCACTCTCGTGTTTATCCATACGTCCACCTCGTGTTTGTCCATGCGTCCACCTCGATTTATCGTCATCATCATCATGCGTTCACCTCGTGTTTATCCATACCTGCACCTCATGTTTATCTATGCGTCCACCTCGTGTTTATATATGAGTCCACCTCGTGTTTATCTGTACGTCCACCTCATGTTTATCCATACATCCACCTCGTGTTTATCTCTACGTCCACCTCGTGTTTATCCATACGTCCACCTCATGTTCATCTACTCTGAAAATTAACATGCTACGTATGTCAGGTGCGACGTGTTCCGTGAAGGCAACGAATACTCTCGTGCTATTCATACGTCTACTGTCGCGGTTATCCTTACGTCCACGCTTTTGTTTATCTATTCGTCTATTCTCCTACCCTAGTGTTTATCCATACATGCACCGTCGCGTTTGCCTGTACCGCATTCTACATCTGCATCGGTATCTACACCTATGCTGCACTGCTCCGCATAATGTGTCCCAACTTATCGGTAGTTGTACAGCTGTATGTCCACACCTGTGGGATGGTTGTGTGGCTGTATGTCCACACCTGTGGGATGGTTGTGTGGCTGTGCGCCCACACCTGTGTGCCGATCATGTACCTGCACGCTTGCACCTGTATGAGGGCTGCACACTGGGTTTAGGCTTATATGAGGGCCATCGTCAGGAGTGACGATGGCCCCTGGCCGAAACGTTGAGTAATATAGCATAATCCCTAACGCTACTTTTGATGCAAACTCAGCACCTCCTGGTATATTCAGGGTCGTACATTTCGTCTCACGCAATGTCTAAAACCTAGGATCATTTAAGAGCCATTCTTCGTTGTGTTAAACGATTGTATACCTGTACACCCACACACGTGTGACGATTGTATACCTGTACATCGACACACGTGTGACGATCGTGCACCCGTGCGTCGACACATGTGTGACGGCCGTGCACCTGTTTGTGTGTGCACACACTCGCCCGCCAGCGTGCGACTCGTCGGCCGGCGGCGACACGTGCGTCGGCCACACGGCCTGCTCGTTCGCGCCCTGGGCGGGCCGCGAGCTGTGCCTGTGCCTGCCCGGCTCCAGCCGCGTCGGCGCCGACTGTCTGCCCGACGACGACCCGCTGCTGGGTCAGTGTCACGTGACGTGACGTGGGCGGCGGTGGGGCGGCGATGGCCGAGTGGTTAGGGTGTTGAGGTGTGGGTGCCGAAGGTGCCGGGTTAGACACTAGCGCCGCTCGGGACATTTCCCGATTCCGCGGCCCGCCGACGAAACAGTGTGTGTGGCGCCATTACTGTGAATGTGCAGAAAGTTCGTCGTGAACCACCCAATAGACAAACAAACGTAGGCCGCGGTTAGGTCAGGTCAGGTCGGGTCGGGTGAGCTGCTGTACTGCGGCTGGCTGAGCCGTGGGCAGTGGTGTCCCGGCCTACGCGGTCAGGTCAGGCCGGGTCAGGTCAGCTGCTGTGCCGCGGATGGCGGAGCAGTGGGCGGTAGTGTCCCGGCTTGGCCGAACCCGAGCTGCATTGGGTCAGCTCGGTCCACGGTCAAAGAACGGCATCAGGGAGCCGATGCATGCTGAAAACCTATCCCGCGCGACAGCGTGCTGACCAGAAGTGATTCGATACGAAACTAGCCACCGACTGCTTGCGTGTCAATGCTAATCAGAATAAATTTACATCAAAATGCTGCATGACCGACGCAGTCGATGCGCCACTAAGCTCCACAATCAATTATCAATCTAAAGTCAATGTGGATCTGCGCCGCTCGTGAATGTGTTAGTATTATTGGATGTATTGGTGGGATTGCGATGCTTAATCATTGTCACCATCGGTACGTATTCTCTGTATCGCTGTAGCAACTTCATTCTATATCATTATGTCATCGCTCACTTGTTGCAAGCAGTAGAACGAAAGCAGATGCATTTTTTGTTAATGCCATTATCGTTTTGCATGTGAGGCTCATGATGCTGTTAAAGCATACACTTCGGCCCGTCAATCAAAAGTGAATTTCGAGGGGCTAACCTTGCGACTGAGAACCTTTTGCGTTACTTTTCCGCCATAGAAATCACTTGAATAGAGGGTCTCGAAATGAATGTGCTGGGCAAGTGTTGAGATCTGCCGAGGACACCTGAGTATCTACACTAGCAGTCTGCACTAGCAGTCTGCTAGTGTGCCAGCAGCCTACACTAGCGGTCTATACCAGCAGCCTACACTAGCAGTCATCAGCTGCCAAGTCCGCATTTGGCATGCGATGTTCACCATCCGTTTCATCTGAAAGTGAACAAAACAAACGCCACATGACACGAAATAACACAGCTGCAGCAGTTGCAGAAATGTCACGAGCTCTTGCGAGTGAACATCTAAATAGATGAATAAATCGTCTCACAGTACACACCGAGCGCCTCACTGTTCATCCATCATGCCGTGTCTGACTGTCACCAGAGACGGGAGGCTGCCTGGAGGACGCCGACTGTGCGGAAGGCCAGCGCTGCGACTACCAAGTGGACACGGGCATGTTCGACTGTGTGCCAACACCGACCGCGCCGCTCCCAGGTCAGTAGTCAGGTCACAGACACAGTTCACATGTCAGTTAGTCAGGTCTCAGACACAGCTACCACCTTCTTCTGATAGATGAGATGTGGCTGGGTGAATGCGAGGCAGAGCTCTACTGCGCTCAGCTGCGTTGGGTTGCAGAACGCAAGGAGTGGGCTTGTGACCTGTGGGAGTGGGAGTGGGTCTCTGTGATCGCGTGTCGCACGGTAGAGAAACTTGCAGACCCGGCAGCTATGCACCCGGCTACGACGGTGTGGAACTGTCATTAACCCGCGCCGTCTCTCCGGTCAGATCCTCACACCCCGTCTCGGGGGGGGGGGGATAGTAACCCCCTCTAAAATCCAAACTAAGCGTCGCACGAAAACGAATAAGGTGGCATCAGAAAGCGCTCGACGAGTAAGATCAGGATCAACCCCCAACATAATTTTCCCCCAAAAGTGACGTCACCAGAGGGGCTAGATTTTCACGACTTTTCACGACTTACATTATGTTTGTGGCTCTGGGGAGTTCATTTTGGGGGATGTATGAAAACCATATTTTTTTTAATGAAAAATGACAGCGAAATTGACCAGGGCCATAACATTTTTTGTCCTCCCCCCCCCATTTTGTTTTTGAAATTTCAAAATTTTGGGTTTTGAAGTTTTCTTTAATTTTCCTTTTCCAATGGGTAGAGTATACCGAGAAATGTTGTTGGAAGTCAACTTGCCCTAAAAATGCTTACTTTAGCCAGAATCTTATATTTCAACTGTAATTGGCAAATATGCAACATTTGTATGTAGTCAAAAACGAAAAAAATCGACTCGTACGTTTTATTGCATCTCTAAAGATAAGCAAACGCTGAAAGTTCCATTAAAATATCTGTATCCGTTAAAGCGTGACGACTGGTTCAACCGTTTTGGACGTAACCTCACTTGACCTTGACTAACACGTTGACCCTAGATGACCTGACTTAAAAATTGTGAATCAGCATGCCAAATTGATGTGGGAAAAGGAATGCCAAATTTGGGCGCGCTGCCGCGCGCCGTTCGTCCGCTATCCACGAAAAACCTGAAGGGGGAGCGGTTGAAGACCCCCCCCCCCAAACGAGACGGGTCGGATTAAACACCTTCCGCTCATTCATGTAGTGCAACATGTGTTTTGTGGCCCGTCGGCCTATTTTGTGTCAAGCCGTATCATTTTGCGTGAAAATTAACCACAATTAGCGTTTATGTGCGGCCAATCTGTTGCTAATCATACGGACGTTATTGAATGTGAGCCCAGGGGATCCAGTCTAGATGCATGTTGATCGTGTCGACGATTGAACACCGCCAGCGGTACGTCCTAAAGCACCGTGTACATATTTGTTAAGGTAACCTTGGTGCTAATGCCATCCCTGTAGCAGGGGACGAGTGGTCTAGGGGTAAGTTGTTCGTCTCACAATCGAAAGGTTGTGGGTTCGGGTCTCACCTGTCGCTACTCTTCGACCGTGACCAATCGGCGTGAGAGATTGGCGACGCTACATGACTCAATGGCTGATGTGTCGCAAAACCAATAACCAACCAACTTCCCTGTAGAGGTTGTGTGGTGGGTCCAGTCTTACCAGGTACATGAGGGCATGGCTGTCTAGTATTACCAAGAACATGTGGACGTGGTCGTCAAGTGTCACTGGGTACAAAGGGCATGGCAGTCTAGTGTCATCAGATACATGTGGCATGGTCGTCTAGTATCTCCAGGTGCATGAGGGCATGGTCTAGATGGCACGGTGTCACCAGGTACAGTCTGCTCGGAGGACGCCGACTGTGCGGAAGGAGAACTCTGCGAGTACCAAGTGGACACGGGTGTGTCGGGCTGCGTGCCAACACCAACCGTGCCGTTCCCAGGTCAGTGGTCAGGTCACAGACACAATTACCAGGTCAGTGGTCAGATCACGGACACAATTTACAAGTCAGTGGTCAGATCACAGACAATATCCATGTCAGTGGTCAGATCACACACACAATTCCCAGGTGAGTAGTCAGGTCACATACAATCCCCAGGTTAGTGGTCAGGTCACAGCCACAATTTCCATGTCATTTGTCTCGTCACACACATACTTCCATACCTTCTTCTGATAGATTAAATATTCCTGGGTGGACGCCTGTAAAAAAAAAAGTTACTGCGCTTAGCTGCGTCCAGTTGAAAAACACAAGAACGCAGTTGAAGAACGTTCTGTGACCACGGGTCAGATGATAGAGAAACTCGGTAACCTAGTAGCTGTGCATCTCACCACCAATATGTGCAAATATCACTAACATTCTCCGACCAGTTCCTTCTGTGACAGATCTGTTGTGTGGCCATCTGTCTATTTTGTGTGAGCACGCATCGTCTTGCTCGGAAATTTAACTCTTTGAACCTCCCTGTGTGGTCAACCAGTCGGTGTCAGCGGCCTGTTCGTATTGATGTCGATCGTTTCGATGATTAAACACCATGAGCAATGCATCCTAAAGCATGCTGCCAACATTTTTAGAGCACCTTTGGTGATGTTGCTGTGCTTGTTGTCCCGACCCTCTCCCTGTGGTTGCTGACGATTGCACACTGATGTGACTGGTGATAACACACTATGGTGACTGGTGATTACACACTGATGTGAGTGGTGATTACACACTGTGGTGACTGGTGATTACACACTGAGGTGACTGGTGATTACACACTGTGGTGACTGGTGATTACACACTGAGGTGACTGGTGATTATACACTGAGATGACTGGTGATTACACACTGTGGTGACTGGTGATTACACACTGTGGTGACTGGTGGTTATATACTGAGGCGACTGGTGATTACACACTGTGGTGACTGGTGATTATACACTGAGATGACTGGTGGTTACACACTGAGATGACTGGTGATTACACACTCTCCAGCGCCGCACACCATTACACTCGTGGCGGCGTGATCTAGCCCTGCACGGTGCACGTCTTGTCGAGCCACACACTCCGTCCTGGAATGGCATGACCGGTCAAGGTCATACGAAGCGGGGCTGCGTCGGCTGTGGAAGAGTGCACCGCGTTGAGTTCCGTGCGTGGGTCCGAGGGGCGTGGTCCCGGTAGCCGGCGATGTGGTGCGTCTGGTGGGTAAATCGGGGGTGGGTAGCCGTCGGTGTAGAATCAGGACCAACAGGTGAGAGCGGTCTTCGACGACAACATACGCAACGCTTGTCAATGGCGTCAGATACCTGCTTGGCAGTGGCACGATACATTTGCAACGGCGCTCTGACGAAAATGAATCGGTATCGACCCACCGTTCGATAGTTGTCATTGCGCTGCAGGCAATTGTTCCGTCCGTCACGTTACAATCAGTGGACGGTCGGTCCAACTGGCCGAGAAGGAAGATCGTCGGTGGACAAGTGGGCTCAGACGGGCTCAGACGGGCTCAGACGGGCTCAGACGACCGCAGACGGGCTAAGACGGGATCAGACGGGATCAGACGGTATCAGACCGGATCAGACGGGATCATACGGGCTCAGACGGGATCAGACGGTCCAGACGGGATCAGACGGGTTCAGACTGGATCAGACGGGCTCAGACGGGATCAGACGGGATCATACGTGCTCAGACGGGATCAGACGGGCTCAGGCGGGCTCAAACGGGCTCAGACGGGCTCAGACGGGCCAGACGGCCTCAGACGGGCCAGACGGACTAAGACGGGCTCAGACGGGATCATACGGGATCATACGGGATCAGACGGGCTCAGGCGGGATCACACGGGATCAGACGGGATCAGACGGGCCCAGACGGGAGCTGACCATGCAGCCGGCTCAGCTACAGTATGTGACCAACGAACATCAGAGCAGAGGCAGGGCGTTTAATTAGAATGGTTACTTAGAGTGGCATTATGGATCGGATGATCGGATGTCAGGCAGAGCGTGTTGTGTGAACCGTGATCGTCGATGTGCCACGGATTTTCGATGGGGAGAACGATAATGTGGATCGATTCCAGTCATGCAACGTCATAGGTATGATGCTAAGTTTCCACCCAGTTCGGAAGAACGCGTTCTGCCCGTCCATTTTTTTTTTGCGTCGCCACCTTAAGCGACGCCCATAGCACAGGACCATGACCCCATGACCCGATCAGCGACGTCCGGTTCAATGACAGAATTCAAACCGAGAGCTCATCAGGCCGCACTGACTCTGCCGCTGCCGTCCCGTTCCCGCTCCCAGGCCAGACCTTATCGGACCAGCTACCAGCTGACTCTTGGTCGGGATCCACACGCGAGCTCGTGAAGCGACTCGAACCCCAGCTTGTCAGGGAGGGGAGACCAATGGAGGATGGCGCTCTAACCACCTGAGCTAAAGTGTCGGTATTTTGATCAGATCATGTTTTGCCACAAGGGTACTAAAAAACGCAATGTTTATGAACGGGTGCGTTGTTGTTGTTGTTGGTGGTGGTGGTGTTGTTGTTGTTGTTGTTGTACTGCGGACCATCGCCCACCAATAGTTCCAGGGCAAACTTTGAACAGCGCTTGACGATACCTGCAACCCGACATGACATAGCCTATCCTGACCGTCTACCCGATCCGCCTGCTGACCTGAACTACTCAATTATCTGACATGAATTGTTGCTTGATGTGACACGTACACGCATGACCTGCTTGACTTGACGCTAACCTGCTACGATCTGGGCAGTGACCTTACCGGAGCTGCCAGCCTTTGTTCGGCTGTACCGGGACCTAACCCGGTCTGGCCAGAGCCTCTCGCCTTTCTGCAGTAGTACCGTTACCTGATCTGATCTTGTCGGAGCCGTCCGCCTTTGTCCGTTAGCGCCGTAACCTGACCTGACCTGACCGGAGCCGTCTGCCCTTGTCCGGCAATGTCGTGACCTGACCTGACTTGATCGGAGCCTTCCGCCTTTGTTCGGCAGGTTCGATGCCGATGGCAGACTGCTCTCTGAAGGACGTCTGCTCGCCGCACGCCGTCTGCGACTTCAATGTGACGCAGGAGGCTTACGTGTGCCTGTGCGTGCCCGGCTACACCGGTGACGGCTACACCTGCCGGGCCGACTCGACGGCAGCGCCACCTACCGAGAGCCCCGACAAGGTGCAGGAGGTACGGCCGGCATGGAGTCTGCGCTGCTGGCGTCTCTCTACGCCACGGCCAGCGTCGTCTCAACAGCTGATGCCCTGTTCTGTCTGACCGCCTAGTCGTGTGTGAACAGTTGAGCAGTGGCAGTGGCCTTTTGGCCTGACCCATCTGCTGGCCTGTGCCTTTCTGACCTGATCCATCTGCTCCCCACTCCTTTCTGACCTGATCAATCTGCTCACCCACTCCTTTCTCACCGACTAGTCACGTATGAATGATTGAACAGGACTATGTTTTTTCTGACTTCATCCCCCCCCCCCACCTGATGCCCTGGTAATTTGTGACCATGTATGTATGAACAGACACCTTGCCAGTGACCTTGTCCGTTCTCCGCAGCTCGTGGAGCCCTCCTGTATATTCGGCTTCTGCGTGTGCCCGGAAGGCTACTACCTCTCCGATGACCTGGAGGAATGTGTGTTTGGTAAGTGTTGAATACCTCGATTACGCTTAGTGGTATGGACAAGGGTGCAGCTAGGATTTTCTTAAGTGAGGCAACGCAAAAACCATCATCCTATACAGCGTAAAGTCGTGCTTTTGACGCTTTGCTCGGGATTAATATCTAACAGAGAGTTTCCAGTGAGAGTAGGGATGGCATGCTGGGGAGGGGAGGGGTGCACTGTAGCCGGAAGCGTAGCCGGAATTGTAGGACGGAAGAGGGGGAGGGCTTATTTCTTGGGCTCATGTTGAATGTCGCCTAAAACAATTATGTCGGCCCCACGAACTCATCCACATTTGAAGCAGTGCGAGCCGGTACATAACATATTTGAGTAAGTAGTTGCATCATTAGAATTGTGAACATTAAAATGTTGGAGGGTGTTGCAATCTAGGGAACTACTCAACATGGACTTTTGTCGTCCTGTCCAAAACATGTGCCCAATATCTTCGTAAATTTGCCCATCAGCACGTCAAAACTTAGTCGTAGTCAGGGCTTCAGACTTAGTCCTGGTACACTCGGGGGTCGAGTGTCTGCTGGCGCACTTGGGTTGCTGTTGGCGGCGCTGAGCTGCCGTATCGATACGCTCCAGCTGATGTTGAGCCCTTGGATCAATGTCAGACCTTCTGTGTCGTTCGAGGCTTGTCAACCCACTGTCGGAGCACGTGGGAATGGGGAATGTGCTGCTGTTGAACCTCTATTTGGATGCTATTTGGCGTTTAGCTCGTTGCTACGGAGATCACGAGACGCGGCTGGACTTTGCGCATGGTGTCTCGGATATGCTGGGGTCGCCGGCCCGTTGCTGTGGGGGGGGGGCTGGATTGCCTTACTGCTGACACCCGGCTGCTACTGGGGCACCCGGGTCAATGTTGGTAGTAGCTACTGGACCAGGAAACTCCAGGCCATCAGTAAGGCACGTAGACGCAGGTCAGGTCTCAGATCTCAGGTCTCAGGGACTCAGGTCGGTTTTGGAGCTCCAGGATGGCATTGGACGCCAATTATTTCTGGGGCGGGAGTTTTTGGCCCGTGCTGCGACCAGTGAGACACAGTTCAGGTGACCAAGCTCCCATTGAAGCTTTGAGCTGTTGGACTGATGGCCCCTGACCGATGTTGGGATATTGGGCTTATGTCCTCTGACTGTTGTTGGGCTACTAGATCAATTTTGTGGGCTTCATGCCTCTGGTCAGCTACTCCTGGACTATCAGGCCAATGTCTGGAACCCGTGGGCTACTGCTAGGACCCAAAGCACTGCTAGGCGCTCAGATATTGTGTGCGAGACAATAGCCACCGTACGGGCCCAAAGGTCACATGGCTCCCCAGATGATTGCAGCACTCGGGGATGCTCCTGGGATCCCGAGTACTACCGAAGCTGCCTCACCATCTTCTCTCCCAGCTGGGCCTCGACAACTTCCGAGACTCATTCACTGAGGATGCACGACATCGTGCAAATAAGCTTAACAAATAAGCTCGGAACCGATCCCACTTATAGCCGACCTTTTGGGGCCAACCCTCCTGACAGTTGACCTGCAGGGGCCGACGTCGCCTGACAGAAGCTGGTGTGCTGCAGGGGTGCAGGCTCCGGTGCCGCACTGCCTGGACGACATGTGCAGCTGCCCGACCACCTACCACTACGTGCCTGAGACACACGCGTGTGCACCGACCGGCGACGGCGAGTACGACACCAAGGGGCCCAACGGTACCGACTCTGTACCGCCCGCGCAGACAGCCGAGCCCGGCACCGCCGGTACCGCTGACGTGCCGACACAGGGTCAGTGGGGTGGCCGAGTACTGCGCTGGCAAAGTGCACATTGCCAGCTAGTTTGAAACGTGTTAGGATGGAGCATATGCTTCGGGGTGTGTGCAACGGTGAGGATTTGCACCGTTCGCGATTGTCCGATTAGCAGTAACCTAGTAATTCTGCTCTGTCATGCAGTACTGATTATGTCCCACCAACCGATTTTGTACCACCAGTTTGCTGTGCGATTAGCAGTAACCTAGCAATTCTGCTCTGCGATGTAGTAGTGATTATGTCACACCAACCGATTTTGTCCCACCAATTTGTCACTAAATTTTCGGAACCCGCTCAGAACTGAACGCAATAACAGGAAAATGAAGAGCCATACGAGTGAACGGCACAGCAGCTGCTGCTTGTCGCTCGCCCGATCAAGGCTAATCCGCCGGTTGTGATTTGCAGTGGAGGCGCCGTCGTGCCGCGGCGAGGAGGACTGCGACGACAACGCTCGCTGCGCGTATAGCGCCGCGAGCGGACGCCACCAGTGCTCCTGCTTCCCGGGCTACCTGGGAGATGGCACCACCTGCGAGCCGGCCCCCGACGCCGACTGCTCGGTGCTGAAGAACTGCCACGCCGAGGCGAGCTGCGTCTACGACTCGCACGCCGACGGCTATCGCTGCCGGTGTCGGCGCGGCTACGATGGTGATGGGTGCGTGGGTCAGCAGACGGTGTTGTTTTCTGCTCACCGTCTTCAAACAAGTGACTAATAGCTCGTAAAGGGTAAAGAGATATTAACCCTTGCCAGTATTCGGCGTTTTACCACCTTCGGTCGTATAGGTGGGTACGACACCCCCTGGCGATTCGAAACTTTGCATGTTACGAAAACGAACCAAAGGTCAAAGTTATAGATCTAGACGAAATCTCTCGCTTGGAGTTCAGTGTGACCTTCTAAGGTCAATAGTTGACCTTCCAGGTCAGGTCAAAAGTCTAAAATTGATTATTTTTGTATTGTCATGAGAAAATCATCAGTTATATCGAAACTACCATCTAAATATGCACAAAATTGTCAGAAATGTGTTTCCTGAGATCTTGCGAACATAACGGCATGCTACACGATGTGATCAGACCAATATGTCATGCACCAAATGAGGTCAAAGCCGTGACCCCAGACATCTAACTTTTTGAAAAGTGGTTCCAACTTCGAAGTGTAAAGTTCCCTAGGATAAAAATGGACGCTGAATTATAATTCAGCACGAAAAAAATTCCGTAGGCCAGCTAAAAGGGTGGAAAGGTCAAACGAGGTCAACCGAGGTCAGCCGAGATGGCCGATTTTTGGAACATAATTTTTCAATGGGAACCCATCTGGGCATCTGTATTTTTTATTTTATGCCCATAATTACGCTAAGTACGTAACAAAAGACGTGCGATAATCATGTCTTGAAACCTGGTCTGAGGTGCTCTCCTTTATGATCTCATAACTCCGTGACCTGACACGACTTCCCCAAAAAATAACCAAAATTAGTCAGAATGTTTCCCCAGAGGGTACTGAAAATCTCAGAACGATCCGTTCATCAGTTTGGAAGGAATACACAAAAACTTAGGGGGTTGTACCCCCCCCCCCTATACAGGCGAGGGTTAAAAACCTATGCTTCTGTGGCAAAGCAGATATGGCGGGCGATTTGGTTCTCGAACAGATCCAGTGGAAACATTTAGTAACGGTAATACGTTGGAATGCCCATTGACTGTCCCAGAATCCGACCATTTTCTTTAACCCGTCCCATCTCGGGGGTCTTCAACCGCCCCTTCGGGTTTTTCGCGGATAGTGGACGAACGGCGAGCGGCAGCGCACCCAAATTTGGCATACCTTTCCCACATCAATTTGGCATGCTGTTTCAAAATTTTTACGTCAGGTCATCTAGGGTCAACGAGATAGTCAATGTCAAGTGAGGTCACCTCCAAAAACGTTCAACCAGTCGTCACGCTTTAACGGATACAAATATTTTCATGAAACTTTCAGCGTTTCCTTATCTTTACGGATGCAGCAAAACGTACGAGTGGGATTTTGTGTTCTTCAATTTTGCGTATTTTCCAACTTGCAGTTCAAATAGAGGATTCTGACTAAAGTGAGCATTTTTTATTAGAGCAGATTGACTTCCAACGACGTTTCTCGGTCTGCTCTACCCATTTGAAACGAAACTTAAAGAAAACTTGAAAACTCAAAATTTTGTAATTTCCAAAAATCATAATTGTATTTTGGGGGGCCAAACAAAATTATAGCCCTGGTCGATTTCGCTGTCCTTTTCTCATTCCAAATATTTTTTTTTCTCTCATATATCCCCAAAACGAACTTCCCAGTCAAAAAATGATGTAAGTCGTGAAAGGTGGCGAAAATCTAGCCCCCTGGTGACGTCACTTTTTGGGGAAGTGGTTTTGGAGGCTGAATCCTGACCTACTCGTCGAGCGCTATCCGATGACACCTCTTTCGTTTTCGTGCGATCCTTAGTTTGGATTTTAAAGGGGGGTCTTCCACCGCCCCCCCCCCGAGACGGGGTGTGAGGATTTAACCGGAAAGACGGCGCGGGTTAAAAAAGAATCACAATGAAGCGATTCTTTGTTACTAGGAAGGATTAATCACGGCAGAAAAAGGCGTGTTTGCGTTCTAAAAGCTTGATTGTCAGTCTTACGTGGCGCATTACATTGATCAATCGTCTATGTGGAATTCATACAGGTAAACACAATTATTTAGCACTATCATGGAAAGAACTACAAGGGCATGTTCATAACTTGCTTTTGATATTGTCACAGTATAAAACAAACCCGCAAATTGATTGGCTAACACTGACGATGGTTTCATAACGGTATTAGTTCTGTGAAGCTGAACTGCAGTAGCGCGACGCAAGTCGGTCCACCAGCTGGGGTGACATAGCGAAAGCAAATTACGAGGAGATGGGGGTCAAGTTGGCAAACAATAAACACACCGTTCGATAGACAGCCAATTCCTTTGTAATCCTACGTGTTCAGTACAACTTCGAGCATGCATCAGGGACATTTAACTATATATGACCTATGCACTATGACCACTGTAGTGTCACATCCGTGCTTTGACCTATGCACTATGACCCCTTGAGTGTCACCTCCGTGCTTTGCCCTATGTACTGTGACCTCTGCAGTGCGACCTTCGTGCTGGACCTATGTTCTGTGACCCCAGGAAGGAGTGTGTCCAGATGACACTGGGCTGCAACATCCTCAACAACTGCGGCGAGCGAGCTGAGTGTCTGTATGACCAGGAGGAGCTGCGCTTCCGGTGTCGATGCCGACCGGTCAGTGCCGCCCAGCAGCTGCCCACCTACCTCTAGCAGCTGCCAGCCACTGTCTAGCAGCTGCCCAACAATGTACATGAGCTGTCCACCTACGTCTAGCAGCTGCCAGCCACTGTCTAGCAGCTGTCCGCATACGTCTAGCAGCTGTCCACCTACGTCTAGCAGCTATCCACCTACGTGTAGCAGCTGCCAGCCATTGTCTAGCAGCTGTCCATCTACGTCTAGCAGATATCCACCTACGTCTAGCAGCTGTCCGCCTACGTCTAGCAGCTGTCCACCTACGTCTAGCAGCTGTCAGCCACTGTCTAGCAGCTGCCCACCAATGTACATGAGCTGTCCATCTACGTCTAGCAGCTGCTAGCCACTATCTAGCAGCTGCCCACCAATGTACATGAGCTGTCTGCCAATGCCTAGCAGTTTCCTCCCAGTGTCTAGCAGCTGTCTACATATGCATAGCAGTTGCCCGCCAGTGCATAGCAGCTATCCGCCACTGTCTAGCAGCTATCCACATATATACAGCAGCTGCTCGCCAATGTCTAGCACCTGTCCACATATGCATAGCAGCTGCTGTCCAATGTCCAGCAGCTGTTCACCAGTATCCAGTAGCTCTCAGCCACTGTCTGGTAGCTGTCCGTCTTCCAAATCACGGCGCCGATAAAAGCACAGCTGGAAGGCTTCCGGTTGATGCGTCCCGTTATCTATCTTGAAGAGTATTCACTACAAACAATAGTTCATGTGCTGTAATCAAGAGCCCAGATATTTCACCTTGAGGAAGCATGTGGCCACCACTAAAATATTTGGTAAATTTTCCCTCCGATGCCAGCAAAACGGCATCATATAGCAACACTGGTGTTTCCCAGTATCTACTAAAAGTGCCGACAGCAACGTCCTCGCACATTGGCTGGCCACCCGACACCACGCTCAAGTTCGTGCCGCTAACGTCGACCCGTGCGGTGCCCTCAGGGCTTCTCTGGGGACGGCTACACGTGTCGACACAGCATCAGCTGCTACGACGATCCCCGCCAGTGTGACGTCAGCGCGGCTTGCGTGCCCGACCTGGACGGGTTCCGCTGTGTCTGCCTGAAGAATTTCGTCGGAGACGGTACGCCGCTGCTTCTTGCATTGTGCAGCAGTCATGCGTCGTAACTGAGCGCGTCAGTTGATTCGCGCCAAGTGCTGGTGCTGGTCGGCTGGCGGCGGCACATACGCGCGTCACGCTGTTTCTATCACGCACTCCGTTTGTAGTGAGGTATTGTTTGCAACACCGCCGAAAGCGTGTCATGTACCTCTGGTGGCTTTGTGTAATAATTTGTATGATTTTGGCGTCAGGTATCAGTAGTATCAGTAGTATCAGTTGGATTGTTGCTTCATAACACACTCGGCAGCTTAGGCCACATGGCGTCGCCTGTCTCTCACCCCGGCAGGCAGGGCGGGCGTCGCAGGGAATCGAACCCCGCACTTCTGGCGTGCCAAACACTCAACTTGACCACTGAGCTACGGACATCCATGGCTCGGCGCAGTGAGATGCAGGCAGCTAGTAGCACAATGTGCTACCCGATGTGCGAGCTGTGCTGCTGCCTACTCCGACTCTAAAACTTATGCATATAGTTTTACAGAAATGTATTGACGGGAGGGCTGAAAAGCCATATTATTGTGGAGACCTTAATAAATCTGACTGACTGACTGACTGACTGACTGACTGGACTCGAGTCGTCCGCCCGCATTATATGTGGCCCAATCACTCACTAACGCGTTGTTGAAGCAGTCTCCTGTGCTACACGGGACTCGAATAGCCTGTTGTCTGATGTGTGGTCCAGGCCACCAGCGATGCGACCCAGGTCACCCCACTGGTGACCCGGGTCACGCGATTCAGGTCACCAGCGATGTGTCACGTGATCGAGGCCACGCCGACGTGTCACGCGGCGCAGGCCACCCCGATGTGACATGTGACCCAACCACGTGTGACCCAGGCCGACACTGTAAACCGGCTCCGCGGCACGAGGGCGGTTTCCTGCTGCTGAGCCAAGGCTCGGCGGTGGTCAAGGTGCCGTTCAAGGCGAGGAAGCGGGGCCGACCAGTCATCTTGGATCCGACCCAGACGGCTGTCGGTGAGGCTGCGACATACATACACATACACATGCATGCGCGCAAGCGCACACACTCGTAGAGACATAAAGACATAGAGACATAACAGATTATTGCAACTATGAGCCACAAGGGCCGTTCTTGGTTGCACTCTGTACACTCAACAAGTTTCCCACCAAATCCGTCGATCAGCCCTCCCTGTAATACTGAAAAGCAAGCCCTCTGTTCTTATAATGAGTGTCTATGCTGTTTTTAAAGATGTTCAATTAAATGTTCATACATACACACACACACATGGACACAGGGTGCTGTGTCTCTGACGGAGCAGTTTCAACAGCACGTTCTGACCGGCCGGCAGGTATCGACGCCGACTGTCTGGAGGGCCGGGTGTTCTGGACAGACGTGGCGGGACGGAGGATCATGTCGGCCGCCTACAACGGCTCCCATCAGAGGGAGCTGGCAGGAACAGGTACTGGCCGCCTGTGGGGGCGCTCTCCCAGCAGAGGGAGCTGGCCGGAACAAGTACTGGCCGTCTGTGTATGTGGGGGGGGGGGGCGCTCTCCCAGCACAGGGAGCTGGCCGCGAAAGGTACTGGTCGCCTGTGGGGGCGCTCTCCCAGCAGAGGGAGCTGGCCGGAACAGGTACTGGCCGTCTGTGTGTGTGGGGGGGCGCTCCCAGCAGAGGGAGCTGGCCGGAACAGGTACTGGCCGCCTGTGGGGGCGCTCTCCCAGCAGAGGGAGCTGGCCGGAACAGGTACTGGCCACCTGCGGAGGCGCTCGTCTGCCGAGCACTTAGCGTCACAGCTCGGCACCCGCGGCAAGCGATCCGCTGACCGGTCACACCGTCAGTGCTGTGTCTGTTGAGGAGGGCGGAGTTTTCCCCAAGTAACGGACTTGTGTCCCTAGTGTTATGCTCTATCTTCCAGAGCCTTCCATCGCCCGGTGCACATTGTAGCTAATCCACGGCGTTTGTTGGCGACATATTTGGCCTGCTGACAGGTTAAATAAGTAATGTAGTCCCACAGGAATAGTGGTCGACGCGGGCTGAATGTGGAAACGGGACTCTGATTCGAATATCGGCTCAAATTATATTCGCTTTCGGTGGCTCACTTCAAAGCCGAAACCTACTGAAAATACCTTGCCACGGATGCTACTGTTTTCTCGTCATTTTTTTGTTTAAATATCGCAGTTCCATTTTAGTCATTTTAAAGCATTTAGGACTCAGAATTGGACTTGCTGATGTGCTTAGCATCTACACTTACGAACAATTAGAAGCATAGTTTGACTATTCCCACCACCATTTCTCTCTATAATATATGATTTTTGTTTCATCAACGACATTAACCATCAAATGCAACTCACGACGGATCATCGCATCGAATTAACGTCGTAGTTGTCGCTAGGCACCCATCTGTTCCTAGGTTTTGGTGACTTACCACTGTTATCAGATGTACTGTTGGAAAGCGGCGCTCTACCACACTCCGATGTTGCTGGATGTTCCTTGGTGAACTGCTCCTTGGTGGACAGTTGTCTGGATGCGTCGACTGCATTGCTCTGATGTTCAGTTGTCTGCTGGGGCCGACTGCCATTGCTCTCCATCGACGCTGTTGTTGTTCCAGACATCGGCTCGCCCGAGGGTGTGTCCGTGGACTTCATCTCGCGGAACGTGTACTGGACCGACTCGGCGCGGGACGCCATCGAGGTGGCCAGCATCGCCACCGGCAACCGCTTCACCATCATCAGCAGCGGTCTGGCCGACGTGCGGGGAGTGGCCGTGCATCCCGGCCGCGGGTGAGGACCGCCCAGCACCGCTGCTTGTCCGGCTTAGCTTCCCACCTGATCTGGTCTATCCTCGTGATGATTATGTGTATGTGTGTGCTGATATTGACACCTAATTTGTCGATTTAATGTGGCGATGTTGTTCTTCATCTGATCTTGGTAGACTTATCTTGCCATCTTATCCAGGTGATTCTTGCGTTGATTGTGTGTGATTATTGATACCTAATTTATTAATTTAATGTGGCGATGCTGTTCTTCATCTGATCTTGGCGAAGCTCACAGTTTTTGTCCGCAGCCATGATACGGCAGTTGCCGGAGCTGAGTAGGCCATGGTGTTGGTTGGCGATGGCAAATGTTAGGACCGAAAGCCCGCTCCGATGTTCGGTCAGCACTGACGGATTTATATCGATCTTTGGGATGTGTGCTGGCCTTTCAACTGGTCTGCCAGTTTATGATAGTTATCTTAAAACCAATATCAACTATATTTTTGGAAATAAAAACTGGTGACGATTATCATCATGCACCTTGACCGGCTCATTTCAGCATTCCAGCCAGCAATTATTTTGCTAATTTGTGAGTGCTGAATTAGTCAATATTGGTACTATAATGCTGATGCTGCCCGACCACGGTCGGCTGTGTTCTGTGGCTGTAAGCTCGCCACGTTTCCGGCGCACCAGTTTCCGGGCTGCCGGCGACCACGCCTACCGCGGCGCTCGGCACGTAACGTCACGGTGCGCTCGTGTCGCCGCAGCACCATCTACTGGGCCGACTGGAACCGACAGCAGCCGCGCATCGAGCGGGCCGCGCTCGATGGCTCCAACCGGCGCGTGCTGATCGACACCGACCTCGGCCTGCCCAACTCGCTGGCCGTCGACTTCGCCACCGACGAGCTGTGCTGGACGGACGCCGGCACGAAGACCTTGGGTGGGTGTGGCCGCCGCGGCGGAATCGGACCGCGGATTGGTTGTGACGTGGGGAGGGCGTGGCCCACAAGCCGCGGATCCCAACCCCGGGGTTGGTCAGGTTGGATATCGGAATAGCGGACTGTGAATAAGCCGGAACAACTGAAGGACAACCGTGATGCTGTAATTGCAGCGACTTTTAATATCCGTGGAAACAATCACCTTTCATTTCTAAGCGATGAACGTGTCCCTCAGCCCGTCTTTTGAGTGCTGAAAACGTTACCTCTCATCACAGTCTCTCAGACTCTCCTGGACTTTGCGTTTTTTGTGTGATCGTGGCATAAAGTTGGTCACACAACCGCTGCACTCTGGAATGTCTTCCCGATGGAGGCGTGCGACCAAACGTTTCCACTACAGGGCGTGTCCGTCACAGAACGCCTTCGTTGGTGAACGTCTCCGTGCAGAACGTTTCCGCTAGAGAAAGTCTTCGTTGTAGGTCTCCGCTAGAGAACGACTCCGTTACAAAACGTCTCCGTTAGATAACGTCTCCGTTGCAGAACGTCTCCGTTAAAGGACATCTCCCTTACAAAACGTCTCCGTTAGATAACGTCTCCGTTACAAAACGTCTCCGTTGCAGAACGTCTCCGTTAAAGGACGTCTCCGTTACAAAACGTCTCCCGTTAGATAACGTCTCCGTTACAAAACGTCTCCGTTGGATAACGTCTCCGCTAAAGGACGTCTCCGTTACAAACCGTTATGGATCGTTCCAGTTATGAATGTGCGTCCTTCACGCCGCGTGTGTGTGTATCCCAGCGGATTGTCTGTTGCAGAATGCTTCTCGTTTCGCTCTCGCACGCGTCGGGTTGTGGCAAAGAAAGCCAACTACCCGTTCGGAATTGCCATCACCGACGACAACATCTACTGGACCGACTGGAACGAGTGAGTGACGCTGAGCAAAGCGACCGGAAACCGTGAGCGACGCCTACCGGGGAGACCGGAAACAGTGAGTGACGCCAACCGGGGAGACCGGAACCAGTGAGTGACGCCAACCGGGGAGACCGGAAACAGTGAGCGACGCCAACCGGGGAGACCGGAAGCAGTGAGTGACGCCTACCGGGGAGACCTGAAGCAGTGAGTGACACCAACCGGGGAGACCGGAAGCAGTGAGTGACGCAGGCCAGGACGGCCAGACGCAGTAGGTGATGCTAGCCAGGCAAATGATTCCGGCCTCGACTCCGGCTAAGAACAACGTTCTCAACTCATTTCGTGTGCTATCGACTGCGCTGCACATCACGGTAAGCGTGCTGGAGTCCATGAACCATACCGCATATCTGTCAGCGACAGCCAACCTGCTGTAGGCTATTGCCAAGCTCCCTCACGCGGTACCCTGATACTGGAGAGAGCACGCCATAAATATGTAAGCCAGCGACACCAACACTCGCAAATCTTGGTTGGTTATTGATTTTACGACACATCGACCTTGGAGTCGTGAAGCGCCGCCAATCTCTCACGGCGATTGATCGCGGGCGAAGAGAAGCGACAGGCGAGATTCGAACCCACAACTTTTCGATTGTGAGACGAGCAACTTACTCCTGCACTACTCATCCTCACACTCGCAAATCTAGACAGTCGGCTTCTAACATGCGTCGAAACGAAGCGCGGCAGCTGCGCTTCAAATCGGGACAACCGCACCAGGGTCAGGATAGATCACTGCAAGGACCATGAAGAGCGCGGCGCGTTGGCGGTAGCCGCCGCCCCCCCCCCCAGGAATCCCCAGTTGGGTCGGCCGGACCGTGTGTGTACAGTGCGGCAGCCAGTACCTAGAGGACGCACGCCCGACATTCGAGACGATCGCGCCGAGTGAGCGGACCGGCAATGTGCGTCGGCACTCACTCTGCTGGATCTGTCTGAAACCGAACTACCGGACACGACAGTAGCTTAGGAAACGTGCTATAACTTGGCGGTCGTGTCCAGACTATATTTAGCTTGGCGACCACATATAGCTTGGCTATATTTAGCTTGGCTAGCTACATAGAGCCAAGCTACCGAACACGTCCAAGGAACAAATCTCGAAGTACAGACCCAGTGTGTGCGCGTCTGCACCATTTCCTGTTGCACGGAGTGCCGTGGATATTTCCGCTGAGACTCATGCCCGCACCTGACACTGCTGTCGGTCGGAGCCGCCTGGGGACTCGTGTGGCGCCTGAAGCTGCCAACGGGTTGCTACAAATCCTACCTGTGGCGGTGCAGGGACCGAGGGCTCGCGTGTTGCAAATGTAGTGTTGGATCTGGGTGGCCAGGTGTCGGTAGGTAGCGAAAAGCTGGCCACTGATCTGTGGCTGCAGGGGCCTGCAGAGCTGTTGTGCTTAGGAACAACTGATGGTAGTTCAGCACACATGGAATGGGTACTTGTAGAAACTGTCAGGTGTGACATCAGTATTCAACGTCACGGAGTCAGAATATCATGCAACAAATTATAATCGGTTCATAGGTTCACTTACCTTCTCATTTAATATCTATAGAAAAATGTTATTACAAGGAAGACTTCAGCATTCAAATTAAAATGATTCTAACAAGCACAACTAGACGGTAAAACTAGCTTCTTGAGCAAACAAGAACTCTAACATTCTCAAACATTAACCGAATGCTTCTGTTTGATGATTGTGTTCTCCTTTGCGCTTCGAGAAGTCTGGCTGGTTCAATTTTGTCTTATATTCGGGGTAACGCTACGGATGTGTGTACATGATGTACGCTAGGATATGTCTGCTATTTATCAGCGATGCAAAAAGACAACTTTTGAATTTTACGCCTGCCTACTAAAGACGCGTAGCCAAGATCTATCCTGAATTGTTCTCATTAGCTTCTGAGAAATGTTCTTGTCGCTGTTCTGGTGACTATTTTGCAGTTGTTTCTAGTCCCAGATTTTGGTATGTAAAACTGAGGAGTCGTATGTGACGCAACGTGAGTCAATATGAGGTCAAAATAATGTGTTATCACCTTGATTGAGAATAGACATGCAAAAATACGCAACGCTATGTTTTAAAGGCAAAAGCTAAGTTCACATTATCTACGTCCCCAATGTGTTCTTGATCGCCTGAATCTTGTGAATAGGTAATCCCTAGGCTATTATACATCTCAAACACAAGTATGCAATATCAACCAAACGCTACATATTGTTGGCATTTGCATATTGTTAGGAAATAATTGGCGGTGATCTGTGCGAAAATGTTTGCTGTTCCGCGCTTGGTGCCTCTGGTTCGTGAGGCAGGCCAGATAAGAGGAACAAGAAATGGGTCCAGGACCGATACCCGGGCGCGGACGGCATGGAAAGTGAAAGTCGGGAAAGGCCTGTACTTAACTCATGCTCATTGCTATTATCGGACGGTCAGTTCAAAAGCGATTCAGCCAAGCCAACTGTGTTCCTTTTTGCATTTGCAAAGAAGTCCAGCGTGCGAAATTTTGGCGAAGTGTCGTGATATCTCAATGAAGATTTCAATAAATTCAACGATTCATGAAGGTGGGGAGGGAGATATATAATTTATACTGGCTTGCATATCCATTATTCATGTACGAGTATGTAGCAACTTTGCCGTTCCGTTATTGACCTAATGCATGCTTTGACGATGATGATGACGATGACGATGACGATGACGATGACGATGACGAGCTATTCCGCCACCGCACCTGCCTTCGCTAGGACAGATTGACAGGAACACGTCCATCGCACTCTTCTGACTTGACTGCATGTCATAGTGTTTGTGCCAAGCACGGTGGGATTGTATGGGAAGCGGATGCTGTACATGACATTCCGAGCTGCCCAGAAGGTACACTCTGTACTACAGGCTCCACATTTTGTCCACCCCAGCATGCAAATAATCTGCCAAATCCTACCCACTATCTCACCGCACTGACGTCTCTCTGCTCACAGTAAGAGGGTGCACGTGGTGAGCAAGGCGACCGGCGAGCGGGGGCCGTCCCTGCGCTCCGTGCTGAGTACATCCGGCAAACTGTACGGACTGGTGGCGACCCAGCGCACCTGCCCCCAGGGTAAGTCAGTCGCAGCGTTTGTTTGTTTATTGGTTGGTTCACGACACACTTTATGCACATTCACGGCTGATGGCGCCGCCCACACTGTTTCGCCAGTGGGCCGCGGGATTGGGAAATGTCCTGAGTGGCGCTAGAGTGGAACCCGGGACCTTTGGTACCCATAGCCCGACACCTTAACCACTCGGCCATCCCCGCCCCCAGTCGCAGCGTGCGAGTGGCGGGTCGACGGGGCCAGGTCATGCGGTCGACCCGTACATGGCAGTTGCTCGGGGCCAATCGCCATCACCGGCCGGTCAAATGTGCACTGAACCAGGGGTCAGTTCGGCTCTCTGAAGTGCTTTGTCGTGTTGCGGTGATAAGGTAGGCTGAGGCTGCTAGGCTGATCAGATGGGGGAGATCGGACCTAGTTTCGATGGCATTTAGACTTCGACCTAGATCGAAGCTGGACTTAGTTGTACACGATCGGTGTTCCATCTGTTTGCAATCGGCAGATAGTTAAATCTTGGTCGGTATGACCTCCGCATTGATTGTGTCATACATTTTGACCCGGGCGACGTTTTGATTCACTCTTGACGCGAATGCGAACAGTCCGGTATTTCGGTGATGCTGGCCAATGGCAACGTTGCCTTACTGTTACTTGCGACTAGATAACCAAACGTAACCGTAGGCATATCTGCTATCGGTACAATATTACTTCCTTGCTGCCCTCAGATGAGGGACATTTTGCGGGGGTTCTTTGCCAAGAAGGCCTAAATGAGGTCAGGGCATTTTCTCGATTTTCATAGGGGCTCAATCATCTTCCGTGAGTCATGCCACCAAGTGCGAATCGGATCTGTATTATGGATGTCACGTGAACCTAGAGCAGACACCTGAAGATGTCGCGTTGCTCCTTTGTCGGAATGTAGCGTGACTCGACCACCTGTGATGTCGTAAGGTGCTCCCTTGTCTTGTAGCTCGACTGGGTCTGACGCGAATAAATTAGAGCTGCCCTGCATTAACATGGAAGCTACGAGGCGCAGCTTTCTGTATCGGGCGGCCAGCACGTGGAATAATAGGTTTGATGCTCGGGGGCGTGTTTGATGGCATGTTCTATCATTGTATTTT
Organism: Imbricaverruca yamaguchii; assembly: GCA_034440575.1. NCBI lineage: Eukaryota > Metazoa > Arthropoda > Thecostraca > Neoverrucidae > Imbricaverruca > Imbricaverruca yamaguchii. Next base: position 482,290 of record JAOTOL010001458.1, on the reverse strand, counting down.
ATTTTCATTGACGTTGTACGTTATTTAGTGTTTTTCATAAATCGAGTTTCTGTTTTATGAATGAACCATGTATTGGCGCGAGTACTGAAAAGTCATGGATATGGAGAACTCAATATACGACTATGACTACGACTATGACAATGGGTGGTGTCGAATTGCCGCTGCGACTCCGCTGGCCGTCCGTTGCAGTGACGAACGTGTGCGGCAACCAGAACGGCGGCTGCAGCGCCGACCAGCTCTGCCTGCCCAACGACCGCGGCAGCCGGGCGTGCATCTGTCCGGATCGAGTCGTGGCCGAACCGCAGGGACCCTCCATCTGTGGCGCCACCTAGACCCGCCCAAAACTCCAGGCGTGTGGCGCCGCACGGGTGGAGCCGTCTGTGGCGCCACCTGGGGCGGCGGAAATCCACCTGTGGCGCCACCTGGGCAGACCGAAAACTGTCTGTGGCGCCACCTGGGCCCGCCGAAATACATCTGTGGCGCCACCTGAACCTGCCGAACTTGTGAGGCGACACCTGAATCCGCCGACATCCATCCGTGGCGCCACCTGGACCTGCCGAAATCCGTCTGTGGCGCCACCTGGACTTGCCGAGATCCATCTGTGGTGCCGCTGGGACTTGCTGAACCGATGCGAGGCGGCGCCCGTGGCGCGCCGATGTCCATCTGCGGCGCTAGCTGGACCGGGCAGTGCGCTCACCTGTGGTGCCGCCGATGTCCACCTGACAACGAGACGTGTCTGCGTCGGCCGGGCTCGTCACCATGGCGACGTCAGCTGACCAGACCGCCCTGATGCCTGGCGGCAGCAGGCGGCGGCTTGGCCAGCCAGAGTTCTCATCTAGTAAGGGTAATGCGAAACCTGTCACCTATTTGAAGCATCATTGCACGTGAGGCGCACCCAAAATTGTCTTCAAGATGTCTGCTTGAGTGAAGCATTGCCTGCGTGCTTTCATCGCTCACACGTTGTGGAGCTCGGGAAGTGTCAGCAGCAATGGTTGACTCCTGACTGACTGGCTGCTTGAAAAAAAAATTGCACCATCAAGCGAATAACACCGATAATCAAACTTAGCGTCGCTGTCGGTTTTTCTGCGCCGCGCGTGCCGGACGCCGTCAGTCTACGTCGAGCGGCAGCGGACGTACTTCACCTGACGAGTTCTTGGTCGGCAAATGTGTGCCGTGAGTTGGCAAATGTGTAGCGGTCGCATCCTGCCTGGTTTGTCGCATGCAATTTGCTTTCTCGAGGGAGGCTATGGAAAGTGTGCACTTGCCAACGTGCCTTTGGATGTCGGCCTTAGGATATCGACGAAAGCGGGTTTAGTGTTGTGGCTCTGGCACTGTCGGAGAGGTGTTTAGTGCCGGCGGCGCGTGCGTGCAATGTCCGCATTACTTGGGAGCTGTGTGTGCTCACATTAGAACAATCTGCTGCCTGTTCACCTATGCTATACAGGATCTCTGGCACTGAGCATAAATTGACAGAATTTCTTCCTCCCCACATGTTGCAAAGCGCCCAATGTGTGTTATGCTGTTGCCAAAACGCTGTAGTTATTTGTATTTTGTACATATTGCGTTGACGATGATCTGACCTGTTGTCTTCGTGTCAGGCACCGTACGACGTTGTTTGCCTGGATGTACTAACTTTGAGAGGCGCCAGCCAGCCTCCGATCAGCCACATGTCTTTGGTGCAGTCTGTGATGCAAACCATATGTCTTTGGTGCAGTCTTTGATGCAGACCACATGTCCTTGGTGCAGTCTTTGATGCAGACCACATGTCTTTGGCGGAATCCCAAGTTGCAAGTGGAAACCAGCAGCTAATTGAATCCGGTTCTGACCTTCGACTGGTTGTTGACTGCAGGAGCATCCGGAAAACCTGACCATATTCAAACGCAGTAAATATCACATCTCGTTTCTACAACGGGCCACGTTGCGTTATTGTCGCGAAATAATTGCGGTGAAAGTCACTTGTGCTCATTTCTTCATTTAAGCTCTTTAGTTTGTTCGTTTGTCGTCCTAATTGGCTTAAACATATTGGTCGCATACCCTCCATTCTGCGAGAAATTAGTTTAAGAATCTTTCTGAACGACATCCTGAAATGCCAAAGTGTACGCGATAGCCGACACCTAACAAAACATTGCTTTGCCCTAGATACTTTATTTTGTCTTCCGGGATGGCTCACATGAAACTTCACAACACTCAGTTGCAACAATAACACGCAACACTCCGCTACAATAATGGTCATTAATGCCATCATATCTGCGTTTTCCACGTTCATTGGACTAAACCATTGTCAGCAAACCATTGGATGTTATCCTACCACTGCCATATCGACGGTTTGTTTGAATGTCATTACGGGTTTTGAAGTCTTTGTCTGGCTTCCTCTACTCTACAACAAATGAATGTGGTTTTCAGGACACTGTTGGCGGGTGACTGCGTTGATAATGGCTGTTTGGTCAAGGTCTGTGTGTGTTGGTGACCTGTACTTACATACTCATGCGGTGCGTCACAATTCGTTTTTTTTTCTAAACGCTCGGCTAACACTAGGTAAATGCATAATGAATTGCTTCTCCGGCACGTTCTGATGCATGTGTGCTTCTAGAATGCGGAAATACACGACTGCCTGGTGTTGTTTGTTTCTGTATTTCGTTTGGACAGTCACCGTGTGCAGCTAGACGTGCGGAGATCACAGCTTGGATGTCCATCTGTGACGAAATGTCATCGATTGCCGGGTCGAACCATCTCCTGTACGTTTCACGATTCCTTATTGACGGAGGCGATTGTTTGGAGTGTTTGAACACTGGTAAACAAGACGTGCCAGCTGGTGTTCGTGTTATGTACATGTGCTCTATAAGCGGCCCGAGTTGTCGGGGGTTGTCACCTACAGTCAGTAACGCACCCAAGCACCTATTCCAGAATGGGTCAAAGCTGGTTAGGCCGCAGGAGCTGTGCAAGGCGGCGCAAATGACCTTTATGGTCCGGCACGCCTCTAAAAATCACTTCCCCATGAGTTCTGGTTTTTTGTTGCATGAACACTGAACAACATGTTTCAGCTCTTTCATTCAATGCTTGATCTGATTATCTCGTAAGGGGCCATGGCGCCATGGCCCATGGGCCAACACTCCATGACGCTCCTGGTCCCCCGCTGAGTGTACGTGACGTAAGAGGGGCGAAACGGGGCCCCTTGAATAATAATATATTATTGTCCCACATGCTGTCGGCCGGGAAGAATCTCTGACACGCTTCCACATGATACCTGATAGTGACACAAAGTGCACTAATTAACAACGCAGTATGGCGGTGCACGATAAATAAACATTGTTGTTTCTTTGTCCGAAAATTCAGTAGTCGTCGACTGTTGAAATAGCATCACACAGCATAAAAGGCTATCCACATCTCACCTGCACTTGATGACACGACCAAGGCTGAACGAAAATTTGTCGGCAAATATGTTTATTAGTAGTTGACAAAGACTGAAATCAAGGGTAACCTGTTATGGAGAGTTGTTTCGATTTCTCTTTATTCTCTCATGCGCACCACTTACCCCTAGCCTAGATGGATTAGTCAAAGACTAAATCGCAAATCTTGGTTTGCCCATGGCAATTTCTGAAATTGCCAATGATCTGCTGAAGTGATCCGACGTCTCACATAGTGACCTCCAATGCCAAATGCTACGTATGTTAGAGTGACGGACAACATAGCTCTTCTCTCGCCATACTGAATCGACCTATTCTCAAGTAATGTGAAGTCATTGGCTTAGCTTCACCTCAGATCATCACCATCGGTTTATCAGTTACCCTGGAAATCAGCATCGACACCGAAGCTGATTTTGGCGCCCGGTTGCGCGCTTCGTGCTATAAAACAGCGTTTTCGGCCACTGTTTCGCTAGGTTTCAGAACGAGGTCAACACTTGTGCCTTACCAAACCTGGGAAATAGACCAGCTATCTGAAGCCTACACGCTGAATGTCAGCCATCAGACCTAATCACGTGCAACTCCGGCTTCAGTTCACTCCATGCTGTTTGCTTACTGGCTGCGTGTCGTTGGCCAGGGAGTTCTCGCCAGCACTTTGTGCTTGGGGACGTCATGGAGTTCTGGTCAGCAATCTGGGTTTCAAAGCGGCAGGGAGTTCGCGCCAGCACCCTGCGTTTGGCAGCGACAGTGTGTTCCCGACGGCACCGCGGTTAGAATCGCCAGGGAATGCTCGCCAACACTCTGTGCGTTTGTAGCCGGCAGGAAGCTGTCGACAGTCGACAGCTACCGTACTGTGGGAATAGGCAACACGTCGTGCATGGGTAGGCGGCGACACGAGAGGCGCGGAGACAGCCAGTCCGATGCGGGTTTGAATTCACCAGCTTTGACCTTAGCACGTCTTTTTAATTGATGTCTTTCGAGCATAGTTTTCCCTGACAGTCCTCATTTCCCGCGATCTGGCTCCGTGACATTTTGTCTCTGGTCTGTGACATGTGCGACGACATACCGTAGGTAGACGTTTCTACCTGATATCGTTACATTTTGTAGCTGATCTCTGATGTATGCGACTATACACCATTGATAGACTCTTCGACCCGATCTGGTCACATCTTGTTTCTGATCTCGGACATATACGACAATGCACCATGAATAGACTCTACGAGCTGAGCTGGTCATATTTTGTCTATGGTGTTTAACACATACACCACCATGGATAGACGCTTCGACCTGATCTGGTCACATGCTGTCTCCGATCTCTGACATAATCAGCTGAACACTATGGGCAGACATTTTGATCAATTTTTTTCAGAGCTGCAGCAAGACGTTTTACCTTTGTTTGCTCCACGCCCATTCCGTGATATAGCAGGCTCCCACTTTCAAGCAACACTGTTGATGCTTCTAATGTGACCCACATTCAAGGTAACATATCACAGATACAACTGCCCATGGTAACTAATCACTGATGCCATGTCACTGATAACTTGTCATTATTGCCTTCGTCGCGTTTGAACATATCCAGCGCTTTGGGCGTTTCAACATATCCAGCATGTTATAATACGCGCTCCCGTTGTTGACGCTTATGACTTGATCTGACGTAGCTCGAACTGTGGCGCTGTTGGTATACCGCGTTATCTGTCTTAGCCTCAGCCTTTCAATAATTACTTCATGAAGTTGTACCGCAATTCGTAGCATGTCAATTCGTGGTGGTCGCTCTCCGTAGTGCCCGGCCAAGTACGGTCGGTGGCCCGTATGTTGTACATCATATTTGCGTTTGTGGTTGATGCCCGCTGCACTACATCGGAACACGCTGTGGTTTGTGTCTCCAAACCGGCCGCGTATGACTTCCCCGGCATGACTACCCAACATCATTTTCTCGATATCACTGCTCTAGTATGAATTCCCTCGATATAACAGCTTCGGTGTAAGTGTCTCAACGGCATAGTTCCGGTATCGCCGCGCCCGTGGCACTCTCATGGCAGCACTCCCGTGTTATCACTCTCCCGATATCACTACTTAGCATCAGTTCTTCACGTCACTGACCGGTATCACGACCTTGGCACGACTTCCCGGCATCACTTGCCTGGTATCACTGTTCCGCTATCACTTTCCCAGTACATACCAACGTCCTGGTGTCACTGTTCGGGTATCACTTCCCCGCTGCATACCACTGTCCAGGTGTCACTGCTCGGGTAGTAGTGTCCCGGTATCACTGCCACGGTATCAGTGCCCGGGTGTAAATGTCCCGGTATTACTGTCTTATTATCACTATTCAGGCATCACTGTTCCAGTATCACTGTTCCAGTATTTTGTTCCGGTAGCAATGTACCGACATCATCGTCCCGGTATCACCGTGCCGGCATCACCGCTCTGGCATCACCGTCCCGGTATCATTTCCCCGGTGTTGGCGTGCCCATGAGCGCCGGCGATGTCTCTATTGTTCACGCCCGCCTCGTCCTGAGTGATTGGCAAGCGGCGTGGTGCCGAAGCCCATCAAAATACGCGGCCGCGGCAGGCGGGTGGCGCGCATAACACCGCCCGCGCCGCCGCCCCCTGACGGCGTATTTTTACAAGTCGTGACACGCGATGGCACCGGTCGCCGGCGGCGACGGCGGCGCGTCGCCCCCCGCGGCGCGCGATTGACACCTCCGGCGCGCCGCGGCGATGCCGGCGCGCCGGCACGGCCGCGGCGCGCCAGTATTGCCGATTGTTTGCCGGCCGGCCGTCCATCAGCGGTCCATCGCCGGTCCCAGTGCATTTGTATCTGCGATGGTAATTAGTTTCTTGCGGCGGCCGGTCGGCCGGCAGCGGGTGGCGACCGCCGGACACGGCAGAGTGAGCGGGCCGGTGTAGACCGCGACCGACTGGCGGCACAGCGATAGAGTTAGTTAGTTATTTGGGCTTTAGGGTGCATCGACCAGGGTTGATCATTCTCGCCCACCAGCGATGGAGCGCCGTGTTTCCCCGCAGGTCACTGGTGATCATGCGAGGCTGCTCAAGTGGAGGTGCTTCGTCCTCCGGGGCCCGCCTCATCGTCCTGAAGTTCAATGTTATAGTAAGTTAATTGAGTAGTAATTGATTCAGGTAACTTATGCGGACATCAACACAGGCCACGGAAGGGTGCACGGCTGTTGCGGAAAACGCAACACCTCCATTTTTACGATATCTCATGAATAGGCGGCGATGTTGTTTGAAATCGCGTGAACTTTCATAAAGTGCTAAGCACATCCCATGCAACACACAGTCAAAATGCGTTGGTAGATATAATAACTGCGGGGTGCAAATTCGATCGGACGGCAGGCACATCGCTGACCGGCCTCTCGGCTGGCGAACGTCCAAGGTCACAAAGGACTCGTCGATGCGATGGCGCGACGGCGTAATGTTACCACATTACGCCGATCCTGACCTCGTTTGATCCTAGAGGTGTTGACCTGGGGTCTTAAGATTTATACTGAAACTGGTTCAGTTCGGTTGTTCCACCCTTCAGTTTTGTGCTTCAAGCTTCAGTTCTTCCCGAGATCATGGGGGGGGGGAGGGCTGAATCTGACCCTCCTTCATCCGGTGAACGTTGTATGAGAGGCTCATCGGCACGCGTGCCAATAGGAATTAATAAACACTTCATTCTAGAGGTTCTACTTGAGCCGTTGTGGAGGCGTTTGATTCCTGGTATGACAACTTGATTTGAAACAAGAGAGCAAGTCATGGTTTTTTTTCAATGCGGAATATGATGCATATTTACGGCCTAAATAGCGTCGTATGTAGATGAAAATAGAGCAAAGTGAGTATTGCGTCTGCTATAAAGCATCTTAGGCTGTTATATTATTTGTATGTCTGTGCAATGAAAAACTAAATATGAATACGTGGCAGCTAAAATGGCATGGTAACTTGGACACGCATGAGGTAAAATCCTGACCTAATCAAGCCAGCGGAAAACATTCATGGCACTTGTTCTTACAGTTCATGGCAACTAGAAGGAAATCTTTCGTACGTTTGAAAGGCATGCATTCTTCATCCTTTTCAACGATAAATGTCGCTAAGTTTGAACCCTAATTGGAAAAAAACAACATACTTGCATGAGACGGGTAGGGCTTCAACCATGACAAGAAGAATACAATGGGAGTTTCGTCAGATTTAGAGCACGTCACACCGCAGTTGCGTCTAATTATGATTTTGATTTCAAAAGATCACCCGACCAAATCTGCACACGTTCTTCTTCGAATATCTTTTGGGCACATACACATCACATTCGGTGGTGCATTCACGCTGTGTATCCTTATTATACCTACCTGAATCGCCTGAGACGCGGGCCTATTTATGAGCAGACTAGGATTTCCTCGTCGTTCGCCAACCGTGACAGCAGTGAGACTGTCGTTTCCTTGTATTCTCCGCGCCTTGATTAACAGCACCGATGACCTAGGGCTCCTAAGAGCCCTATCCAACTCTTTTCACTAACACGTCTGTACCGTGCTCAATTTTCCTACATCCTTTTTTACTTACGACCCACATGTCATCGATATAATGACCCTCCACGCGAAAGTCAACCATTGGGGAGTTCTCTACTCTTTTTTAACACTCGATATATTATGTCTGCGTGGTTATACGGGGTTCCTCCTGTTTCTCCGACTTAAAAATTGAGCCGCATTTTGCACACTGTGCACCATGCACTACATTGTTTGTCGTAAATACAATCGCTCCGTCAAAAGTGCATTGAATTCCAGTGGAATGTTTTACCTTGTCCTCTCCCCTCCCCTCCTCCCCTCCTCATGTACACGTTTACAAGTAACACAGTTATTTCTACAAGCCTGCTTCCCCTGGGCCCAGCCGACCATAATGCTCTCTTCAACTCGGACACTGCTGGATTTAACAAACAAAAAATATTTGAAATCCATGGACTCAATGGAAAGCATGGACATTACATTTCCATTAATTTATATTGATCCAGAAGGGGATACTCGTGGACGTCAATTCAATCGACATTCAGAGGTAAAGCCATGGCCTGTCACGGTTGTCCACGATTTAACGACCGATTTCACCGTTCTCACAGGTGTTTACTTTTTCTGCCGCCAGGGTGTGTCCGTAATGTCGAATCTGCTTGATGAAAGAAAATCAACAGAACGATTTGATTGATAGATTGAAAATGTTCATGAATTCCATGAATACCATTCGAATGTCACGAATATACTGAATATGTGCTTCCAGCTTTACGACGAACAGCTGAACAATCAGCTGTTCGCGGGAATTGTCGGGAACAACTAGGGTGCCAATGACAGCCATTGGCAAATACGTGGATAACAACAGAATTAGGGATATACATGGACATTGATGCGCCCCGCTCACTTGTCTACCAGATTACCAATTACTGCCCACGATAGCTACATTTACCGTCTTCACTCTAATAAAAAGATAATTGTATCAAGTTGACATGACGTCATTAGCGTCAAGTTCACATTAAACAATAGTCATTCAAACTTACGAAGTCTGGTAAAGTTTCAGTTTCGCACCGACCATGCTCCAAGTCAGAGAATCCCATTTGAAAATGTCCATGCTATTACGGGATGTTGCCATGTCCATGCATATCCGTTTTGAAGACACATGTATTCTTAGTCTTGCTGTGCATAAAATGATCTGGAAGAGTCCTCCCTATTTTATAGGTTACCATTGGATTAATTGGAAATGCTATTCTTAGCCTTTCTGATTTGTCTAAAAGATGGTGTTCATCTCTGATAATTTATCTGACAAAGGTAAGGCAAATATCTCCTGGAGGTTACGTCAAAGGAAAGTCTTTCCGTTGCTCCTTTTTCCTTTTAATAGATATTAATTCCTCCTCCGCATTTTGTTCACCCTATCCAGACTTGTGCTAGTGATTTTATGTAGATGTCCACTCCCTGCCAGGATTTGAGCTAATCCTGCGGATTTGAAGAAGAAGAATATAATAGCCATAAGAGCAACAGTGCGAGCTGTAAGTATGTCCCGGCATGACCAATAGATAATATTTTCTTGTTCGCCTGTCTCCTGTAAAGTGGAAACATATCTGGAACCTTTTTATGTATTTTCCCATTAACTGCAGAGTTCTCCTATCATTCGTGGTCGTGCCGGCACTAGCATTAGCAAGGCGATTGGCAATGACAGTCACGCCCAATCCAAAATAAAATTGTAGAACTCTCCCTGACAGTTAGACATGAATAACCAACACATCTGATTATACCATTACGTTGTGCACACAATTATCCACTGTCTGGAACCATGAGGACGATCATGCCCGTGTGTGCTTCACTTTAGAAACACTGTCCATAGTTCGACCGATATTATGGAAAGCATTCATTGTTTGGTATGAAGTCAGAAAATTTTGTTCGCCCACAGTGGTCAAGTTAAAGTGTCTTAATGCATAGAAAACAAATATCTATGTGGCCAATTTATATATTTTCTTACTGGCTTGCTTCCATTTAGTTATATCGCTAACCATAATTATAAAAATGAGTGGTGTGTCGCAAGCCATCTCGTTCATGTTTTGTATAACAATTATAATATACATAGCACACCACTGTCCACACAATGTATTTAAACGCCTGAAACCAGCAATACTCGCTCGACGAATGCCAACAGTTCGTTCGACTTCTGGTCACGAAGTGTGCGTAAGCAGAGCCAAGTCGTGCATGTGCCGGCCTCCTCGACTGTGACGGACGATCCACTCAGGGGATGCGGACTGTGTGGGACGAGTCAGTCGCATGCCGCACGGTGGTGACGCCGGTGTATTTGGCGAGGGTTGGTGTAGTCGGAGTTCAGCCAAGAAGCTCAGCGTATGTGCGCAGGAAGAGACATGCTGGGAAATGCAAAGTAAAGAACGTAATATTTATGCTAGTGCCAGACTTTTGATACCGTAAACGCATTCGTATTTGCCACAGAGTATCTACCATTATCAAGGAATAAGCATTATATACGATCAAGACATAATGTCATAAAAGCGGCGCAAATGACCTCTATGGTCCGGCACGCCTCTTAAATCACTCTCCTCATACTATTATTCACACTTACCTATATGCTCTGTATCGTTTTCTAGCTTCCCGTCCACACGCATCGCATCATATATATCCTTGAATATTTCAACCACCACAATCATTTTCATAAAACGATGCTGTCTGTCGCAGCTTGATTTGCATGTTCGAGTTCATTACTTTTAGCATTCAAACCGATATAGCCGAATCAGCTGAAGCTCCTGAGATATCCAAACTCCACACATAGCACAAGCACCGAATGGATGAGAGGGGACCCCAGCGGACCTGATTTTAGAAGATAACTCATAAAAGGGAAGGGATATTGTAGTGACTCGTGCGATTTTGTTTTAAGCTGATATGCACGTAGCACGCATTTGTAACATTTAAATCCTTCGGTAAATACAGGAACTATAGGGGTGCAAAATCGACTGATCGGCTACAAGCTGGTCCCCTTAAATATTTCGTTGATGCGATGGCTCAGCGACGCGGTGTTGGCCGATCGGTAAACCTCATTTGATCCTGAAAGCATTGACCTAAGATAGCAAAATTTACACGGGATAGTTCACTGTAGCCGCAATCTCGCCTCCCAACTTCGCGATTCTAGATTCAGTAGCTTCAGAGATTCAAAGGAGGGACAAGATCTCGTTCCCCTCTCTTCTGATTCGCGCCGTATGACAGGCTCTCTTGGGCGCGTGTTAACACGGCACGAAGTGTCGCTTAATTGTGGGCATATTTGATAGTATCAGCTACTATGTTCGATTGTTTGACATCAATTGGATGACATCTCGTTTCCTCGCCTCTCCGCATGTCAGAGCGCGTTCTCCTGAGCTGAACTGTTCACCACTCGTCGTCTCCAACCGACACTTTTGGACCCGCCTACACCTCTGGTCTCGTGGCGCGCCTACATCTCTGATCTCTTTAGGATCCGCCTACGCCTTTGGCCTCTTTGGAACCCACCTACATCCCGGGCCTCTTTGGGATCTGCCTACACCTCTAGCCTTGATGTGACCCGCCTACACCTCTAGCCTTCATGTGACCCGCCTACATCCCTGGCCTCGTTGCACGCCTACGCACACTTGACGACGTGCCCATTCACTGAATGCAAGTGGTTGAAATATCACAGCAGCCCGGCCAGCGTGAAACGGTCCATCGAATTATGTCAGTGCAGTCCGTGAAACCGTGTGCTGCTCTACTTTGTGGCATGCAGGAGCTGCAGGCCAGCGGTGGTTTGCAAGCCACCGTGGATGTCGTTCGTGTCTTGAGAGGGGGTGGGGGGTGGGGGTGGGGTGGCAGAAGTTTCTGTGACAGAATATCGTGCTGTCACAGACGGGTGACGGACAGGACAGTCACAGGTCAGCGAACCGTCGCAGGTCAGTGGACTGTCACAGTCGGGTAACGGACAGGACGGTCACAGGTCAGCGAACCGTCACAGGTCAGCGGATCGTCACAGTCGGGTTTCTGACATGGCCTTCACAGACGGGTACGGGACAGGACCGTCAAAGGTCAGCGGACCGTCACAGGTCAGCGGGTCGTCACAGACGGGTATCAGACACGGCGGTAGCAGGCCACCGGACACTCACACATTCCAGCGCGCGGCCACCGCCTCAAAGGAAAACACGGACGGTTCCGGCGGACCCGGCGACGCTCCCTGGGGAACCGGACCGGGGCTAAACAGCCGTGCCGCCGGCAAACGGTATCATGTGTAAATGTTTAGACATGTTACACCCTGCGCTGCAACGTTCAGTCGCAACAACACGCCGGCCGACCACGAGCCGACCGCGCGGGCGTCTCACGAGGCCGTGATGCAGGCAAACATGTGCCCAGTCATGTGGGCAGTCATGTAGGCTGCCCACTGGACGGTGAAGTAGGCGTACATGTGCGTAGTCATGTATGCAGCCACGTAGGCGTCTCACTAGGCGGTAGCGTGTGTAGACATGTACACAGTCATGCAGGCAGCCATGTAGGCGTCTCACTAGGCGGTGATTTCGGTAGACATGTGCGCAGTCATGTAAGCAGCCATGTAGTGTCCTCACTTGGGGGCTGTGAAGTAGGCAGACATGTACGCAGTCATGTAGGCAGCCATGTAGGCGTCTCACTAGGCTGTGATGTAGGCAGACATGTACGCTGCGATGTAGGCTGCCATGTAGGCGTCTCACTAGACGATGAAATAGGCAGATATAGCAGCCGTGACAATTTAGTTCCAATGCCGTATGTAGAGTTGCAGTAAAATGTTTACCATTACAAAGTTCGGAAAGTTATAAAAGTAAGTAAGGTAAAGGTGTACGTTAAGACAGAAATAGAATGAATAGAGAAGTGATCTCAGATGATGTAACCAGGCTAAACGGATGGATAAACTGAATATTTCTGCATAATTGTGCCGCTAAGTGTTATTAAAAAAGGGAATGCATGCAATGGTGAAGAAAGTCTTCCAATAGTGGTTAAATTTGCAAGCAAATATCAGGACCCATCACTGACATATGATCCGATATACGCCGCGAGTACAAGTATTCCGGGGCTAACATATGGATAACTGCGGTGCAAGGAAGCTAAATCAGGCATACTATGGCAGTCTTCAAATATACTGGGGTGATTTTCAGGTATACTGGGACAATTTTCAGTAGGTAATCACGGTTACTGCAAGGAGGGTCATGAAGTGTGATATCAAAATACCTGATTTTTCTCAAGGTTCTTAAGAAGGGCAAACCGCCTTTTGTTTCGCTTCGATGCAGCTCATTATCTTCCTTTTTCATGTGAGGAGCCTGCTTAGAAATTGGCCATCTCCAGCAGTTCATCAGCATTTCCTTGTATTTAACATTGACATAATCAACGACTTTAACATGCCACGATGTTAGACTTCAGGTGTTATACTTCAGCTAGCATGTCCAATTAAATCCATGCTACAGGACGAAATCACAGCTGCTTCACTACCAGCGTCTGACAACTTCGGCGACAACAGGATCACTGACCGCAGTCCTGTTGACGTTGACCTATTGGACTTGACCTGAAATGTCAACCAAAAGCTAGGTAGACAACCATGTTCCGAGTAGCTCAGAAGGATCCAGAATGAGCTACGTGATGCCATTTGCTGTATTTTTTGTCTAGTGTTGAACTAAAGTTGGTGAGGAGATGTGGCAAATTGACACCCACGCTGTACGGAATGATGCAGGAATATAAGTCGCACTACGATGATTAAATCTGAACCGGGGAGGAGCACTAAACCAGTGATGTTGGATCTAACACATGGGGGAGGGGCGTAGTTTATTTCGAAGTGGCTCATATACAGTGGACAAAATCCCTCGTGTGTGGTTCCCTGGCCATAAACAGTCATAACTTTTGGCCAGCTGCTACCTCATATGAAAACACCCTGCACGAAACTATGCTGCATCGTGATGTAAATTATCAACTTGTAAAAACAAATAATGGATGGTGGTAGGTACTCAGGTTCATTCGGCTGATCATGAAAAGGTCGGCCTTCTAGATAATGCTTATAATATCAAGTTACATATCAGACGCGTAGGCAGGGCTACAAAGCAAGCCTTGCATCCAAAATACCGGAGTGATGTTTAACCCCTGCATCGAAATTCACGGGTTGGCATGAGGAGGGAAAACTTAATTCGGTTCACAGATTGCCCTCATGAATAAGCCCTATTTGTTTTAGGAGTCATAGAGATTGAAGTGATCCTGCTTTGAACAAAGAGACCTGAACTTCAACGATTCCTATGTCTTTGCCATTCCTAACGGACTGCCCCCATCCAGTCTGATGCACTGCAGACATGCCGCTGAGCATGAGTTCGCAATAGACACGACGGCGCGGGACTCAACATGATTAGTAGTTGCAGCGTGGACTCAGCGCGTACTGAGCGTCAGTTGGCCTTGCAATGAGCGTCACTTGACCTTGTATTGATCGTCACTTGACCTTGTATTGATCGTCACTTGACCTTGTACTGAGCGTCACTTGACCTTGTACTGAGCGCCACTTCGTATTGGGCGTCATTTGGCCGTGTATTGAGCGTCAGTTGGCCGTGTACTAAGCGTCACTTGGCCTTGTACTGAGCGTCACTTGACCTTGTACTAAGAGTACCTTGGCTGTGTACTGAGCGTCAAGTGGTCGTGCACTAAGAGTACCTTGGCTGTGTACTGAGCGTCCCTTGGCCAGGCCAGAACGGCTCGGCGAATCCTGATGTGCCATGTGGTCTGATTGATGTCACACTTCTGACAACCTTTCTCGTTGGTATTAAGCACTGTTCTGGCATTGGACTTACCGCTTTTGGCTTTTCGATAGTGAGAGAGTGTTGGAGTATGTCCTCCACTTCCATTTGTAGGAAGGGTGATCGTGAAAAGAGCGCACGCTTGCGACAAAAGCTACGATGAGTTACTATTTCTGCTACATTACGAGATGGAAACGGTCATGACCTTCCATGCCATTCCTTCCATGCACGAGCAGTAAACACTTTATCTCCACTTGCACCTGGTGGATCACGGAACATAAAATAGTCGGCGCGGTCTGAAGAGAAACCTGCAGCACCTTATTTCAGCCATTGCAGGTGGAGAAGTGAACAGCAAGTTGCATCGGCACGCTGCTCAACCCAGCTGAGCACGTCTCAGCGCCTCTCAGAGGCCTCCATCCAACCGAACACGTCCCAGCGCCATTCAGCGCCCCACCCCTCCCCACTGAGCATGTCTCGACGCCACTCGAAGCCTGGATCAGTCAGGCCAGGGACCACCCGCGTCTCGATTTATTTAGTCAGCAGTGTCGGGGTGTTATGGACCGAGCCGCTCCGCCGTATGGTACACCACAGAGAGAACGGCCGTGACGCTCCCGACTGGCCACAAGTCAGTGTCGGCGCAGCACACCATGTCCAGGCGCGACTTGTGCCGAGAGCGTCGGGAAGTTGTCGGCCGATAGCAGCTGAAATATCTCGCGGACCGCCCGTATTATGCTGAGTTCGTCGGGAAATTGTTGGGCTGTGCCGACTGAAACGACTCGCCGCCTGCTCGCGGCACAATACTGAATTCATAGGGAATTGTTGGGTGGGGCCAACTGAAACAACTTGTCGGTATACTGAGTTCATTGCCGATTTCATGGGCTATGTCCAGGGATTGGGGGCTATATCGGGAACTATGTCGGAAGTCTCCAACCTCAACTTTGAATGAACTGGTGGAAATATAGCATATAGCACATCGGTACGATACCGAGACATGGAGAACAAAATGTCATGTTGAGCATTTCAATGTCTCACCGTTTGTTCATTTCACAAAGGGAGAGCTACTAAGCGCAACAATTTTCAACTTTTGTGAAATATGTATTATATGCCGACCAGGGTGGTCATAAGCAACCAAAGGATGCAACTCGCTAATAGCTAATCACGAGATCTCGCCATTTGCAAGACGATGGTTTTGGTTATTTTTATTTAGCTCTCTTTCTCTCTCCCGCCCTTTCTCCCCCTCTCTCCCTCTCTCTCTCTCTCTCTCTCTCTCTTTCTCTCTCATTCTCTCTCTTTCTTTCTCTCTCTCTCTTTCTTTCTCTCTCTCTTTCTTATTCTATCACTCCCTCTCTCTCTCTTTCTCTCTATCTGTCTCTCGCTTTCTTTCTCTCTCGCTCTCTCCCTCTCTGTTTAGAAACGCTAAGGGTGGGGCCCCTACTGTCCCCTCCCACCCCTTGTCGCGCCGGGAGGGTTGACAACATGTCGTTTGTCGGTGATGACAATTTTGCACTTACTAATGCCAACCACAGTCCGTGTAAATTTCCTTCCACGCGCGCGACACGTGCGTACAGATAAAAACGTACAGACGCACACACGCACACTCATAGGTCGGCACGTGTCAAGCATTGAATCTACCATTGACTGTGTGGTGGGGGTGGGGGTGGGGGCGGGGGTCGGGGTGGGAGAGGAGGAAACGTTTCGCATCCCAAGTAAATTGTGTCGACGTCTCTCACGCCGATAAAAATTTCGAGCAATTGCTACTTCGGCTCTTTTCTTGCATAAAGTATGCAGACATTGACGTAAGATTCTGGGTCGCCCAACGTCGGGCAAATATGAAGCCACAATCACATCAATCGCTTGGTAATAGCCTTGATGAAGACATACGCGTGATCATTACCAACAGTTTAACTTCGAAGACAATGTATTATTATTGATGCATAATCATGGCCCGATGGCAGATTAATAAAACTGTCACCCTACAAAGTTACGTTCCTTCGGAGGTCGTGAGTTATCGACACACGCTGGAGGTCGGGCAGGTGAACTGCAGCGGCGGCTGCGGCGACGACCGCAGCGGAGGCGTGGTCGTCGGCATCATCATCATCATGATCATCATCATCGGCATCGCCTGGGCGCCTGCTCATGAGATCGGCGGCGGCCAAGTAGCAGCTCCACATACCGCAAACGTGACTCAATTTCACCATTTCTACAGACCTACGCCGTGCTGTTGTATTCCATGCTACCACTGCTAAAAAAGGCACTCGCTTCAAGGGCGGCGCAAATGAACTCCGTGATTCGGCTCGGCTCTAAAAGTCATCCACCCCGTCCGTGCTACCAGCACAGTGGTCAGGAAAGCTAGGTGTTTGATGTAAGCCCGTGGCCTTGCGTTTTAGCTCAACAGAACAGCATTATATTTCCCAAGGCCGCACGACGATGGGATGTCGATTGTCTTTGTATCGTTCCAATCCGGCCAGTGATTTCTGTTTGCGAATCTGACCAGCCGAATATCCGACCCGATCACGGTCACACGGGAGTGTGGTGGGGGTGGTGGGGGTGGGGGTGGGGGAGGGGGCGTGTGCCGTCGCCAGACAGTGCTCTCGTCTGCCCCAGGCCCCGTCCAAATGTGCCCAGCCGCCATCACAGAGACTGTGTTTGCTTTAGTCATTACTGGTGAACGCCGCAATGCACAGTTGAACATTAGCGCAAGTGTGCTGTGTATGCATTAACAGCTGTACATCAACACAATGGTGCTGTGCATCAACACAATAGTGCCGCGCAGACGATAACATCTGAGCATCAACACAAGGGTGCTGTTTAGGCATGAACAGCTGTGCAACAACACAGTGGTGATGTGCAGATATTAACAGCTGAACATCTATACAATGGTGCTGTGCATCAACACAATATTGCAGCGCAGACGATAACATCTGAGCATCAACACAAGGGTGTTGTTTAGGCATGAACAGCTGTGCAACAACACTATGTTGATGTGCAGATGTTAACAGCTGAACATCCACACAATGGTGATGTGTTGGCGTTACCAGCTGAGCATCAACACGATGGTGCTGTGCAGGTATTAATAGTTACGTTCATGGTGTGCCATCGTTCGTGGTGTTAAGAGTTGTGTTAACCCTCCCGTCTCGGGGGGGGGGGCGGGGGTCTTCAACCGCCCCCTCAGGTTTGTCGCGGATAGTGGACGAACGGCGTGCGGCAGCGCGCCCAAATTTGTCATACCTTTTTCCACATCAATTTCATCAAAACAAAAGACAGATCATCTAGGGTCAACGAGTTAGTCAAGGTCAAGTGAGGTCACCTCCAAAAAGTTCAACCAGTCGTCACGCTTTAACTGATACAGACATGTTAATGAAACTTTCAGCGTTTCCTTATCCTTATGGATGCAACAAAACGTACAAGTGGAATTTTTCCTTTTTTTTGTTTTTGCTACATATAAATTTTGCATTCTTGCTAATTGTAGGTCAAATAGAAGATTCTCGCTAAAGTAAAAAATTTTTTATGAGGGCAAGTTGACTTCCAACAATGCTTCTCGGTCTCCTCTACGCATTGGAAAACTAAAATTAAAGAACACTTGAGAAAAAAAAAAATTTGAAATTTCATTTTTTGGGATGGGCAAAAAATTATATGACACTGGTGGATTTCACTGTCTTTTTCTGATCCCAAATAATTTTTTTTTCTCATATATCCCCAAAATGAACTCCCCAGAGCTAAAAAGATAATGTAAGTCGTGGAAAATCGTGAATATCGAGCCCCCTGGTAACGCCACTTTTGTGGGGAAATTTTTTTTGGGGGTGGGGATCCGGACCCTACTCGTCGAGCGCTTTCCGATGACACCTCTTTCGTTACTATCGTTACTATGCACCCCCCCCCCGAGACGGGGTGTGATGATCTGACCGGAGAGACGGCGCGGGTTAATATTATACAATCGCTCATGAAATTAACAGTTGCATTCATGGTAGATCATTCCTTACGGAATTATCAGTTGTGTTCGGTATGCACTCGCTCGCAAGGTTCGCAGTTGTGTCCATGGTACAACATCGGTCACGGAATAAACAGGTATGTCAATTTGATGGTATACCCGCGCAAGTCAGCCGCGATTTCCATTCGCACCAGGGAACTAACAATATTTAAATGGATGCGTTAGAACAGGAAACTGTCGAACAATTTTGTTTCACTTCGAAATTCCAACCCAACGGTGTAACCAAACCTAACTTAACCAACCCTAACATCTGTTTTCTTTTACAGGCATGGCATGTAATCAACTAATAGGCAGTTCTGCAACTGCTGTAATATATGGATGAACACAATAGGAATGAATGATGAATGGGAAGACTGGGAAATAGCAAATTGAACGGTTGCACGAGCAACAGGATTTTAGATGGACAACAATAGTTTTGGGTTTATTTTTTATGTAGAATATCACAGACATGTTGGTGTAATTTCATGAAGCTTTCTCAGGGTAGAGAAGGGGATCAACAATTGGTAGGCATGGTGATATGGAGGCGTTGCATGGCATGGTTGACCTAGAACACGTCATTATCGTTATTCAAGATATGTGAATAATGCTTCAGCATCAGTCAGGTGATTAATTATCCAGTTCATGAATGGTAGGTCATAAGCCATTGCATTACTTCAGGGCTCAGTGGTTAATTAATTCAGTATGGACAGCTAATATGAGGCTCATTGTCTTGGTGGATTTCAGCTGCTGCTATCAAATCTGCTACCAGCATCACTAATTTGGAATCATGTGTGATTTGTTTACCAAATATATCCAGTAGTGATGCGAGGATAAAAACTACAAAGAATGAGCAAGCTTCCAGCCGCAACCTATTGCAGGGTCTCATACACAGATGACAGGACGACTGGCAGTTGACAGCTGGATGATGAACAGTATCGGAGTCTTCACACTGATAAAACATTTACTTCGATAATTAAAACAGATATCACTTTAGGAGACATCACGCTTCCTGGACTAGTTGTTTTCAATTCAATCGAAGTAGTATTCGAAAATAATGAAACCCATGAGTTTGTTTCTTTTACTTCCAAACCGCAAGTTCGACATTGGTTGGCAAACAACTTACCCCAGGTACCCCAGAGTATCATCTGAGATGGTCCCAAGATGTGACATGACAATAAACAATTATTCCATTTTATTTTGTTCATGACACAGCAATTTATGCATGCGGATGCGGAAAAATCGCTCCTGAGCCGGTGAGCGCAGTCGATACACCACATCGTCCGCACTTGATCGCCTCGGAAAAGTCAGCACCCAGATCAGCATCTCGACAATTCTCGACAACAAACCAAGTCAGCCGGTTGTGATCAAGCTGAGCACTGGAATCGACAGCAAATCCCGCCTTGTTATCACGGAAGTAGTCATACAAAGCCACCACGCTGACGGACGGTCGCGTCAAGGCGGCATACTGACGGGCGGCACCCGCCGCTACCGCCCCCCCCACCCATCGATGCCGCCGTGATAGTTGGAACAGCGGGTGTGCGGGATTGAGTGATGTATGTGCACAGTCCACCGCTCACTGCCCCGAACTACACTCATGGCTCATTCGTACGCAGCGGTTCACAATGACACTTCAACCGGTCGCCGAGCGAGAAGAAAAGGGAATCGATGTACTTTCGGGTCGTGAGATCTGACGTGGTAGAGTGCGTTGGAAGGGGGTGTTGTTGACCTTGAATCACAACTCTGACAGCCATGCGACAGCTCTGAGAGGCTCTGACAGCTCTGAAACAGCTCGGCTGAGCTTGTCACTATCAGATAAACTGGCGTCTTGTCTGCCAGGTCAGGACCTCGGCGACGGAGCGCAGTTGTCAGCGATATGGTCCGACGCGGCCGGCCGCACAGGCAGGCACGCAAATATACACACGAGCACACACACAGACATGCACACACACACACACACAGACATGCACACACACACACACACACACACACACACACACACACACACACACACACACACACACACACACACACACACACACACACACATATATATATATATATATATATATATATATATATATATATATATATATATATATATATATATATATATATATATATGCACACAGGCATGCCTACACCTAGACATGCGACAGTGCATGGATGCATACATACACGTTCAGGTGTGTGAGCAATCGACAGAGATGGGCAGGCAGATGGACGTATCGATCCACAAGCGGAAACTCGCATATGACATATACCGCCAGAGGCCAATACAGATATGGATATGCATATATATATATATATATATATATATATATATATATATATATATATATATATATATATATATATATATATATATATATATATATATATATATATATATATATATATATATATATATATATATATATATATATATATATATATATATATATATATATATATATATATATATATATATATACATATATTTATATGTATATAATATACATGCATATTTTCCGACGCATTTTGTATTGCAAGATTTCCCTTGGCCAGTTATATTAAAGGCTTTCACAGGTAATTAATTGTTTGTCTAATTCTGTTCGATTCATCCCACGTGTCATCTTCAACCACGTCCATGGATTTCTCAAGCTGATATCTCTTCCTGGGATTGTTTTCGATTCGTGTGCTTCTTTTTTCTTTTCTTTTTCAAATTTGGTCCGAATTTCTGAAGGGATGGTGTTATGGACCAGACTCCTATTCATAAGCGGAACTTGTTACGTGGACCCTGGCCCCATCACACCATCCATGAATTCCAGTTCAACGGCATAATTTTGACCCAGAGTTTAACGTGCCCTCAACGGACCGACACGGCCGTCCCGGTAGCTCGTCCCCGGCCCTTTAATCCTCGGCTGGCAAGTCCAGTTGCCAACTGACCCTCCCAGCCGAGGATTAAATGCGAGCGCGTGAAGCGGGTCGAACCCGGTCTTGCCAAGACAGGGGAGAACAAAGCAGGCCAGAGCTGAATCCAACCGATCCAAGGTGGCACGTTCTTTTACATAATCAGCTGGGTAGTTACGGAAACAGCAGGAGACGGGGGGGGCTAAAAAGTTTCCGGCTGCTGTGTGGTCCGGACGCTGACTTGAGAAGGCCCCTCACAGAAATTGCGACGAGATAATGCAGCGTCACACACATCTATCTCACTTGTAGGTTAGCTGCCCATCACTGACGTGCTGCATATATATATATATATATATATATATATATATATATATATATATATATATATATATATATATATATATATATATATATATGGCATGTATATATACACACACACACACACATCTATATATATATATATATATATATATATATATATATATATATATATATATATATATATATATATATATATGCATGCGATCAGGTCCTCGCCTGTGCGCACGAGCCACCACCACCCTCCACACGCACATGCGGGTACGATATTACTGCGGTGAAGAGGCGTCGGCAAATGTCAGTCTGTGTATACACATGTCGGAGCTTGTACACGTCGCCCGACGCCGTGCACGCACGTTCAGGCGGCCAGCATCACCAGACAGGCTGTGTTCCTGCTCCGGGAAGGTGACGTGTCCCAGAAACGGACCGGACAGGTCCCAGAGGAGGTGCACGGCCGAGCCGGGTCTGCACGGCTGACATGTTGTCACACAGGGCCGGGACAGATGTCACACAGGGCCGGGACAGATGTCGCACCGTCACACAGGGCCGGGACAGATGTCACACTGTCATACTGGACCGGGACAGATGACAGTGTGACACTGTCGCACAGGACAGGGACAGATGACAGTGTGACACTGTCACACAGGGCCGGTACAGATGTCACACTGTCACACAGGGCCGGGACAGGTCTCACACAGGGCCGGTACAGATGTCACACTGTCACACAGGGCCGGGACAGATGTCACACAGGGCCGGTACAGATGTCACACTGTCACACAGGGCCGGACAGCTGACACTAGTTACACAGGGCCGATACAAATGACATAATGTCACACAGGTCCGGGACAACTTACACATCGTTACACAACGCCGAGACAATTGACATATTGTCACGCAGCGCTGGGATAGCTAATACCTTGACATACAGGAAGGAAACAACTGACATCTTGTCACATAGGGCCGGGACAGCTGACATGTAATCCAGGGCCGGAAAGCTCATGCCCTGCCGTACAGGGCCGAAACAGGTGCCACTGTCACACAGAGCCACGGACAGCTGACATACTTTCACACAGGCTCGGGGTCGACTGACACCCTGTCACACAGAGCCAGGGACAGCCGACGTATTGTCACACACGACCGGGACACACGTCACACCGCCAGCGGGTGAGAGAGGCCGGACGGAGTGTCGCTGGTTGTTGAGACAGCTCCGAGCAGCGGACGGATGACCCGTGCACCCGCCGGGCCAGGCCTGTCGGCGGCAGCCGTCTGGACCGCGCGCTGATGTCACCGCCACGTCGGCGGCGATTTATTTGCACAACATGCGCCCGTCCAGTCCATCAAAGTCGCGAATAACGCCGGCCGCATGACCCAAACTGCCAGACGCCTCATTAAACCCGGGCCACGCTAGCCGGCGCTCGCGCCCGGTCGCCGCGCGCGGTTTATTTGCCGCCCGGCGGGTGCCCGCATGCGAATGTAAACGCGCCCGGCCAGTCTAAACACGTGTACGCCGCAGCGGCCGCACTGACGAGAGCGAGGTTAATGGCCGGCCGACGACGGCCGGCAACAATACGGATGACCGCTCGCCCGGCCGTGGCATGCCGACGCGCTGCAGGGCGACCCGAGGACGCGGTCAGGTCATCCGCGGGCCAGACGCGGCGTCGGTGCGCCTGTTCGGCCGTCGGTCGGGAGCAGCGCCCGGAGCTGGGTCAGCTCCGCCGCGGAGCTGCGCTGAGTCGAGCTGGGAGTTGCTGCAAGGTGGTGAGCGATTGCGTCCACTCGTCTGTCTGACGGTGACCAGTAACGAGAGGGTTTATCTGAGATGTCTGAGGGTGACCAGGAGCGGGGATGGGGACTGTCGTGAGTCTACCTGAGGGTGATCGGTAGCGGGGACTGCCTTGAGTCTGTCTGAGTCCCACCAGTAGTGGGAGGACTGCCTTGAGTCTGTCTGAGGGTGGTTAGTAGTGGGAGGACTGCCTTGAGTCTGTCTGAGGGTAACCAGCAGCGGGAGGACTGTCTGGTGTCTCTCTGAGGGCAACCAGTAGCGGGTGGGCTGCCATCAATCTGTCTGAGGGTGACCACTAGTGGGAGGACAGTCTGGCGTCTGTCTGAGGGTAACCAGTAGTGGGAGGACTGACACGTGTCTGTCTGAGGGTAACCAGTAGCGGGTGGCCTGCCATCAGTCTGTCTGAGGGTGACCAGTAGTGGGAGGACAGTCTGGCGTCTGTCTGAGGGTGACCAGTAGTGGGAGGACTGCCTTGAGTCTGTCTGGGGGTGACCACTAGTGGGAGGACGGTCTGGCGTCTGTTTGAGGGTGACCAGTAGCGGGAGGAATGTTCTGATCAGAGCTTCAAATGGCTCAGCATGGACCAAGTTCACATCACTATGCGACAGGGAAAGACGCTGCTTTGTCACATTTCACGTGCTGTGACAGTGCATACATGTTGCATTTTGTCACTTGTGACGTACCCTGGCGGTGCATACCTGTTGTATTTTACCATTTGTCGCGTACTGTGACGGCGTATACCTGTTGCCTTTGTCACATGTCGGACACTGCGATTGTGCATATGTGCTTCGTTTTTAATGTTTCATGTACTGTTGCAGTGGATACTCCCTGCATTTGTCACACATTTTCGTCGGACCCCAAAAATGTGCATCGGAAGCCCTCAGTTAACCAAGTGGAGATTTGGAAAAATCGCGCCGGGGCATGAAATGTCACGCAGGAGCTCCACAAATTCACGTCGGGGGCCTAAAATCTTACGCCAGGAGCAACAAAATATCATATTGAGGCAGCTAAATAACCACAGCGGGACTACAAAAGTTCACGGGAAGTCCAAAAGCGTACCGGGGCCGTCCAAGGAACAAAGGGAACCCTCAAAAACGCACCTGAGACCATCAAAGGCAGCAGAGCTCTCAAGTCACACCGAAGCCACAAAGGCGACTTGAGGGTCCAAAAACAGTCCGGGGCCAGCAAATAGCGGCGTGATTCCAGTAGTGTACCGATGTAGGAAAATGGGTGCAGTTCCACCCCACCCAAACAAAAGATGGGGGACCCAATAGTGGCGCCGAGACTCGGAATACACGCGCCAGGACCACGTAAAATCACTCTGCTGTTAACGAAAAAAATACATCCTGAGTCACCAAAATCCTACCATGAACCGACGAACTAAACCACGGCCCCGACAAACTAACCAGGAACACCGGAATATCAATTCGGAGCTGATGATCGATCCGCAGGTTTCAAAATAGAGTTATGGAACCCAAAGACCGCAGAGCCCCGAACAAAACATATGGGTCCCAAAAATGGAACGGGTCCGGAGTGATTTTCAGTGTGCTTGCATCATTTCGGCATCCGAGCAAAATTTCGTTGTCCGTGCATAATGTCGGTGCACCTGCTTAACGACAGAGATACCAGACAAAAATAGTCACTTTCAACGGTGGGGGTTGTGGAATCTGGTACTTCAGAAATGGTGGTGATAGGCTGCCCCCTTCCATAGGAAAGTTAGGTGAGAGGTAAAGAAATCGGCCAATATTGGTCAAGATCCGGTGACTTTACAACAAACGTGAATATGTGGCCCATCCAAATCCGTTCTTTTCCCTGATGCAAATCCTAAGTACGCCAACGATTATGGATGCTTACATGGATAATATTTAATGCACTGTGTGATTGGATACTTTTAGTCATTTAAAAGTCAGTTTAAATGGTAAGAGCCGTAGAACGTAATTAGCGGTCTGGGATTATCCTGAACCCATGACAACTTGAATAGTGGGCGCTACATGACTAAAGCAGTCGATGCGCCCTAAAGCCCCAATAACTGCCAACTTGAATAGGTGAATTTATTCAACGTCTTGCTTACTTACGAGGGAGCTGGGAGTCCTGGTGTTTGTACTCATGTGGAATTACGACACAAGTTCATGTGAGTAACATAACAGTCACGTCCCTGTCGAACCCGGTAACTTGGCTTCAAAAGCCGGAATGACGTCGCTTCTTTTTAGCGTTCAAAGGTCTAATATCAACAGGAGACTTTCTTGCTTAATTCATGTTTTGCCAGTTTAATAAAATATTTATCTTAAAGTGCTTAACCTAGGTTCAGATATGGAATTTGATGTTACTAACCGCATTGTGTAGCGCGGTACTAACTGTATCGTGTGGCGCGGTACTAACTGTATCGTGTGGCGCGGTACTAACAGTGTCGTGTGGCGCGGTACTAACTGTATCGTGTTGTGCAGTACTAACCGTGTCGTGTGGCGCGGTACTAACCGTGTCGTGTTGCGCAGTACTAACCGTGTTGTGTGGCGCGGTACTAACCGTGTCGTGTGGTGCGGTACTAACCGTGTCGTGTGGCGGGGTACACCATTTCGGAGGCCCGACATGTAACGCCACCAGTTGTTGCGAGGGTTCAGTGGCGGTCCGAGCCCGTCTCGGCCTCCAACGGTCGGATGTCAGGACGAATTTATGCAGCACGAGAGCGACATGTGGCGCCGCCACCGGCTGCAGCGGTCTCAACGGGGATCAAGCCAATGCTAAAGGACGGGCAAGGGCCGGGCCCACCCATTTAAAGGATGGGCAAGGACGGGCGCCAGGCAGCCTGCAGTATCATGACAAACTGATAGCTGTGCATGAGATATCACCGGATACGCGCCCCACTTGTCTGTGTATTGAACAGGGGCGGAGCCAATAATTTTCAGTGTGAGAGGGGTACTTCCGCTCCGGAGGTGCGCCATTTCCACGGGGAGGGCATTTTTCTATTCTGAGGGGCGCGAATATTGAAGACTTTCCCTTCGGCTACCTCGCGAATGCTGTTTAAAATATTCAGTCAGCCATCGGCTGACAAACTCGTTGAGCGGGAGGTGGCGGTATACTCTCGAGCGTGCTGGAGTGCCGAGACATCTCCAGCTGGAGTGGGGTTTGCCCCAGTTGCTTCCTGGATTCGCCAATGGTACTGGGGCACTGCACCGGTTTCCTGTTGTTCTTTGCCTAGCTCCCGTAATAGCGCTCTATGTTGGGAAAATATTATTGTCACTTTTGATTCTGATATCCAGAAATATTAACAGTGTCCAGGCGAGACGTTAATCTGCAATTTTGACGTGCAGTATCCAAAGATCAGCGGGAAGTTTTACGCGACTGTTCACGACATATTGACAGCACACCCATGGCGCAAAAACGGCCCACAAAATGCACATTGTTCGACAGCCGAAATCGAGAACCCGAATCCTGGCTGGAGGTTATTCGGTTTCACCTGGGAATCCCGAACCAGAAGCTGAACCGAACCCAAAAATCATAAGCCCGCAAACTTGCCGATATCAGTGAGGCTACTGTTGGAACATCTTAAGTCGCGCAGTTGCATGCTGGCGCGATTTTTCCAGCATCGATCGGGCAGGCGGCGCCAATTAAGGTCGGGTGATTTATGTGCCAGGCGGATGTGGACCGGCGCGTCCAGTTCAAGGCCCCTCACGCCTCGTGACGTCACCGGGCGGCGATCAACTCTGACGGATCCTCGCGTCGGCGGATCAAGAAAGATCTCAACGGATTCGGGCAGATGCTGGAATAGACCGGTCAAAACGGATCCAGGTATCGACGGATCCAAACGGATCCAGACGTCGACGGATCCAGACGAACCTAGACGGATCCAGACGGATGCTGATGCTGACCGATCAAGACGGATTCAGGTATTGACGGACCCAAGCAGATCCATGCCCTGACGGATTCATACACGTCCATATGTCCAAATTAGCATGCTTCTTCATAATCCGGCGGCTGGGTCTGCCTGGAGTTGCAGGAAAATGGTGGACTTCACACGCGGACGCTGCGCACGCAAGCCGTGATGTCGTGACGATAGGTGCGCCAGCTGTAACATTGTGACGACGTGTGTGCCAGCTGTAATACTGTGACGACGCGTGTGGCAGCTGTAACATTGTGATGACAAGTGTGCCAGCCACATCGTTGTGGCGATACTTGCGCCCTGCCTGCCTGACGAAAGTTTCGTGGAGTCTGTCTGTCTGTCGAGAGTCTTGTGGACAGTCTGCCTGTCGGGAGGCTCGTGGAGAGTCTGTCTGTCGGGAGTCTCCTGGAGAGTCTGCCTGTCAGAAATCTCCTGGAGAGTTTGCCGGTCGGGAATGTCGTGGAGAGTCTGTCTGTCGGGAGCTTCCTGGAGAGTCTGCCTGTCGGGAGTCTCCTGAGAGTCTGCCGGTCGGGAGTCTCCTGGAGAGTCTGTCGGTCGGGAGTCTCCTGGAGAGTCTGCCGGTCGGGAGTCTCCTGGAGAGTCTGCGTGTTGGGAGTCTCCTGGAGAGCCTGCCTGTCAGAAATCTCCTGGAGAGTTTGCCGGTCGGGAATGTCGTGGAGAGTCTGTCTGTCTGTCGGGAGTTTCCTGGAGAGTCTGTGTGTCGTGAGTCTCCTGAGAGTCTGCCTCTCGGGAGTCTCCTGAGAGTCTGCCTCTCGGGAGTCTCCTGGAGAGTCTGCCTCTCGGGAGTCTCCTGAAGAGTCCGCCTCTCGGGAGTTTCTTGGAGAGTCTGCCTCTCGGGAGTCTCCTGGAGAGTCTGTCTGTCAGGAATCTCCTGGAGAGTTTGCCGGTCGGGAAGGTCGTGCAGAGTCTGTCTGTCTGTCGGGAGTTTCCTGGAGAGTCTGCGTGTCGGGAGTCTCCTGTACAGTCTGCCGGTCGGGAGTCTCCTGTACAGTCTGCCTCTCGGGAGTCTCCTGGACATTCTGCCTCTCGGGAGTCTCCTGGAGAGTCTGCCTCTCGGGAGTCTCCTGAGAGTCTGCCGGTCGGGAGTCTCCTGAGAGTCTGCCGGTCGGGAGTCTCCTGAGAGTCTGCCGGTCGGGAGTCTCCTGGACAGTCTGCCGGTCGGGAGTCTCCTGGACAGTCTGCCTCTCAGGAGTCTCCTGGACATTCTGCCTCTCGGGAGTCTCCTGGACAGTCTGCCGGTCGGGAGGCTCGTGGAGGCCCCAGCCGCCGGCAGGTCACATGGTACGGCAGCTGAGAGAGGCGCCGACAAAAACAACACGCCTCGCGGTGCGATCTCCGCCGTGACGAACGCCAGAGGCTTGTCACGGCCCGGCGGCCATACACAATAATCAGCACAATTTAATGTAAACTCAAATATTTCCCCGTAGCTGTCCAAATATATGATTCGGAGGCCAAATAAACAGGCCCGCAGCACTGGTGGCGGGCAGCAGAGACTTGCAGCCGCCCTGTTGGTGGCATATACCTCGTCGGCTCTGTCAGTGACAAAGGTTCTTACGTCCCTGTCAGTGGCTGATGTCATGCCGGCTCTGTCAGTGACAGACATCCTGACGTCTCTGTCAGTGGCAAAGGTTCTTACGTCTCTGTCAGTGGCTGATGTCATGCCGGCTCTGTCAGTGACAGACATCCTGACGTTTCTGTCAGTAGCGGATGTCCTGTCCGTCCTGTCAGTGACAGACATCCTGACGTCTCTGTCAGTGACATTTGTCATGTCCGTCCTGTCCGTGACAGGTGTCCTGCCGGTGCTGTCACAGATTCCCTGACAGCTCTGTCCAGTGATAGCTTATTCGTGAAACAGGGTGGAATATTCCACTTACTGAGGACTGAGTCGACATCCTTCCCAAATAATGATCGCGACGTCGTGCTGCTTGGTGAGTGCTTGTGAAGTCATCATGCCTTGTTTATGATACTATCCGGTATACATGTATCTGCTTTTGATCATCGCAACGGGTCCGGGATCATGATAACGAAATTCCCCTAAGTGCAATTTCATACAAAGTGATTGCCTATAATGTGTTATGTTATACAGTAACAGTTTATTGCATCGGCGCGCCCCAAAGCCCTAATAACAAACTAACTAACCAACTTATTGCAGAGATATTTGCATCGCTATCATTGACACTAGTATCTCAAAATTAGGTACCACTTAACACACGCAAAATTGATAGTTATATGATACTATGCAATTGTCCCAAAACTAGGCTCCAAGGACATGAATATTTTAAACCAGATAATTTCCATAGCAGTTTCGACATCTCACACATAACGATAAATTATTAGTTTATCAATGGCCCTGTCAGTTGCAGATATTCTGACGGCCCCGTCAGTGACAGTTGCCCTGACTGCCTTGTCAACAACAGATGCTCTGACTGTCGTGTTCGTGACAGATGTTCTGACTGCCTTGCCGGTGACAGAGTCCAGACTGTCTTCTGTCGGTGACAAATGTATTGCCCACCGCGTCAATGACATATCTCCGGTTGTCCAAATGGCTGCAAATGGTACACGGCATCCTGTAAACACAAGATCGCAGGATCGCAGGACCACAGGACCATAGGACCACAGGATCACAGGACCACAGGACCACAGGACCACATGACCACAGGACCACAGGACCACATAGCCACAGGACCACAGGACCACAGGACCACAGACAGCAGAATCCGACAAGCATCCAGCAGCTGAGCCGCACAGTCATGGGCCCGAACACAGACTGGAAGACGAGCCCGCAGGACCGTACCACGAGGCTGGACTACGGGACTTGACCACAGGATCGGATACCCACCGCCCGTGTGTGTGTGTGTGTGTGTGAGTTTTGCCAGCCTGCCACCGCTTGGTGATATCGGCTGGTTCCGGTTGTCAAAAGATGTGTAAGACAGTGAGTAGCGTAGGGTAGGAGGATCAATCCGAGGTGGAGGTTTAGTAGAGTAGTCGAGCAGTGGTGAAGTAGCGATGAGATGGTCTTGAAGAGTAGAGTAATCCGGATCGATTGGAGATGTAGAGCTGGTGCTGTAGAGTTGTGTGAGAGCCGGAGATGATGAAGTCGAGAAAGAGAGAGTTAGTCCGACGGTGCCACATTGGGGTATGGGGTGTAGTGGGGGGGGTCGGGTCGTCGCCAGAAGTGAACATTGCAAGAACATGAGTATATATTTCTCTTTTTTCTATTCGTTTTGTAACGTATCTTTTTATTTTATTTTATTTTTATTTTTATGGTGAAGTAGCTGTGTCCACCGCCCGGTGCACACAGCCGCTATTATCCAGCATCTGTCAAACACACACATTCTGCGCCGGTTGCTTGTGGCTCGTTTGCCGCGTCTGCGGCGCGTCTGCTGCATCCACGGCGCGTCTGCGGCGTCTGTGACGTGTCCGTGGCGTTTGCGGCGTTTGCGACGCGTCTGTGGCGCGTCTGCGGCGTTTGCGACGCGTCTGTGGCGCGTCTGCGGTGTTTGAGGCACGTCTGCGGCATCTGTGACGCATCTGCGGCGCGTCTGCGGCGTCTGCGGCGCTCCCGTGACGCATCTGCGGCGTTCGCGGCGTCTGCGGCGTTTGTGTGACGCGTATGTGACGTCTGCGACGCGTCTGCGGCGTCTGCGGCGCGTCTGCGGCGCGTCTGCGGCGTCTGCGGCGCGTCTGCGGCGTCCGTGACGCGGCCGGTGACGTGCGGCTGCAGCGGGCCGCACAGCAGCGGCGACGCCGACGGCGGCGGCCGGCCGTCTGCACCAGCGCCGGCTCGTCTCCACACTCGGACAATGTGACAGTAAAATATGAAAACATACAGCGCCTAAACGTTGATGGCAATCGCCGACAAGCCGCGCTGACAACATGACAACCTGCAAGTTGGCCGGCCGTTTTTGCGGCTGCAATACACGCTATCGGCATTGTATCTGGACATCAGTATCCGGCCACTGTGATCATTAGACAATGCCCCGCCACAATGGCAGGATAATAAATTACCCGCCCGCCGGTCGGCCTGTGTTTGTCTCTTTTATTGGCGATCGCAGACGGTGGGAGGAGCCTGGTGAGCTGCGACGAGCTCCATTGGCCCGCCTCGTGATAACCTCATTATTTCCGACAGCGTCCAGCCTAAGTGACGTGACTAATTTTGGACGCGCTCAAAAAAATGTCCAGGTACGTGAGCAAACAGCGGCTGATTCTATCGGCGCCGTGCCGTGTTCAGTGGGCCTGCTCGGAGCGCTTGACGACGCCTGCTCAAATGTGGCCCCAGGTGGCATGCCACACGTCGCAGGCTGGCCACAGGCCTCATGCCACCGGCATCTCGCTGGCTGCAGGTCACACGCCACACGGTATGTCGCATAGCTACACTCGCAGCAGAACCGCAATCTCACCAAGGCAGCCATCCTAATGGAACTACAATTGCAGTAGGACCACAATTCTAGAAGGACCACAATTCAAGAGGGATCAACATCCCGGAAGGACCACAATCCCAGCATGGTTCCAATCACGACTGGAGCACAGCATGAGCAGACGCACGATTCCAGCAGGACCACAATTCCAGCGCAACGCGTAGCTCCGGCGGGACCACAGTCCAACGTCACCACCTCGGTGGCGGTGTCGCCGGCCGGCCGGTTCGGCGCGCGCCTTCTGCGCGACGCACGGCCCTGCGTGTGCGCCGCGGCGGCGTTCGCGCGCGCCGACAGGGGGCGGCGGCTGCCGCTGTCACCGCTGTCGGCACCTGTCGGCCGCCGGCCGCGCCGCCGCCGCACCGCCGGCAGCGCAAAGCCGGCCGGCTGACAGCGGCGAACCCGCTGCACGCGGACCGGCCGACACGTTAGGAGGCGGCGTCGGCGGTGCGGCGGCGGCGGTGATTTATGACAGCCTTGATCAGTTTTACGGCCGGCCGGCGCCCAATCGGGGCCCGTCATGGCGTGTTGCAGTGCCGGCTGGTGCTGCTGCAGGCATAGCAGACGCAGGTATGATGTGTTGATGCACTCGGGTTTCGCTCGTTTGCCAGACTGCAGCACTACATGGATGTATGCTCAGCTCGGCGGCCGCCATGTGCTGATTGAAGCGACTGCCATGTGCCGACTGAAGTGGCCGCCATGTGATCACCCCAGTTGCCGCCATGTGCCTACTGAAGCGACCGCCATGTCCCGACTGAAGTGGCCCCATGTTCCCAGCTCAGTGGCCGCCATGTGCCGACAGAAGCAGTCGCCATATGCCTACTGAAGTGGCCGCCATGTGACTACTGAAGCGGTAGCCATGTGCCAACTGAACCGGCAGCCATGTGTCGATGATCTGCTATAAGCTGATTACGTGAAGGAAGCTTGGTACGTAAGCATGCGTCGGCGGAGCTGACTCAAAAATGGTCGCGCAGTCAAACAGGATTAGTGATGAGAGGCGTGGTGAGAGACGGGCCACGTTCCCGATATAGAGAGACATGCTGCTTCTGGCCGGCTGACAGGTCCGGTGGATGGCTGCCGAGTTGTGTGGGTGATGTTCCCGATGGAGAGACATGCTGCTGCTGGCCGGCTGACAGGTCCGGTAGATGGCTCCTGAGCTGCGCAGGCCATGTTCCAGATATGGAGAGACATGCTACTTCTGGCTGGCTGACAGGTCTCGTAGATGGCTCCTAGGTTGTGCAGGTGATGTTCCCGATGGAGAGACATGCTACTTCTGGCTGGCTGACAGGTCCGGTAGATGGCTCCTAGGTTGTGCAGGTAATGTTCCTGATGGAGAGACATGCTACTTCTGGCTGACTGACAGGTCTCGTAGATGACTCCTAGGTTGTGCTGGTAATGCTCCTGATGGAGAGACATGCTACTTCTGGCTGGCTGACAGGTCTCGTAGATGGCTCCTAAGTTGTGCAGGTAATGTTCCTGATGGAGAGACATGCTACTTCCGGCTGACTGACAGGTCCAGTAGATGGCTCCCGGGTTGTGTAGGTGATGTGTAGATGTATATGTTGAGTTGTGCAGATGCAGGCGAGTCTCCGGGTCGGCGAGTTGTGCAGATGTGAGTGAGTGAGTCTCCGGGTAGGTGAGTTGTGACCTTACCTGAGATCTCTGGGTCAAATGAAGGTTTGAGCTGGATACATGCTTAGTTCGGTATGACGTTGCTTCTAATTGATGTTCTTGAACGCCCGGAAAACATGTAGTGACAGAGTGTGTCATTTAAATGAGTGAGACATGTAAATACTATCAGTTCAGGTCACTCAGACCTGAAACGTTCCAAAGATGCATGTATTCTAGGCCATCTAGAGGCTAAAATGCGAACTATTGCTGAGTAAAAATAGCTACATCATGGCCATTTCGCACCGCCGAGTTCATTCGTGCTATGTTTGAGTCCATAAGGCGGAGCTGAAAACGTTGGAATCTTGAAATATGCTGTTAATTTGATTTTCCAGGAAAGAACTCATCTAGTATTCTTAGAGTATTCTCTAAAAGTTCAAAAAACGTGAAAGATATGGCTTTCCTTTGGTGACACTACCTATTCTTCAATGCTATCTACTTCGACACCTCAAAAAAAAAATGCAAACAGAAATGTGCCTGCATGACTTTTCATAATAGGCGATAATTCGTATGATAATTTCTGAGTTATTAATATTTACTTTGTCTTCTTCAATAGTTCATCACATGTCATCAAGCAGTTTGCCTCAACAGGATCAGCAAGCTTAACACGTCACACATGCTCTACACTAAGTCTTCAGTTTGCATATTTTAAACATTGAAGCAAGAATACGCTACGATCAGGGCCGAACAACGACGGCTACAACGGGTGACGTAGCGCACGCCACTACTGACCTGTTTCACCTGACCTGGAAAGAGATAAGAGATTTCAACACTTGAAAGACATCCATGAACATTTAAAGTACCTTCAAACGTTCATGGATGCAGCTACGCATTGCCGTTTGCAGTATTTATATATCTTAATGAGAAGAAAGGTTAATGTGGGGCGGGAAGTTGACCCTTCTACTGAGGAGCCCAGCTAGAATTCACTAAACAGAGGCCGTTTTCACCAAATTTCTGGTTTTGAGGTGTGTAAATCTCGAAATTTCTTCTTTGATCTTGTGTATTCATGATTGCTGAGTGGCGAAGTGGGTGGGTTTCCACCCCCTTGGCTGCGACCCTGCTTTCGCACTGCGAGGGGCAGGCATGTAGCAGACACCGATACAGGAATTTGCCACAGGAGTTGAACTCCAGAGGAACTCGAAGTGACGGCAAAAATTGAATCGCAATGGTGTGTTCAGCCTGACTTTGAACGGCTTCACTGTGTTGAAAGCAGTCGTTGGAACACAAAGGGGTAGTATTTCGAAGGGACAGCATAACGCGGGTCGAAAGAGTAGCGCTTCTGGTTGGCCCGATATGTTGCGTGGGAGACTGGGGCGGGACCGTCACAATATGAGTCCAAGGACGGCGCCTTGGATTGTTCAAAACTGTTCTGCGGAAGTGGTGGGCGATGGCGACATATTCAATGGGCGCAAAATGGGGATTGAATGGGCGGCACCTGTTTTTTCTTCTTCAAAGCAGTTGTTGGAGCAGGAGGGAGGGGGCATTTCGAAGGACCTTCAACATGTGGGTCGAATGGGCAGCGTATCGGGGTTGTCCCAAGCAGTTGCTGAACGGGGTCGTGGTGGATGGCTGGCTATGGCTTGAAATTTGCACTGGAGCCCTTTCCAGCCTGAAAGTGATTGCCCTGCCATGCGATTTGGAAAAAATCTGAAAATCCCAAGGAAAGACCTTAGCTGCACGCCTTTGCTAAGATGTTTGCTTCTTTTAAGATAGAGTTCCATGAATTAACCAAAGGAGGAACTCCAGAGCGGCAGCATGTGAAGGGAGAGGGACGAGTGCCCGACACCGGGATTCCCGAGAGGGAGAGGAACGCTCCTCTCTTAGAGACCATGGGAGGGGTCGATGGTCGCTTTGATCCTCTTGCATCCATACCTGGTTCTTCGGTACTTCGTTGCGAAGCTTAGGGACTCTTGGAAGCGTTCTGCTCCGGCCGTTGAAGTTGATATTTCCGATAGTTCGGATGGATTGTTTCTGGGTGTTGGCTCTTGGTCTTCTCACAGCAAATCGCATGCACATCATTCAGTTTTTGTATGGAGATTGAAGAAGGAGATTAAAATGCATACTTTGCCTTAAATTACTGGCAAGCATCTCAGTTATATCCCTGCATATAGCATATTGGTAATGCCAAAATGATGAAAGATATAGGCGGATATCCCGGCATGCTTGGAATTATGGATGCTCACATCCTGCTTGAATCAAGCTTGTAATTGCACCGCCTATACTGGATTCAGGACACCATATATTAGACACCATATATATTCTGGGCACCAAATGCGTTGTGGACTATGATCTAAACCTGAGAAGAGGTTGCCATGTCTGGCTGCAAAATATAATGGTGTGATTAATGTGATATAACTAAGCGGCACGTTATAGTTACATTATCAACATACGCAAGGGACGTTCCATCTGAAAATCCTAGCGGTGAAAACGGCTGAGCAACGGTTGCGAGATCATAAAGCGCTTAAATGTTTTTTTTAAATGAAAACAAGATAAAGGGGGCAACGCCATCAATTATCCGATACGAATGTCGATGACATATTCAATATCAAGCAATATAGCGGAGTCGATGAAGAGAGGAAACGTTTGGATATGCAGTACCTACTCATGTTCGGGCTCTAGCTCTATCGCCCGCGTGGTGCATTGTTAGGTGTGAGCCACAGAGGAATGTGGCACTCCTGATACATTTACAGCCAGAATTTATGGGGAGAACCCTCTCACTGTCAGATATGCGTTATAATGTAAAGTGAAAATGCGAAGCTACCATTTCCCAAGTTTCATTAGGCATCACTAATGATATATAAGACCCATTTTCATCAGTAATGAGTCCAGGGGTATCAATGGATCAGTAGGTGCACTGTTCTTGAACTGACGTTGTGTTGCATTCTGCAAGTTAATTTGATGGCTTCCCACCGAAATGACCGACAAATGGGACGAATATGTTGTAGTTCTTCGTAATATAATCCTGACAACGTGTTTGATTACTATGAACGTCAGGAACATTCACATTAATGCACAATGTGATGGCAACGATTGGTACCATGCAAAGAAAGTGCAACGAACTAGTTTGATACAAATATAATTTGTCCGATCAATCCGAAAAGCCACGCTGTGTATTGCGGCTTTATGTTACCTGAACGCCTTTCCTGAGGCTGACACTAGCTTCGATCCATACAATTAGGTGATCCTCTCGCCAGGAAGCCAGCGAAACTCAACTGACCTGATGACCAGTTTGAGGTCAGCTCGCTAGACAGACGGTGGGCGTCTGAGCCGCCACCGCGGTCACTAGGACGGTCCGGGGCCGCTGCCGCCGCTGCTGTCGCCGCTGCTGTCGCTCCGGCCGCCGCGATCGTTGCCGCCACCACCTCCGCCGCCGCCGCTGCCGCTGTCGCCGCCACCGCCGTCACCACCGCTGCCGTCGCTCCTGCTGCCGGTCCCTCTGCCATTCCCACCGCCGCTGCCACCGCCGCCGCCCACCGCCGCTGCCCACCGCTCCCGCCGCAGCTCCAATCCCACCGCCAAACTGGATGCGGCAGTATTTGTACCGGCGGGCGTTTTTCGGCCTTGTTTTGCCCGACCAGCTGCGACGGCCGGCCGAGCCGCGGCGGGAGTAGTTACCGGCCTGATCAGATGTAGTCACCGGCCTGATCAGGTGTAGTCACCGGCCTGATCAGGTGTAGTCACCGGCCTGATCAGGTGTAGTCACCGGCCTGATCAGATGTAGTCACCGGCCTGATCAGATGTAGTCACCGGCCTGATCAGATGTAGTCACCGGCCTGATCAGGTGTAGTCACCGGCCTGATCAGGTGTAGTCACCGGCCTGATCAGGTGTAGTCACCGGCCTGATCATGGCCACGTCGAGACGGTTCGGCCTTTCGTCGGTTCGCGCTGCCTTCACGTGACAGGGGGTTACCATATCACCTGACCGAACCAGACGGCGTCAGCATGTCCTCTGACCGAACCATTGGATGTCACCGTGTCATCTACCCAGACCACCGTCACGTGACAGGGTGTCACCGGGTCATCTGCCCGAACCATCAGGCATCACCGTGACGTCTGACCGGACCATCGTGACGTCACTGGGTGTCACCGTGTCATTTGACCGGACCACCTTGCGTCACTGTGTCGCCTGACCGCACCACAGTGTGTCACCGTGTCGTCTGACCTGACCTGCCGACCGGCAGACTTCGCCACTGGCGGGGGCTGCACAGCCGCCGACTGAAAATGGCCGCGTGTCGCGACCGCTACTCCTGCTGAGCAGAATCGCTATTGCGGTCAGCTGGGGGAAGCTCATAAGATCTACTTTCAGAAGACCTACGTTCAGTAGATCTACTTTTAGAAGGTCTTATGAGCCTCACCCGGTCAGCCGTCTGTCTGTCGGCGCCGCCGGCCGGCGCAGAGGGCGGCCCGCGCGCTGTGTGGAGCCGGGGCCGACCTCGGTCGCGACATGTCAACTGAGAGCTCGGGCTCGGCGGTCACGTGTGACGGGGAGGGGAGCGGCCGGCACCGGACCGGCCACGACCTGCCGTCGGCAGCCGGCGGGCCGATGTGTTGGCCCAGCCGGCACAGTCAGACGAGGCGGATTCCGTGAATGAATGGAGATCGCGGAGCGTTTGTTGTTGCGGTGGTGAGCGGACGCAGGGAAGGATGTTAAGTGTGGGCTGACTGTTGTGGGCGATGCATTTGAGGATGTGATGGAGGAAGGTGCGTTGCAGACAACAAAGTGTGTGCATTCAATTATCGAGAGATTGAACTTCCGTGCTTCAGGAATTTACTGAACATTTCAACGTTCGCATCGCCGATTTTTCAAGGCTGATGTGCCGAGCATTCCATATTCAATTCATTTAGTGTGACATTATATACCGACCATATTTACCGCAAAATAGTGGAATGCTCCCTGGTTGTGAAGCTAGAATTCATTTCACATAATTCTAGCAAGCGATGATTATTGGGTTTGTATGTTCATGTGTGCGAAACTTGAAGCACATGAAATACTCTTTAACCCGCGCCGCCTTTCCGGTCAGATCCCCACACCCCGTCTCGAGGGGGGGGTTGAAGACCCTTCTAAAATCCGAACTAAGCATCGCACGAAAACGAAAGAGGTGTCATCGGAAAGCACTCGACGAGTAGGGTCTGGTTCCAACCCCAAAAACAATTTCCCCCCAAAAGTTCGTCACCAGAGGGCTATATTTTCACGACTTTTCACGACTTACATTAGGTTTTTGACTCTAGGCAGTTCATTTTGGGGATATATTAAAATTTAAAAAATGTATTTATAGCGAAAAATGACAGCGATGACAGCGAAATCGGCCAGGGCTTTATTTTTTTGGCCATAAAAAAACTTTTTTTCTGAAATTTCAGAACTTTGAATTTTTAAGTTTTCTTTAATTTCCTTTTTTCCAATGGGTAGAGCAGACCGAGGCACTTTGTTGGAAGTCAACTTGCCCTAATAAGAAATGCTTACTTTAGCCAGAATCCTCTATTTGAACTGCAATTTGGCAATTACATAAAATTTATATGTAGTCAAAAACGAAAAAAAAAATTCCACTCCTACGTCTTGTTGCATCCCAAAAAAATAAACAAATGCTGAAAGTTCCATTAAAATATCTGTATCCGTTACAGTGTGACTACGGGTTGAACTTTTTTGGAGGTGACCTCACTTAACCTTGTCTAACTCATTGACCCTAGATGACCTGACTTCAAAATATTGAATCAGCGTGTCCAATTGATGTGGAAAAAGGTATGCCAAATTTGGAAGCGCTGCCGCGCGCCATTCGTCCACTATCTGCGAAAAACCTGAGGGGGGAAGTTGAAGACCTCCCCAGAGTCGGGACGGGTTAAAGCCACGTAAGTTCACGGCCACGGAACTATCACCTCTTTGACATGTATTCGGAAGTGCTGATGGCGGCGCAGGCGGGATACGCTGCTTAAAGGGGCTGATTGGGAAACTTCGATTGTGTGGACGAGGTGTGCCAACTGTTCAGAAGATCAACCGTACAGTTGTGAAACGAAATCGTTCCTTAATTGACTGAGAGTCCGACATTTTTGCCGGACTTCTCGACCCTAGAACTACGACAACCGACCTGAAAATGGATGTGAAAGCACCGAGTTTCTTCCGGGAGATTTGGATGGTTCCAAGAATCAATTTTTCCGTCACGTTACAAAATCGCTGTATAGGTCCAACACCTACCCTCGTAACTCTATCGTTGTGCAATCTCGAGCAGGTGGGTACTCTTGCACAAGCTTGTGCATGAACTCCGTTTTCTTGGGGAAACCGCACCCGTCGGCTTTTCCCTTCCCACACGGGATTGACTGTTCTCGAGGCTGATGCCTCGTGGCACGGTTCCGTACACGGCGGAGGAGGGGGAAACACGCCTCTTAGATCCCAATATCCTGGAGGGGCGTGCACTTCTGTACGGGCCCTTGCTGATCAAGCATCAAGCTTCCTCGCTATAGGTCTTGCTCCTTGACCCGACGCCTGCTGACCCGGTCGACAGGGGTCAATAAGTGGGCGGGCTGGATCATGGCTGGGACGATGAGTATCTGTCTCAGCCATGGTAAGTGGTCACCAGCCGCATAGAGTTTCGATGCGTTTGGCTTCCCCAGTCATAGCGCATCAGGGGTGATGCCTTCCCTGGACGAAGTCTCGAAGTCTGGAGCAGTATCACCGGGTCCAAAAGCACAACTCGGTCTGGCCCGGAAGGTATTGGGAGCTATGCTCCCATGCACCGGGTGTTCTGGAAGACTTACCGGTACTGACCGGTAGACTGACATCACCACCAATGATTGCATTCGAGTGTTGCGTCCAGAAAACCTGGCTTCGCACGAGTCCCCTTTAGCCGTGCAACTGTCGGAGGAGAAAATGTCTAAGGAACACTGAAAACCCGATTGTAAAGAAGTTTCTTCGGTTATAGGTTTTTACGACACGTCGACCGTTGAGTCATGTAGCATCGTCAATCTCTCCCCGCCGATTGGTCGCGAGCTAAGAGTAGCGACAGGTGAGACTCGAACTCTCAATCTTTAGATTGTGAGACGGGCAACTTACCGCTAGACTACTCGTCCCCGTACAGGAGCATCCATGAGAAAGTTTTGACATGTGTTGTTCTTCAAGAGGAAGTCGTATTATGAACGGGCAATGCTAGCTGCAATGAACTAAATGTGTCTGTCAATTTCTCTGCACAGTCTAGTATCTAAGCATCTATCCACTTGATAATTGCCAGCCGGTTATTTATTTTCATGACCCACTCGCTGCAAGATTTATTATGTTCAACGCTCGCTTAATCAAAGTAGATATACAGTTATTAACTTTGAATCTCTGTATACACCATCGGGCTTCTGCACTTCATACAAATCATCCAACTCGCTAACGACGCAGATAGCGCGGAGCCCGTGAGAGCCCATCAGACAAAACAAAATCGTCAACGCTTCATTTTTTTTCCATTGCAAAGCGATAATTGACGCGAGCACGTCGCTAATCTGGTAACAAACTGGCGACCGGTTGTCTGTCATGGCGGCTTACAAATCGCGGCCAGGCAGCTCACTTGTTGTCGTTGAGTGTGGCGCCTGGTAATCCGGCCGGCCCTTGTGCTCTCCCCCTGCCCGCCAGCAGCCCACCGCCAGTCGGTAGATCACATTCAATCAACCTCATTTACCGAAAACGCCCAATAAAAATTCCAGCTTTGCTCCATCCAGCTCCCATTCTTCGCGGCCAGTAATCCGATAAATAATGATTTGGTTAATTATTGTCGACCGCCGCCGGGTGGCACACGTTGCGCCCCCCCCCTCGCCCCCCCACTCTCCTGGCGAGCCGACGCTATTGTTGGATGCCGTTGCTGTGATCGTGTCGAGAGGGAACCCCTAGCCCTGGTAGAGAGGGGGAGATGCCAATCTGAACCGTCGAATTGCCGAGGGAGTAGCTTGTCGCTCGTGGGGAAGACACGGGTAAACCGAGGAGAGTGTGCAAAAGCCATGTCCCTATCCGATGTGAAGCCTGGGACAGAGAGCAACGCCCATGTCTCTATCCGATGGTAAGCCAGAGAGAGAGAGAGAGAGAGAGAGAGAGAGAGAGAGAGAGAGCAAGCAACAGCCATGTCCCTATCTGGTGGTAAGCCTGGAAGGGCGAACAACAACCATGTCCCTGTCCGATGGTAAGCCCAAGGAGAGCTAACAACAGCCATGTTGCTCGTGCCAGCGAGCAACAGCAATCACGCCACCATCCCCTGCTTTAGTCAGCTGTATTAATGGGTCATCTGCACGACGCCAACTCGGACTATTAGTAATATCGATTTGGTATGAGAATTGGTGAACCGTCATTGATAAGGTTTTTAGACTCCTATTGAATTCCATCTTCATGGTGCTAAAACGTGAAACTAGTTTGTTATGTGCGATAGCTAGCCATGGACTCTGGACAATGCCACCGCTATGTGACGTGAAATAAAATGGGGAACAATAGCACACGCATTTTATTGGAATTGGTCAAGGTTTGAGTTAGCACTCCAAACAATGCGGGCAAAACTAGCAATCTGAAATCCTTGAGTCATTTGAACATGGTACTATTTACCATTATAACATGCTCTTTGGGTTGCTGGAAGAGGAACAGCAAGACCCAAGTGGCATGAATGCGCCGAATACGAATGCTGAATAATACAGCATACGCTGTGTCACCAGGTAGTGTTAAATACCGGGTTTCCGCAGTGCACCCACAGAAGCGAACTGTGAGTCACATGCGCTGTCATGGCTCTGTGTGTCGGCGAAAGTGCACTGTGAGGGGTGAAATTTTCACAGCTTCATGCCGTCTTCAAGCTTCATATCACCAGCTGCAAGCTTCATCCCAGCGTCTTCAGACAGCTCCCAGGCGGGCACTTCGGCTTCTGAAACCACGCTACACAACAAAGACAACACGTTGTTGCTTTGCAACTAAAATTCACGCATTTCGCAGTGGGTCTAGTCGATTAGAGCAATTCCACTCAAAAGAAGAAGTTCGAGTGAGATATGTGCTCAAACTCGGGCAGGGATTTTCATGTGCAGGGGACAACTTCAGCTCCACGAAGGGTGAACATTATTTTTGAGCCCCATGTTCAATGGGTCTTTCAGCTTCAAGGTACTTTTACCGGCAGCAAGAAGTCTTCGAAGGTTCCTTACAGGTTCCTGAGGTCCATCCTATTCCCAGTCAGCCATTGAAAACTCCATAGATCCCTCCATTACCTGAATGCCAATCGCCTCTCGTTCGGTATCGCTTCTGGAGCCACAAATTAGTCCTAGTCAATGCCACTATTATTGCGTGCCTCAGATATAACATGTGCATTGCCACTTCCTCTCTCTCCATCGACTTGCAGTGAGGTGACAGGTACTGCATGTCAAAACATTCACGATACCGTCCCAGTGCCATCCATCACCCATCGGTCCACACATTCGCCAAGCTCCAGCAGGACAGGTTTCCCACAAACATACAACCCATACCCGTAATGACAACCAGAACGCTGCCCCTAGTAATTGATCCAAATTGCTATCCATGGACCATAGGAAACTGGCGGCCTATAGGCACTTGTCTATGTTGATTCTGATATTTTG
This sequence comes from Imbricaverruca yamaguchii, assembly GCA_034440575.1. Taxonomy (NCBI): domain Eukaryota; kingdom Metazoa; phylum Arthropoda; class Thecostraca; family Neoverrucidae; genus Imbricaverruca; species Imbricaverruca yamaguchii. Next base: position 439,127 of record JAOTOL010001458.1, on the reverse strand, counting down.
CTTTAAAACAAAATATGAATGGAAATGAAGATCGGTCGTAAAACAGAAGTGCCTTATTTCCTAGTATATTTCCACGAATGTACCGCACATTTTGGTATGATTCGTACTTCCGTAAGCGTTTTAGATTCGTGGATCACAGCAATGCACGGACAGGCGCAGAGTCATTGGCTGACAGACAGGCCAGCTGACAGCCAGGCCAGCTGACAGCCAGGCCAGCTGACAGACAGGCCAGCTGACAGCCAGTCCAGCTGACAGCCAGGCCAGCTGACAGCCGGCTCAGCTGACTGCCGGCTCAGCTGACAGCCAGGCCAGCTGACCCGGCCAGCTGACAGCGGCCAGCTGACAGCCAGGCCAGCTACAGCCAGGCCAGCTGACAGCGGCCAGCTGACAGCCAGGCCAGCTGACAGCCAGGCCAGCTGACAGCCAGGCCAGCTGACAGCCGGCTCAGCTGACAGCCGGCTCAGCTGACAGCCAGGCCAGCTGACAGCCAGGCCAGCTGACAGCCAGGCCAGCTGACAGCCAGGCCAGCTGACAGCCGGCTCAGCGACAGCCACGCCAGCACTGCCGGCTCAGCTGACAGCCGGCTCAGCTGACAGCCAGGCCAGCTGACAGCCGGCTCAGCTGACAGCCAGGCCAGCTGACAGCCGGCTCAGCTGACAGCCAGGCCAGCTGACAGCCAGGCCAGCTGACAGCCAGGCCAGCTGACAGCCGGCTCAGCTGACAGCCAGGCCAGCTGACAGCCAGGCCAGCTGACAGCCGGCTCAGCTGACAGCGGGCTCAGCTGACAGCCAGGCCAGCTGACAGCCAGGCCAGCTGACAGACAGGCCAGCTGACAGCCAGGCCAGCTGACAGCCAGGCCAGCTGACAGCCAGGCCAGCTGACAGCCGGCTCAGCTGGCAGCCAGGCCAGCTGACAGCCAGGCCAGCTGACAGCCAGGCCAGCTGACAGCCAGGCCAGCTGACAGCCAGGCCAGCTGACAGCCGGCTCAGCTGACAGCCACGCCAGCTGACTGCCGGCTCAGCTGACAGCCGGCTCAGCTGACAGCCAGGCCAGCTGACAGCCGGCTCAGCTGACAGCCAGGCCAGCTGACAGCCGGCTCAGCTGACAGCCAGGCCAGCTGACTGCTTGCTTTTCAGCTATAACCTCATAGAGCAGCCCACCAGCGGCTGTACTATTGTCTGGAATGCTAGTTAACTCGAGACGGAATCCTATGTGATTAACGATGGGACCCGAGACCAAATAAAATGTGATTAACCCGTCTTCCCGGTCAGATCCACACATACTGTCTCGGGTGTGGAATTGGAGTACTATATACCCCCTCTAATCTCTAATCTTCAATCTACAAACTAAGCGTTGCACGAAAACGTAAATGGTGTCATCGGAAAGCACTCAACGAGTAGGGCCAAAATCACCTCCAAGATTGCATCCCCTCAAAGAGTGACTTCACTAGGGGGCCCATGGGGCCACGACTCACATATTTTGGGCTCCGGGAATTCAGTTTAGGGCAGATTTTAAAAAACTTATTATTTTGAATCAGGACAGACATGTAAAATGGACCATGGCGCCAAAATGCTTGGCCGCCGAAAAGTTTTTTTTTTTTTAATTTTTAATTAATTTAATAATTTAATTTTAATTTAATTTAATTTTTTTTTTTAATTTTCAATCTTTTCGTATCTTAAGTCATGACTTTTTTTTCTCTGATCAGTAGAGAGCACAGGAACACGCTGTTTTAAGTCGCTAAAATGAGATCCGAGACGGAACCGTATGCGACTACAAGTGGGGCCCAGACGGAGCCCTATGCGGTTACCAGTTGGACCCGGAACGGAATCCTATGTGATAGCCAGTGTGACCCGAGACGAGCCCTATGTGATCATCAGTGAGACACGAGACGGAGCCCTACGTGATTACCAGTTGGATCCGGGACGGAATCCTACGTGATTACCAGTGGAATCCGGGACGGAGTCCTACGTGATTACCAGTGGAATCCGGGACGGAATCCTACGTGATTACCAGTGGGATCCAGTATTGAATCCTATGTGATTGCTGGTGGGATCCGAGGCGGAGTGACATCCCGATGTAACACAGTGGGTAATCCCAACCGTACTGTCTGAACCTACTGGCGAGGCGGTCACGACGCTGAAGACGTGTGACGTCACAAAACCATAACCTCTGACAAGCGACTGAAGCGACTGACATAATCATAAGGTGACAAACCGACCCACCCAGCGAAGGACAAAGAAGACTGCAACTGATCAACTGCCGTCAATTGCTGGAGCCCTGGCAAAGACGTGCCTGGAAGTACAATAGAACAACCGGTGTTTGATGTCGTATGCTGTGAGAACACTGCCCACCAGCATTTCAGCGAGGAAGCAGAATGCTGCTGCTTTCAGGTAAATGAAGTACATCCGAGGCTAGTTCGAACCTGGAAGTTGGAACTAGCAAGTTGGCTTTTTGGAACAATCGGCGCTTTTCTTCGGGGGCATGAGACGCCGCCAGTCCATATGATACATTACGCTGGCTGTTGGTGAACCGCTCCGGGTTCTACAGCTCCGAACTTACACAGCTCCGATCTCTACAGCTCCGATATCTACAGCTCCGATCTATACAGCACCGATCTCTACAACTCCAATATCTACATCTCCAAGCTCTACGCCTCCGATCTCTACGGCTCCGAACTCCTCATCTCCAAACTCCTCATCTCCAAACTCCTCTGCGCCCAAACTCCGCAGTTCCGGGCTGCGAAACCCCGACTGAAACGTCACTGGTCATGATCGGGTCGGCCGGACGTCTGCCGTATTGACACATCCCAGCTGCCGACAGTGGCGCACAAAAAGTGGCCCGTCCTGTTGTGGCGCACCTGTGCGGCGCGCTCGCCGCTGACAGCGCAGCGATGCTCACTGACAGCGGCGATCGCGGCGCGATGGATTTACGATGGCAGTGGTCGGGGCGGCGACGCGCCAGACAGCACGGTGCCTGCCGCGGCCGGGCGCAGCCGAGCCACGGCCGAGCCGCAGCCGAGCCGCAGCCGAGCCGCAGCCGAGCCGCAGCCGAGCCGCAGCCGAGCCGCAGCCGAGCCGCAGCCGAGCCGCAGCCGAGCCGCAGCCGAGCCGCAGCCGAGCCGCAGCCGAGCCGCAGCCGAGCCGCAGCCGAGCCGCAGCCGAGCCGCAGCCGAGCCGCAGCCGAGCCGCAGCCGAGCCGCAGCCGAGCCGCAGCCGAGCCGCAGCCGAGCCGCAGCCGAGCCGCAGCCGAGCCGCAGCCGAGCCGCAGCCGAGCCGCAGCCGAGCCGCAGCCGAGCCGCAGCCGAGCCCAGCCGAGCCGCAGCCGAGCCGCAGCCGAGCCGCAGCCGCGCAGCGAGCCGCAGCCGAGCCGCAGCCGAGCCGCAGCCGAGCCGCAGCCGAGCCGCAGCCGAGCCGCAGCCGAGCCGCAGCCGAGCCGCAGCCGAGCCGCAGCCGAGCCGCAGCCGAGCCGCAGCCGAGCCGCAGCCGAGCCGCAGCCGAGCCGCAGCCGAGCCGCAGCCGAGCCGCAGCCGAGCCGCAGCCGAGCCGCACCGAGCCGCCCGAGCCGCAGCCGAGCCGCAGCCGAGCCGCAGCCGAGCCGCAGCCGAGCCGCAGCCGAGCCGCAGCCGAGCCGCGGCCGAGCCGCGGCCGAGTATCGAAGTCTTCGATAAATTTGCTGGCAAAGAATCAGAGGCGACTTTCAGCGATATGTATGGATATTCTATAAGTGAAAAACTCTCTTGTCGAGGTTTCAGAGATGATAGAGGTGGACTGCCATGCCGTTGGATATGCTCACAAGTGGAATCACGATTTTCGGTGAGCTGAGGTCAGTTCTTGTGACGCGCCATACCTCGGCGTCGAGCTCAGCAGGAGATGCCAGTTTCTGTGGTGCATCATACCTTCACGAGTGTGATGCCCCATGAGATGATAAGGTCTGGTGACGTCACACGTCTTCAGCGTCAGGACAGCCTCGACAGCAGGTCCGGACCGCACGGAGGGGATTGGGATAGGGCTCGGTCTCACATATGGCTCCGCCTCGGGTTCTTACATCGCGTCTTTTTTGGGAAGTGTTGGGGGAGAGGTGAGAATGGGCACACAACGCGCTCTTGGAAAATATGTCGTGCAATTCGGAATTATCAGGTGGAATAAGCAGGGTCAGATTTATCAGGTAGCATAAGTAAGGTCGGAAGTATCGGGTGGCATAAGCGGAGTCGAAGTACCAGGTGATATACGAGCGGCCGGAATGATCAGGTGGTATCGGTTGGATCGGGATGGTCATATGTCATAGATGGGATTGGAATAATTAGATTGTATCGGTGGGGTCGGGGGTGAATTATATTTGTAAGAGAAGTTACAGCTTCCTTAGTAGCGTGGTACTGACAATATTTGTGTGGAGTGGGGGAAAAGGTGGTTTGCCGAGGTGTATGAACACTCGATAATCGTTGGGTAACAAAGGACATCTTGAGGTTTGTAATTTCGTGCACAGTCAATTGGTTTTATCTCTATCTATCTCTCTCTCGCTCTCTCTTTCTCTCTCTTTCTCTTTCTTTCTCTCTCCCTTTGATATCTCATCCCCACGCCTATGAAGGGAGAGGTTTTCATCTCCTCCCACGCTTGACAAAAAAATAGTCGGGGATCTTTGGTGTGCTGAAGCAATTTGTATCGTGCAATTCAGAAGGGGCATAATCAATTGCTTAACTTGGTCAAACCGCCATTAATTTGGCTGGCACAGCTCCATCGTTTCAGTGATAGAAAAAAAGAGGAACAGGGATAAATAATTACTCACCTGCGGGAGTTTTTGACATCGATAATGACCTAAACACCCCGATGTCCATTATGTGACAGTGAGTAAAAAATCCAAGAATATGAAAGCTTTCCCACTACTGACGTCACAAGCCGCACGGCATGACATGGGATGAGACTGAACAAGACGAGACGGGAACATGTCGGACAGAGTGCAAGGACTGCGTGACAGGGAGGGTGTGAGCATGCCGTGAACGGTACGGAGAGGAAAGAGTCGTGCCACCGTTGAACTAGAGGGATCAACACGGACCGGGATGGACAGGACAGGATCGGACAGATAGGGATGGGGTGTGACGAAACAGACCAGGACAGGAGGAGATGGACCGGGACGGGACAGGACGGGGTGGGGTGTGACGGGACAGACCGTGACAGGAGGAGATGGACCGGGACGGGACAGGACGGGGTGGGGTGTGACGGGACAGACCATAATGGGATGAGATGGACCGGGACGGGAGACGACGGGATGGGGTGGGATGGACAAGTGCAAGAAGAGATGGACCAGTACCGGGTGGGACACAACGGTACAGTGTGGAATCGATCGGTATAGAGTTATCGGATGGGACAGGTCTGGACATGAGGAGACGCAGGAAGGAGGGTGGACTAGGAACAGATCAGGCGGACAAACAGAGTACGAAGGGAGGACGAGACGGTGGCCAGCGGTAAGTGCAATAGGGATCTAAATTATTTTTTAAATATATATTAGCTTATCTAGCGCTAACGGTACAGTGTGGAATCGATCGGTATAGAGTTATCGGATGGGACAGGTCTGGACATGAGGAGACGGACCCGCAGGAAGCAGGACGGGGTGGACTAGGAACAGATCAGGCCGGGACAGCCGGAGACGAACTAGAGCGTTACCGGACGTAGGAGGGCGGGACGCATTTAGATTAGCATATGTAGCATCTAGATTAGGTTTGCATCATCTACGTTCTCACATATAGCATCTATGTCAGCATTTCTACAATCTGGTTTGCCTAGCATCTAACGGAGCAAGCCCAGCATACATATTAGCATATCTAGCATCACGAGTAGCATACCTAGCATCAAGAATGACATACCTAGCATTAGGAGTAGCATATCTAGCACCAATAGTAGTATATCTACTGTCTAGATTAGTATATCTTCCGTGTAGATTAGCATATCTAAATTGTTGAGTGCCAGCACCGGCCCCGAGTACCTTGGACTGCGCCTGTCCGTGGCACTGCTGTTCGATGTTACTCTGACATATATCAAGTGACACCTACCAGCCGAGGTGGTGTGAGGGCTTGATCCACACGGGCAGAGCACGGCTGATATATAGCGACCAGGAGGCTGACGACACTATCTCCCCACCCCACATATCATCAGTCTGTCAGTGCAGCTGCCGTAGGTGAGGCTGACGACACTACCCCTACCCACGCCCACATATGATCAGTTGATCAGTGCAGCTGGCGTTAGTGAAGCTGGCGACGATCCCCCTCCCCACACACATACAGCATCAGGTTGTCAGTACATATGTCGTTGGTGAAGCTGGCGACAAACCTCCCCCCCCCCCACTCACACAGCATCAGTATGTACAATACAGCGTCAGCAGCTGCCGCTGTCGTTAGTGAAGCTAAATCCCCCCCCACTCACACAGCATCAAGTATGTACTTCCCCCCCCCCCCCCATCTAACGACGGCACACCCGGAAACCCCCGCAGTACCTGCCGATCAGCGCAGCTGCCCCTCGTCTACCACCTAGTGATGCCAATTTCGGCAGCTGCCGGTCCACAGGACCGCGCCGACCCGGCCGGCGCTGACCTTGCGCCGTCGGCTGCCAATTGACGATGCTCGTGTCAATTGCTTAACCACTCGTCAATTGTGCGCAATGATGGGCCGCTGATGGCGCGGTGCGATCCGGGCGGCACCGGAGGTCCGGCGGCGCGGCTGTGGGGCCGAGCCGGCAGCTCGGCATCACCAGGTAGGGCAGCTTCCAGAGACGAGCTGAGCGCGTGCGTCTGGCAATTGTGGAACGCATTGGCGATGCCGCACTTGTGGACAAATGGGACTTCTTGCCAATGCCGCACTTATGGACAAATGTGGACTTCTTGCCAATGCCGCACTTGTGGACAAATGTGGACTTCTTGCCAATGCCGCACTTGTAGACAAATGTGGACTTCTTGCCAATGTCGTACTTGCGGACAAATGTGGTCCTCTTGCCAGACTTCTTGGTCTGCCTTGCTACTTACCAGACTTATTGCTTTGGTAGCATATCGCCAGGTGCTCAATACTCAAGGTAGCAGCTCCTCATCTGCCCATGTGATGTTTTGAATGGAGTCGAGTGGTGCCAACAGTTGCGCAGCGAAATCATTTGATTTTTTGGGAGGATGGGGCTTCCAAAGTGGATGTCTGCGTTTACCCACTGGTTGCAACGAATCGTTCTTCGGAGACGGACTTGGCGATGTTTCCTCGGTTCAATTTTCCTGTAGGTACAACTTCTTGTCAGGGGTACTATTTCAACGGAAGCCCATTTAAGTGCGAAGCTCGCCTGGGGAGAGCACAGTGCCCAAACTCACCCCGCCCCCTGACTGTGCTCTTCTGAACCAATTAGGGAGGACCCAAATCAGCGCCCTTGGAACAACGAGCGTTACTGTGTATCATCACGCTCCGTCCAGTGTACAGACACTGTTAACACCTGTGACAGGACCTATTCCGAGTGTCAGGACTATTTAACATTCCAGGTGTGTTACGCGGGGCATGATTTACACCCGGGCACCACATGGCACCGACAAAGTATTGATCCTGATCCACGTGCTGTGGCATGCCACCTTCCCGAGTGGGTAAAGGTGGCAGGATGAGTGGGGTGCGGTGGGGGAAAGGGTGGTGGCAGGGAGAGCGATGTTGTGACTCTCGTTGACGATTCAAACGGAGAATGCTGTTGGTCTGAAATGAAGCCCATGTTGCGTGTTGCACGGGCGACAGGCTGTAGTTCACACCTGATTGGCAAGGATTAGGTTAGGCTGACCCGGTAGGTCTGCAGAAATGACGCTTTTTGAAGATAATTATTTATCTTGAGCGGATGGAAATCGATGCCGATATTTGCGAGGGATATTCAAGGTAATGTTCTCCACATCCTATGACAAACATACAGATTTGTGACATTTTAACTCATAGGTCAAGGGCCAGAGATGAAGGCGAAGCGCTGTCCTCACTTCTGAAGCCCCAGAAGTAGCGCTGAACGCACTATGGTATTGTACTAATAAACCAAAATGAAGCCGCGGTTTATTTAAATGTCCAACATAACCACAGGGCAATTAGAACCCAATGAAAACCGCCCGTGGTCAAGATGGCTTCATGACCTTGAATGGCCATGACAAGGTCAATAACCTGCGTAATCCGGTGCGCTGAGTGGTGTGTCATCGTACCACCTCCACAGTTGTCCAGCATGCCTTCGAAGTGCCTGTACGTGGCGCTGTCTGTGGCAACATGTATATCAGCGTCAGTCAGTGTCGTAAGTTTCGGTCAGTGTCGGACAGTGCCGGTCAGTGTCGTCAGTATCAATCAGTGTTGTCAGTGCCGGTCAGTGTCGTTCAGTGTCAGTCAGCATTGCCATTGCCAGTCAGTGTCGGCCAGTGTCAGTCAGTGTCGGTCAGTGTCGGTCAGTGTCGGTCAGTGCCGGTCAATGTCGGTCAGTGTCGGTCAGTGTCAGTCAATGTAGGTCAGTGTCGGTCAGTGTCGGTCAGTGTCGGTCAGTGTCAGTCAGTATTGCCATTGTCAGTCAGTGTCAGGCAGTGTCGCCGGTGTTGGGCAGTGTCGGGCAGTTTCAGTCAGTGCCGGTCAGTGTCGGTCAGTGTCGGTTAGTGTCGTCAGTGTCAGGCAGTGTCGTCAGTATCGTCGGTGTTGGGCAGTATCGTCGGTGTTGGGCAGTGTCGTCGGTGTTGGGCAATGTCGGGCAGTGTCGGGCAATGTTGTCAGTGTCCACAGATAGCGTTGGCGACATGCTAGCGATACAAGTCAGTGGCCACATGTATCGCTGGGCAGTTAGCTGAGCGCATATTGTCTCGGCGCCTGGGCAGTCAGCTGAGGCCATATTTACTCGACGTCTGCGAGCCGTATTCGAGAGAAGGCCGTTTCATTTGTTTTGGAACTCCCGTAGTGTTAACGTACATAGTGAAGTCGCTCTACACTTCGCCAAGGAACCTTGCATCTGAATTGTGTCATGTGGTGGTTGTAGCTTGTGACCTTTTTTCTGGTGCATATCATCGCTATGTTGACATAAACCATGCATACGTGATCATGCAACTTGCGTCAACATCCTATGTTGACACAAGTTGCATCGCAGGGATATCAATCTAGATGCACCATCCCAAAGTTATGTCAATATCAGACAATGTTGACATGAACCTGTTTTGTAACGCAACATGACCATTTCGGTCGAGATGGGACTGCCAGTCGGATCTTGTCGAACGCAGCGGACTACTTCGTTTGTTTCCTTAACACGCGCCCTGGACGGGGGGAGGCGAAATCCGCCCACCCCTCCGGTTTTTCGTAGATAACTTCAGATTTTACTGGCCGATATACGCCATTGTTTGTGTACCTCCTTATAAATGGCCGGCGCGTTGTTTGAAGTAAGAAAAATGAAGATCGGCCGATAACGTTTCAAGTTAGGGGCCGTTAAAGTAAAAACAATTCGCAGCGCCAGACCACAAAAATCGGCACTGATGCGCTTCCCATATATTGGCAAAAGGGAACTGTTTTTGGCAACACAAGCGACTTGTTTGATGCATTGTATTATGCTATGTAATTTAAAAGTCATGTTAGGTCGCCGAGGTCAAGTCAGGTCAAGTTCATGACAGGCTAATATAACCAAACTTGGTCAACTGGAATGTTGTCAAAAATGCAAATGACTGTCATGCGATTGATGTTACTTTGCATGTTATTCCCTGTACATCCCGAAATCTACTGTTTGCCATTGTGTGCCTAAGCGTTTCCATACTTTATTCATGCATTTCACTCCTTTCTTTGCGAAGCCGGCTGTGCCGAACCGCTCAACGGAGCACTCGGGTGGGCAGCCCGGTTCGGGTAACTGGAGCAGGTAATGACCTGTTAAAGTGCTTCTATATAGGTGACCAGAAGTCTGGCATTTGTATTGAATAATTAGTAATGTCCAAAACATCATTAATGCCAATTTTGGAGCATGGAAACACAATCACAGCGATCCATAATAATGACAAACGAATCCACGCAAAACCAGAAAAGTTTGCTATTTTGACCTCATTTGACCTTGAAGATATTGACTTAAGGCCATGCAATTTGCACACAATAGCCTACACTATCGTGCCCATCCACCTGGCGAATTCCGTTGCTCTAGCTTCAGTAGAAGCCGAGATCGTAGGGGGACGGAATCCGCCCCCTCCAGGGCGCGTGTTAAATTAAACTACCAGAGCAAACTTTTGAAAAGGGCTTCACTTCCTTCATTCGTATTTTGCGTCTTGTGGTACCGAGGCACTACGAAGATTGACTGTATTTTGCAAACGGTGCGAAATTTAAAATCTATATTTACCTTGGCCTATCTGTCAGCCTGAATGAAGAACTTCCATCCTGTGACGTATAAGTGTCCACACACACACACACACACACACACACACACACACACATATATATATATATATATATATATATATATATATATATATATATATATATATATATATATATATATATATATATATATATGCATTATCGACCAACGAGGAGCGTGGAAGATCGCCGAACACCCCATGCTGGAAATCAAATGGCCGAGAACAAACCCGGCTTAATACTCGTTGAACATGGCCGAAAGCGTGAGCTTCTAATACGAGTGGAAAATACAATTTTCTGTGCATCGATCCCTTTTCAGCTCTTGGTAGCTCTGAGAGACAAATATCGTCCCGCAGCTAAGGGCTCTTTCCCTGGTCACATGGGCACCATGTGTTGGGCACCATGTCCCTGGTCACATGGGTTGAAAATTGTGCATGCACCATTGTTTTTCTACAGACCTGTATGCATGAAAGGTGTTAACTACTATCCTTACCACAGAGGCAGGTGATGCCACTGATCTTTGATCAGCTAGTTTGGTGCAGTTAACGATTATTGCAGTGATTCCCCCTATCCTGTTGGCCATTTCTGGCACAATCTCTAGGACGTCATTGGTTCTCCTGATAATTCACAGTAATCTAGATCAAATTAACTGACAAAGCTGACCTTGTGATGCCTTAATAAGTAAGCTTGCAATGTAGCTGCTGGATTAATCGACACGCTTTGCTGTTGAAGGCAATTTTCATTGCAACATTTGGCTGATGTGCGAGTTGTTGCATACCATAGTCTCTGGTCCTCATTTTATATGGTCAGCTTACTGGCATTCTTATGCTTTTTCCACATGCACGTTTTTGTTCATGCTCAGGAAGAAACGGGGTGGGGAGGGCACGAAGTCACAATTAGAAGAAGTAAAGTCTAGCATCGACCTAACATTGACCCCTGCTGACGGACACTTTACGGATGTGATCAACGCCGTCAGTCACACTGGAATAACATTGTGTGGCTGACCTGAACGGGACAAACAAACTTACATTTGGAGACCAACTTGCATCATGCCTACCAGTCAGCGAAGACAGCCATCTAGCTATTTTCGCCCGAACATGCCTCATACCGTGACGAGGTGAGCGTTCTTCGATGCACCGACCGTGACTACACAGCCAACTGACGCTGTTGCTGCGTGCTGTAGGGGCCTGGTTTCCGGCGCACTTGGCTATCCAGTCAGAGTTTGACAAGGCACACGTGTAGCGAATGCCTCATTCTTCTGTGGATTTAGATCAATTATGGCATTAATGATGCGGGCGCTTCGCCACTGATCTGATTACACTTCACGAGCTGCTGAGAATCAAACAAGTCTTAGAGATCAACAACTAATGACTTACTCACATTGATGGTGTAATTATATGATTCCTGAAAATTTCCTTTCAGAAACAGTGATTCGAACCGACAAGACACTCCTATTTCTCACTGTAAACTCAAATATACACTGCCTGCCGAAGTGACAAACAAGCTGTAGGAGGAATATTTATGAATACGTGACTCTGAAAGCAAAACCAACCACAACAAATGACATACACAGTGAGATGCATCTCGGGGCGGGGATGGCCGAGTGGTTAAGGTGTTGGGCTATGGTAACCAAAGATCCCGGGTTCGACTCTAGCGCCACTCAGGACATTTCCCAATTCCGCGGCCCACCGGCGAAACAGTGTGGGCGGCGCCATTAGCCGTGAATGTGCATAAAGTGTGTCGTGAACCAACCAATAAACAAACAAACAAATGAGTTGCCTTTCATCATCCAGTACAACAATCAGAAATTTCGAACATTCTGATCCAAAATCACTCGTGACCAATAAGATAAACTCAAAAGTACGACCGTATTTTTCAATGCGCGTGTAGAAGCCGTCGCAAACTTCGTTGCAAACTTCGTCCACGTTATTATTTATCTATTATGTAAACTTCGTCCAACACTGGCATTTGTCTTGCGAAATGCTACCCGCCACTTTTGTGTGACAGGAGCAAATTATGCCGTGCATTAATGAAGGTCTCTGGACGTAGGTCTGGTCTGGGGGCGTTCCGATTTGGCAGTGGTGGTCGTCATCGCGCTGATCAATGTTCACTTGCCCGTGCCTATGTGCTTAAATGTGCCGATAATTAAAGCCGTGATTGGTCACAATTTCTTGCCATTGCTTGCATTGTTAGTGTTTGCTTCCTATTTCCACCCACCGGATAATTCTGACCATGACGGATATGCTTCGAGCGTCAAGACGCCTGTTATATGTCAGAAATTTCGTATTTTCCATAAGGTACATATATATGCACATATATATATATATATATATATATATATATATATATATATATATATATATATATATATATATATATATATATATATATATATGTATATATATATTGGTCTTGTTGGTCCAAATGAGACGCGAACCGACGGAAGAGAGAGAAGAAAAACAAAAAGAATTTTAAAAGTAGGGTGGACTTTTTTTGGTTTGTTTTTATCTAACTTGGATGCATGGGATATTAGTCGAGCATTTGTTTGTATATATATATACAAACAAATGCTCGACTTCTCTCTCAACCAAGTCCCTTACTGCTCTGGCTGATAAATACGTTCGGCTCTCTCTCTCTCTCTCTCTTCCGTCGGTTCGCGTCTCATCCTCCCTGGCCAGCGAGAGGCGCGGCAACAAAAAAGGTACCGACAAATACGCGGCGCGACAAAGCCGGCGCTGTAATGGATGTCGCCGAATTGTGGCCGTCCCATGTCCGTTTTCTAAAGGTGTTAATGTGATAAATGGTGCGGCAGAGTGCGGCGAACGGCGGAGTCGGCGGCGCCATACAGCCGGCGCCGACTGACGTCTTTATGCCGCCGCCCCGCCGCCGAAATATTTCTCCAGCCATTCGGCGCGCTCACTGGGTGGCCGGCCGGGAAGAAGCGCGGCGAGAGGACGCGACCCTGCGAAACACCGGCACTGTGGTCACACACGGCTCCCTCCCGCGGCGCCCGCACAAAGCGCGCGAGGAGACGCACCGTCGGCCGGCGAAAGTGGCGCAGTCGTCTCAATTCCAAACCTAATGGAATGCCAATGATTCAGTTTGAAATGATATATGTGGCGAGGACTAAGGCTTGCAAAATATCGATGTGATCAGTTCGATTGCGTTTTATGCTGGGGTGTGCCCGCATGTGGGCGTGTGATATGGTACGGTATGCAGCGCAGTTGGCGACACGCGCCTCGCAGTGGGAAAGAATGTGTTCATTTTGTGTCTGTAGCTAACTCCTGGCACACCCTCGGCGTTCAATTAACGATTGCGTACGACATTCCTATGGGGCTTTCGTCGCCACTATGGCGAGCCCCCGGCTACTTATGCGCTGCACAACTCTTCGAGCTCGGCAAGCATCTGAAATTTGAACAGATTTCTTGAATTTCAATGCAACATGCACATGCAAAACAATATTGTAAGCCTTCGGTTAGTCTCCGTACAAATAAGAAATGCTGACGGAAGGTGCCATAGCTAAACTTAAGAACCACCAATGTTGTGTTTCCATACACGTTTCACCAGATGCGTTGTATGGACTAATCGTCGCACCTTGACTAAGGATTTATTAAATTGACAACGGGTGAGGTAGTATCTGTAAGGCTTCCCGGTGATAAACTGGCAAAATCCATGCCATTTGAAATGTACCAGCTGACTATTATATATATATATATATATATATATATATATATATATATATATATATATATATATATATATATATGTTTGAAGGGAGGATATCCTTCACTGGGGCAACCGGCAAATATACCTTGGGAGGATTGGGTGAAGGGGGGCTATTGAAACATCCCGCTGCTAACTTGCGATCTACGTAGCAGCTACGATGAACCATGAAATACCGTCAGATCCCTCTGGCCATGGAGAGCTCGAAGGACACCCTATATTTGCATTGTAACCCATACCAGAGGTCATATTAGGGATAATTAAGGATCTCGACATGAATTCCTATCAATTGGAAACAAAAGTAGAGCTTTTTCCTTTCAGCACATGTTTTTTCTCTCAATAATTAGCATCGATGGATGCAGTTATTATCATAGTAAAGATGGGTAAACACAGAGCATGTCGGATCGGACCAGAAAAAGGCGAAAAACAGCATCTGAACTATGCTATTGGCAAGCCAACATAGCCTAGAACTATCGAGTACCACATCTTACTGCTTTATTTGTGCTCATGCTGAGGTCGCTGAAGGTCATGATAGGTCCATCCAGTGGCATGTTTTAATCTGATCCACTTATTTCCTCAAGTTGAAGATTACGTCTCGGGTCTTTTCAGCAGAACAATTTAAGCAATGCTTTTACAGTTGTTTGATATCCTAAAATCCCCAGGTCTGACCAAGTCACGCCGTACGATTAGGTCAGGTATGTTCAAGCTTGAATGTCCTCCCGATTGAATTAAATATTCTCCGTACCACTATACAAGCGTAAAACTTGCCTTTGAGATACGAACATGATGCTGATCCATTTTTGTTAAATGCGCATTTCTGACCTCTGACCTCTGATCTGACTTTAGGAGACACTGGAACAATGTGCAGATTGGTAAAGCGATCACATCGGCTTTTGTGGTGCACACTGTTCGGAATGTAAGTTCAAACAAGGGACAAATCAGGCTAAGTAAAATCAGATAGCACGCGGTCAGTTCTCCTCAGGTCATTGGTTTGCTATCCAATGGCACGTGGCACGACCTAGGAGGTCCTGGAACCAAATTCAGATTTACTTCCACCAGGTCTATTAACATTTTGTTTAAGATGGCATTGTGTAAAATACATGTCGTGCTTCACCTGACAATATGTCATTGATATTTGACGCATATTTTGACCAATAATCCTAACTATATGCTCTTTCTCATTTTCTGAATTATAAATTAACACCATATTCAATTTTCCCACACTCAACAGTGTAAATAAAAATTCGCAAAATTGATCTCATATCAGGTTAGTGACCTGTGCTTTACTTGACATTGGGGAGAGCAGGTCGATCGCTTTCATGAAGGGAGACCAAGGTCTGAATTTGCTTTCTGTATGCTGCAACTATTCCCAATGGTGATACTTTGAAGATTTTCGAACAATACCCACTTTGACTCATTCCAGGTTTCCAGGCCCATTGATGGGTGGACTTACATCACGGGATATGCAAAACAAATGCATAAGAAGCTTTTGAAGCTTTCATGTTTATGCATCTACTCATTCGGCTGCTATATCAGAAAGAACTGAAGGGAGCTCTTGACAGCCGTCCCCCCACCCGGCCCGGCGCTGGATATAACTTCGGGTATTTCATATCGTAATTCACATCTTCCGATGCAGAACGAAACGGATTAATAGCGGAACGAGGCAGAATGGCTATGGAAGTATGCATAGCCACCAAGTCAGGTTAGAGTTGTTGTCAACAACAAGTCAGGATCGCGTTGCTGCCCCGACCTGGAGCAGCCGCCGGTGGCCCGCTCTGGCCGCCGGAGACATTCGCCCTGCCAACTCCGCACACAGATGCGGCACACAACCGAGCCGTCAGAAGAAGAAAACACACGCTTCCGTGCATCACTCTTCATCGGGCGACCGCAGCGCACAGTGAGGCCGGCGCCGCTGCGGACGCACGTGTCCAGAGGAGCACCACGCCGGCCTGTTTGCCGTCCGACCTCTCGAGTGTTTGTCGTGATTGGCGGCAGCTGGCCGCCAAGAGAGCCGCTTTGTCGCCGCCGGCGGCCGAAAACACTGACCCGCCGGTCGCAGCGCTATTTTGAATACCCGACTCGGCGGCGCTGGAGGGCGCCGCCCGGCCGGCGTGTGTTGTATCAGCAGGCGAATCACGTCGACATCGGTCGGCATGCGCCGGCAGCTGGGGCGCCCAATCAGAGTCGGCGCCCCGGGCGCCGAGCGGCCCGGTGTCGGTCCTCTGCGGCGCTGCACGCCGCCCTCGCCGCGGCGGGTTCTGGCGCGCCCAACTGCACCGCCTGACGACGTTGTGTCGGCATACATAGGCGATGTCGAGGTGACCGACGGAAAGTGTACGATGTTAGTGCGGGCGAAGTGTTTTATTGGGCGTGCACTTTGCTTTGCACTTAGTTGCGTTCGGTTGGTGTGCGTTATGTACGTGGCTGTGCTGGATCGCTTAGGGGTTTGTGTGGCGAGTCGGTACTCCGGTAGGTTAATGCCAATTGCTAGTACCACTTGCTCATCGCCCTCCTAGCTATCATCTCTTCAATTGTCTCATCTACACGAGCACTAAAGCTTTCAAATACGATGCCATTCGGATAACTTACGACAATATTGCTGAGCTTTTCAGCTGTTTTGGTATGACAGAGCCTTGTTTACAACAGCCCGTTTAAGTGTTCAAAATCACATGGTATTCAGATGTTTTGCCATCCATGTATCAGGGCAATTGTATCGTCTGACGTTCCGCACTGAAATGTTCGGACCCTGAGACACTGAAAACAGATGTATTGAGCGGGTCGGCAGAGCAGTTGCGAACAGCTGTAGTACACTGGTGGGGAGAACAGCTGCGAACAGCTGCAGTGAGCGGGCTGCGAGGAATGTGACGTGAATGTGAAAACTGCCTCGCAGAGTATCAGAGTAAGCTACACTGAAGTTGAAAGCAAGCTTTTAACAGCATCCAAATCATGCTGGAGTCCGACCAGGGATGTAATTTTGAAGTGGCGAAGGAGGTGGTCGCAGCAGAGGGAAGGGAGGGTGGTGCACGTGATTTAGCAGGGAAAGGCGGTTGGCGAAGGCAGACGAACCCACGAATACGCCTCGGCGTGTCCTCTTGAGTGAAATACTGTATAGTGCTTTACGGTGCAATTCAGCATGTGAAATTCCCATATTATCATATTCAGAAAAATATCCATCCTTTTTATTTTGAGATTCACCAACCATATAACAAGATTTATTTTGAAATATTCTCTGTGTTCAAAGGAATGTGGTTGCGGCCGCATTTCCGCTTGGAGATGACTTCCAACAGCGTTTTGTGTTGCAACACTCATGTCTTAAGCTTCTCACCAAGAACCAGATCTGCTGTTTTCATGTTGTTAATCACATTTTGAAGTTGATCAACTTTCATCCCAATATATCACTTGAAATACGTTCAATCTGTGTTCAAATGAAGTGGTTATCAGTGACATCCCTTGTTTATTGTTTATTGCTTATTGGTTAGTTCACGACACACTTTATGTACATTCACGGCTAATGGCGCCGCCCACACTGTTTCGCCGGTGGACCGCGGGGTTGGGAAATGTCCTGAGTGGCGCTAGAGTCGAACCCGAGACCTTTGGTACCCATAGCCCGACACCTTAACCACTCGGCCATCCCGCCCCTCAGTGACATCCCCCCGCGGGCAGCTTGCCACGTACCTCGCGTCGCAGCCGACCACAGTTATCCGTCCAGAATATCGCAGTAAAGTCGTTGGTTTGCAAACCGGCGTCGGCCTCTATCTGCTTTTGGCAATGCAACGTGGAAGACGTATTTCATCCAAAATCGCCTTAGCTGTAAATGTGTGCTGGAGTGCGCTTGGCTGTATAAACACCAAAAACCGGGTGCCTGTGATTGATATGCATGGGAAATTGACTAACCTGTGCTTGTGAAACTTGCCCTGGCTCGCCAAGCGTTTATTACAGGATCCTACAACTTTTGTCAAATATTAGCCAATAGAACTATTGGTTATATGACAGTTGCCACAGTAGTTGTGTAACTTTGTACAATTACTGTGGCAACTGCGTCTTTCGTCGAAAGTAAATATATCCAGCAATGAAAACCGAACTATTTTGCATTGCAGTGCACCCCCGCCGTGGCTGGATACGGCATGACGGGAGTACACTGCAATACTAATAGGCTGGTTTTCCTTTTTTAGAGATATTTACTTTCAATGAACGATGCAGTTGTCACAGTAGTTGTACAAGTATTAGTTGAAACTTCGCCGAAGTTGCATGGTCCTGTTATAAACCCACCTTAAAATATCGGACAAAATGCGAAAATGGTACCATTGAGCCCCCGCTGCCCTATACCGACGGTAATTCGGTGCAAGATTACTTCATATTACATGACAACTGGCTTCACCGATTCCACTTACTCCAATTGTCCGTGTGAACAAAATATTATTTAATGAATGGGCAATCCACCACCAGAGCATTGCTGATTCAGCTTAAAATCTTGGTTTTCAGATATAAAGTTTCGTTTTTAGGTGAAATAAATGCTCTAATTTATGTAAAGTGTATGCTACATTTGTGAAGGATGCTCATGACGCTGTGGTGCAGAATGTACCAATACTTCCTCCACTGGTTCTTTCACTTGGAACGTAATGACTGGAGTAGACACTAGCGGCGGTATCCTGATAACTAACGGTCAGGGATTATCGAGAACTCGCACCTAAGACAATTCGTCGGCTATGCACATTCATCTATCGTCCGCATTGGCCCAAGTGCTACAGGGGCGATGATGACTTTTTTAGGCGTGCCGGACCATAAAGGCCATTTGCGTCGCCTTGGATATTGCATGCTGGCCAACTAAGATAGTCCCTGTCCAATTTCTGCCATCCCCACCAGACCGCATGTCATCTGCGACCAATATGGGCGCGATGTTGTGAAAGGAGAAAGGATTTGTAGCGCTTGCCGGGCGTTTATTTGGCGCGTTGTGTTGTTTATTTACGCCCCATGGCGAGTGTTTCATGTCGTCTGTGGCGCATCTCTCAATAACGCGGCAACGAGATTTGTAAACACGGCGCGGCGGTGTTTGTTATCGTTTTAAGTGATGGTCGGCGCTGCGGCGAACATGGCGCACCACAGCTGGCGCGCCGGTGGCCGGCTCGCGGCTGGAAGTCGGCCCACCTTCGGCACATGCAAATGCCGCTCATCTGCTAATGCATACATTAATCCGATGAGCCGATGTCGACGAACTCGGCCGCGTCAGTGGCTGTTATCGACGCTATGCATATTCGCCCGCGAATTAGCGGGATTGGCGTGCACGGGCGTCGGTTTTTAACCGGTGCTGACAGTGTCACGAGATGTGTTCGGCAGGGTGCCCGCGGAAGCAGGTGTAAGCACCTTGAGCAGAGCAGGATGGCCACGTGGAGTCGTTGGACCGTGTCCTAGCATCGCGTATCTAGGGCCGAAAGCAAGCGTTAGTAGAGGTGCCATGCATTCCTAATGATGCACCAATGGAGGCTATAAAATATGAGCAGTGTAAACACAGTTTACCCATTCATGCCCGATATTTCAGTCTATTTTCAACAAGTTAATTGAATGTATGAATAAAACAAGCGTAATACGAATGCCTATGATAAAAGTCGTTTACAATCCATCTATAACGTTCGCTTTCGTAAATACAAAATTATTGTTTTGACCTTGGAAATAGACTTGTTGTCAACTTGCCTAACTGCTCAGTGGAAATGAACTCGTTTCCGACTTGCTTACCGTCAAAACAGAAATATCCTGTTCAGAATTTAGTGTCCCTGCTTTCCCAGAATGGCGAGCTCAAACCAAAATAGAACTAACCTGGCCTCTCCTAACTGAGCTAAGCGGCTCCCGTTCGCGGAAGTTGTCGGGCTGGCTGGCAGGTGCTGCCAGCACACCGTGTACCGTAAATCACTCTTCTCATGCGAACTGACGAAGGGCTGTTGTGAGGAATGCTGACAATCCCACCATAAGCTGGTGCGCTGTATCCAAATACTCTGTGGATGTGCACGTGGTCGCTATCAAAAATCGGACCGCTTCGTCCTTTTAATCAAAACTTCAGTGTAATTTAACATTTTTTTGAATAGTTTGAATTGTTGCTGGGAAGGCTTTATAGGACCATAGTAAATGCTAAGCGCAGGTTTACTGCATTGGCTCTGAACCCACCTCTCGGGAGGGAAATTCCAATTATATGGCACAATTTAGAGTGAGAGGTTAACTTGGCCACATAGTTAAGTACAGCCGCCTGGTGCCTGCGTCCTTGACCTTGCCTGGCTGGTTGCCAACTGACCGTCCGAGCCGGGGACGTTAATGCTGAGCCCGTGAAGCGACTCGTCCCGCCGTTAAAATTATCGGTTAATCTTTGTTTGCTGTCGCTTACTCAGTAAGAGTGACTTTGAGGACATGACCTTGACTTCCGGTCGAATAAAATAGCCGTCACCGGGATCAAGGTGTGACGGTGAGTGGAGGTTCCAGGTCATGTGTCCTTTCGAAACAAAAATAACCCCAACACGGAAACCATGTTAACCTACTACCCTATAACCCGGTTACCCTAACACGGAAACGCGGCAGCGCATTCAAACTGGTGGGGTAGCTTCCGATCCTAATGGCAATAGCGAAGATTTCGCCTTCTTCACCATGCCAGATGCTCGTGGGAATTGCAGAATACCGTTACATCAAATATTATTAGGATTTACAAATGGTTAATTTAAGGAGGACTTCGGTTGACCGTAAAGAACTTATGAGAAGGAAATGTGTGCCGTCACCCTGACATGTCGAAAAGCAACCCCTTATTTTCTGGTGAAAAACGGCAAGGACATTTTTGAGAGAGATGTTTTATGATCTTGATAATTCTGGAAATATTTTATGTTACAGTATCTGCATTTCTGTAACCAAAAATGCTAAAAATGTTTACAAAGATGGTCACGGGAACTAAAATTGCTCGAAATCAGGAAGTTCCAATGCTCCACTGCTTCTTTCACGAAAGCCTACAAAACGACCTTTCAGCCGAAGGGACATTTTTCGGTGCATTTGGTCATTTCAAATGTGTTCACGCAAGGTATATTTGAAGGTGCATTCGAATGACATTCTTAATGAGACGGTCTCTTCTCCGATTAGTGCCACCCGTTGGAAATCGCTTGATAAAATTGAAAACGATAGCCGACTCGTACTTGGAGCATGCCACGAATTTTCGCCAAGACGAGTGTCGTTCGTGCCCGAAAAAAAAAAGGCTTCGTACCGTGTGCAAACAAAAGTATCTCGTGCGCGGTGTGCGCGCCAAAGTTCGGCCGGGTGGCGCGAACCGGCGTGGCCGGGCCGGCGGCCGAGCCGTCGTCGCGATAACTAATGAGATGTTGTCGTGTTGTGGTCGGCGTATCGCGGCGCGCCACCGCGCGCCGCCGGCCGCTTTGGCGCTCGCACACCGACTAATGGAAAAACCGTGTTAACTCGCCGGTTGCGTGCTGGCCGCCGCCGTGCCGTACAGCATGCCAGTGACGTCACAGTGACGTGCCGCTGCCGACCTGTCTGGCCGGTGGTGGAGCTCTGTCGGAGATCGCGGCACGGCTGGAGCCCGAACAAAGTAATTGGGTGGACTGAGCATGGCTGGAGCTGGTGGCGTCAGCTAGCGCACTGTGCGTGTGTTGGCCGGTGGAGTCTTTTGTTAAAATTTGTAATCTTGTTTATTTGTTTGTTTATTGGTTGGTTCATGACACACTTTATGCACATTCACGGCTAATGGCGCCGCCCACACTGTTTCGCCGGTGGGCCGCGGGATTGGGAAATGTCCTGAGTGGCGCTAGAATCGAACCCGGGACCTTTGGTACCCATAGCCCGGCACCTTAACCACTCGGCCATCCCCGCCCCTAAAATTTGTAATCCTTGCAGGGTTTCGACAAGGGGTGGAAGGATTCCAACCATTCCAACAGATAGGACATGCATCGGGCATAGGCGACACCATCGACGGAAGTGTTCCCGATCCACCTCCCCGATGGCACTTTGCAAACTCACTGATGAATGTTGGTCTACTTGGTCCTCCATCACTTGAGATGTGAATAACACCGTACGCAAACACACTGGGGAAACCCAGATACTTAGATATCAGATACCTACCGAACCATCAAACGTCGCAAGACTAGGTGCCGAGATGCCAGATACCGTCAATGGTGGCTGTTGATACGCTGGAAATAGGGGCGGATACACGAATTGTTCTCGGGGCGGGCATTCCGTCTGGAGAGGCGCCATTTCTGCGAAGAGAGACGCCTGTTCTACTCTGAGGGGGCCGATCGGCTAAAAAGGTTGATGAGTTTGGGGAGGGTGCTCTCGAGCATCCTGGAGGAGCATCACACCTATTGAGAGCATATCCCCAGTTTCCTCCTTGATCCGACACTAGTTGAGAACACTCTTAAGATAGTCTTAAGAAGTCCTGGGCTCTCAAGGCTGCAACCTGTCAGGCGAGTGAAGGCAATGGGCGGGGCCAAATGGATCCAGGGGCACACTCCATGGGATGCGATGTTAAAAGTGTAAGATAATTTTGGGCGAAGCCAACATTTAGTGCCACTTGCTACATTAAAAGTAATTGAAACTACATCCCTGGTGCCATGGTTTGCTCGCGGATCTCCCCTCTGGATGCCTTGGTTCAGCAGCGCAGCCACGACTTCCCTAAGGTGGGGACCCGACGAAAAAAGAACATGAAACAGAGACTACTTAAGCGCGTCGAATATTTAGGGGTTTGGGTGGAGAACATATGAAAATCTCATGTTTCATTTCGTGTATTTTTTTTTCTAAGGGGACCTGGCCATCGCACCCCCCCCCCCCCCCCCCTGACTGCGCCTGTGTTCTGGCTTGCTCGTTGGTCCTCACGCTCTCTCTCTCTCTCTCTCTCTCTCTCTCTCTCTCTCTCTCTCTCTCTCTCTCTCTCTCTCTCTCTCTCTCTCCTGGTTTGCTCGCAGCGAACCACGATCGGTGTTCTGTTCTGACATGTTCCGATATCAAAGGCCTACCACGTCTGCCCACGATGACAAAACCCATCGTGCTTGCGCTTGCAAAGTCCGGAGATCCTGTCACTTCAGAGACAGGACAGGCGGCGAGAAGTTGACAGTTCAGACAACTACTAGCTCTGGTCTCTTTGCCCCATAACCACCACCGGTCTTCCACGCCCCGTGGACGACCGTAGTCGATATCATGGTCGGGAAGGGTTCCACGCCCGGTGCTCAAGTTGGGCGAATCTCTACAGCGGGCCGCCCAGTGCACACCCGGCCCGGCGGTCCCGTCTCGTCTGGCGGTCCGAAGCGTCGTCATTCAGCACCCCGCAGTTCTGTTGCCCGATGCCTCCGTCGAGCCGTCGCCTGCTCACCTGCAGCCGCCGTCGAGCCGCGCCGCCGCCTATCGAATCGTCTCTCACACGCGGGAACTAATTGGCGATTGCCGATCAATCCGGCTTCCGCCGCCGCTCCAATTACCGGCGCGGTGCGCCAGATTCGCCGCGATGCGCCGGCGCCGCGCGGCAGAAGTGACGCACCAAGACGGATGGCGGGACGAGGCGCATATTTGTCGCGCGCCGCCCGCTCGCACGATGGTCGGCTGTGAAAACAATTGATAAACGCGGGCAAGTGTCGGTCGGCGGGTGCCAGCGAACGATGGATGGCGCACCTTCGGCACAGAGGTGGCCACCCTCCTGCCAGAGGTGGCCACCTGCCTGCCAGAGGTGGCCACCCGCCCGCCAGAGGTGGCCACCTGCCTGTCAGAGGTGGCCACCTGCCTGCCAGAGGTGGCCACCTGCCTGTCAGAGGTAGCCACCCGTCTGTCAGTCGTCACTGGTCAGAGGTTACCACCCACCTGCCAGAGGTCACCACATGCCTGCCAAGGGTGACCACCCGCCTGCCAGAGGTGACCACATGCCTGCCAAGGGTGACCACCCGCCTGCCAAGGGTGACCACCCGCCTGCCAGAGGTGGCCACCCGCCTGCCAGTCGTCACCGGACAAAGGTGACCACCCACCTGCCAGAGGTGACCACCCGCCTGCCAGAGGTGACCACCCACCCGCCTGCCAGAGGTGACCACCCGCCTGCCAGAGGTGACCACCCACCCGCCAGTCGTCACTGGTCAGAGGTGACCACCCACCCGCCTGCCAGAGGTGACCACCCGCCTGCCAGAGGTGACCACCCACCCGCCTGCCAGAGGTGACCACCCGCCTGCCAGAGGTGACCACCCACCCGCCAGTCGTCACTGGTCAGAGGTGACCACCCACCCGCCTGCCAGAGGTGACCACCCGCCTGCCAGAGTGACCACCCACCCGCCAGTCGTCACTGGTCAGAGGTGACCACCCACCCGCCTGCCAGAGGTGACCACCCGCCTGCCAGAGGTGACCACCCACCCGCCTGCCAGAGGTGACCACCCACCCGCCTGCCAGAGGTGACCACCCGCCTGCCAGAGGTGACCACCCGCCTGCCAGAGGTGACCACCCACCCGCCAGTCGTCACCGGTCAGAGGTGACCACCCACCTGCCAGTCGTCACTGGTCAGAGGTGACCACCCACCTGCCAGTCGTCACCGGCCAGAGGTGACCACCCACCTGCCAGAGGTGACCACCCACCTGCCAAGGGTGACCATCCACCTGCCAGTCGTCACCGGTCAGAGGTGACCACCCACCCGCCTGCCAGAGGTGACCACCCACCTGCCAAGGGTGACCATCCACCTGCCAGTCGTCACCGGACAAAGGTGACCACCCACCTGCCAGAGGTGACCACCCGCCTGCCAGAGGTGACCACCCACCCGCCTGCCAGAGGTGACCACCCACCCGCCTGCCAGAGGTGACCACCCGCCTGCCAGAGGTGACCACCCGCCTGCCAGAGGTGACCACCCGCCTGCCAGTCGTCACCGGTCAGAGGTGACCACCCACCTGCCAGAGGTGACCACCCACCCGCCAAGGGTGACCATCCACCTGCCAGTTGTCACCGGTCAGAGGTGACCACCCGCCTGCCAGAGGTGACCACCCGCCTGCCAAAGGTGACCACCCGCCTGCCAGAGGTGACCACCCACCCGCCTGCCAGAGGTGACCACCCACCCGCCTGCCAGAGGTGACCACCCGCCTGCCAAAGGTGACCACCTGCCTGCCAGTAGCCCTTCACACTATCGGCTGGTGTCGTCTACGTCACACCTCAGCGCACATCCGACGGCAAATACCAATCACCCCTGGACTTTAACGATAGGAAGGATCAGGTCGAAAAGTTTCGGGGCGATGGTGAGTTCTCGGAACATTCAGACGCGTCTGAATGTTCCAGCGCACCGTGTAGACGGTGCGCTGCTCTGAAGCTGCATGACGGCGTAACGGCGTTACTGGCATTACGTAGAAGCGCTTAAGTGTGAGCTGCATGATGGGAGGACATCAACCATGGAGCAGCCTCCTCGCCGTCATCATTTCAAATAATCGGTCCGAACCTCACGTAGGAGATGAACGCATTTAGGTAGAGGTTCCTATCTTGGGGCTACTTCTAGGGGGGGGGGGCGGGGTATACGAAAAAGAGCCTTTTTTCGCTTTTGGTTTGCATCATGAGTCCCTACGCCTGGGCAGCTCCTTGCCAACTTCCACTCCACAGTTCCACATTCAGTTTCCGCATAATGCTAATACATTAGGAGTAAAGCATATCCCAAGGAAATATATATAATGTGCATAATCCCGAGCGTTACAGTTTGCACAGCTTCAATCACACTCCAACGTAGATTTCGCTAGCTATGGAGATCTTGCCGTTGGCAGCTTTCCTGCTGATCGCGGGTTCATGGCACACCCCTTGGTAATTTCTGGGTACCAAACGCACACTTGCACCATCCGTACCATGTATGTTCTGCCCACCAAATTACGCACGGTAAACTTGTCAAGTTTACTACGATCAACGTTTCTACTTTTCTGCTTTTCCCCCTGGCACAAAAAGTCCGAAATAGTATGTTCTAGAGAGACGCTACGCCGCCATGCTGTCGCCGTGGCATTCTGGTCGCGGCATCCCACCCCGTCTTCACACCGCGCGGGAGTGGTGTGCACTGAGATAAATTTCGAGTCACCACTTAATCACTTGTATGGGTAATTGCTTCATCTTTGATCGAAACATTCTTGATAGCCATTGCTTGCACATTTTGCTTGTTTAATGCAGGGGCATTAGTATTGCAATTGCATGTTCAGTTTCAATCAACTCAGGGTTCGTTCAAATTTTCGGAAGCTGGAATATGTTATGATGATGATTGCGATTAAAGATATTCTTTGTTACTGCACTTTACACGACACTAATTGTGCCACATATGTGTCATTAATTCGTCAGGTACACAAAACGGTCTTCATGTCTTGCACAGCAGTAAGCGGAGAAGCTGCAATCCGTAGAAGGCTAATGTTGACACGTCTACCGGCCGAGATAAGTGCGATTGCACTTTCTAATGCAAACTGGCCACCAACATTATTACCTCGCTGCGCCGGCCGGGCACGGAGTTTTTACGGCCGTTCCAACACTACAGCTGAATTATTCATCCCCCGGCCGGCTTTCCGCAGGAATGGTCGGCCGTTTTTGCCATTTTGTTTTGCTTTTGCGCTTCCTCCTGGCCGCTGATGCGTTCTGGATATTGATGCGATTATGTGTGGTAACTGATCGCTCAGCTCAACAACTTCGGGGGCTGGCACGTTCAGCTGCAGATGGCATCTGTCTGGCAGGTTCGTGCTTCTCTCTCTCTATCTCTCTCCCTCTCTCTCTCTCTCTCTCTCTCTCTATCTCTCTCTCTCTCTCTCTCTCTCTCTCTCTCTCTCTCTCTCTCTCTCTCTCTCTCTCTCTCTCTCTCTCAATCTCTCTCTCTCTCACTTTCTCTCTCTCTCTCTCTTTCTCTCTCTCTATCTCTCTCCCTCTCTCTCTCTCTCTCCATCTCTCTCTCCCTCTCTCTCTCTCTCTCTCTCTCTCTCTCTCTCTCTCTCTCTCTCTATATATATATATCTCTCTCTCTCTCTGTCTCTCTGGTGCATTGTCGGAGGACCTCCGCCGGATTCATCGGGAATAGTCATTGTTGCAGGTATGGCACCAACGTCAGATCCTCACCACCGCTGGAACCACATCAGCACCAGACCTGAAAAACCGTGAAAACAGCACCACAGTCACACCCACACCACCGTCGGGCCAACATCACCGCAAGAGCCACATCACCGCAAGAGCCACATCACCGCAAGAGCCGCATCACCGCAAGAGCCACATCACCGCAAGAGCCACATCACCGGAAGAGCCACATCACCGCAAGAGCCACATCACCGCAAGAGCCACATCACCGCAAGAGCCACATCACCGCAAGAGCCACATCACCGCAAGAGCCACATCACCACCATACCTGAAAGACCATGAGCCCCGCATTACCGTCAGACCCACGCCATTCACTGACCCGCATTACCGTCAGACCCACACCATTCACTGACTCGAAACCACCGTCAGACCAACCAATGACCCGCTTTAAAATGGATAACGTTGTGAAGAGGACATTTTGGTGTCTGGACTAGGTTTTTCGAGTTATAGCGATGAAATATGCATATATTTCTGCTAGAGTAGGGAAAAGCCTGGGAAAAGCCTTCATGCCTGAGTACACCTTCAGTCCCGAGTACACCTGCAGTCCTGAGTACACCTTCATTGCCGAGTACACTTCCCAAGTGAAGCAATGTCCATGATCACGATGGGCGCTAAATGACCAACCATGGTCGATGCGCCCTAAAACCACAATCACACACACACACACACATGATCACGTTCTGCTCTCCCCGCCTCATCACGCCAGGTGGCGAGAACAGGCGCGGCCCTGGGCTCTGCAACGAGCCCTGTCCTCCCGAAGTCTCGCGACCGACCACAGGCTGGCGGTCAGGCCCCAGCCGTGGCCGTCACGGTGCAGCTTCCACGAGCGGTGTTCGTGTTGTCGGAACTCGGGCGACGTGCGGCGCGGCCGGCGGCGTCGTTCTCGCCGCAGTGAGTGGCCGGCGCGCTTTACGACGCGCGCCGACGAATGAAGGCGGCGACAGGTCGTAACCGATAATTGCGCGCCATTTTTCTGGCGGCGTTTACGGCCGGCTGCGGTCGGCGCAGGTGTCGGCGAACGACCGGCCGCTCCGTCGGCACAGCGGCCGCGCTCGTGAAAACATCAGCCGCAGATACCATCGACAGATGCGGTCACGCGCTCCTCTGACCGTGCCGGCCCACAGTACCAGCTGGTGTCGCTGCCCATGGTACTGCTGACGGCGCTGTCTATGGTGGTGCTGCTGACGGCGCTGTCCATGGTGCTGCTGACGGCGCTGCCCATGGTGGTGCTGACGGCGCTGTCCATGGTGCTGCTCACGGCGCTGTTTATGGTGGTGCTGACGGCGCTGCCCATGGTGCTGCTCACGGCGCTGTCTATGGTGGTGCTGCTCACGGCGCTGTCCATGGTGCTGCCTGTTGTGAATTACCACCTTGTGATGACCTGCTAACTAGTGGCTGCATCGGACATCGGTAGATGGCGCTGGGGAGTTTTAGAGCCATGTGTGGCACGGGTGTTACAATGTTGGTTTGAGCGTTGGCTGTGCCGCTAGCGGGCGGTGTTGGGCGAGGTGCTCCTGGTAGACTGACAGTGGTGACGCAAGTCTGTGGTCGTGGTTGAACTCTGCGTGAATATTGATCGTTGCGATTGCAAGGAGCAACGAATACGGGGAACGTATATAAGCCATCGTTATGTAATTTAGAGAGAGAGAGAAGAAACCGTAACACTGCTGACGGCGCTGTCTATGGTGTCGCTGACAGCGCTGTCTGTGGTGCCGCTGACAGCGCTGCCTCCGGTACTGCCGACGACACCGTCTTGTGCCGTACACGGCCCCGCCGACAGCACCTCCGACGGTGCTGCCGGCGGCATCTCCTCTCGCGCAGCGTAACCAGCCGCCTGTGGCGCTCCCGGCCGCTACTGTGCCGACGACCGACGACCGCCGGCTGCTGGCCGTATGCCGCCGACGCCAGCGTCGGCGGCGCGCCATTTGGCGGCCACGACGTCTCGCGCGCGCGCGCGGCTCGCCTCGACCCGAGGCGCGCGTGCTCGCAAATAGCGGCCGCGTTCGAGCCATTTTGTTTGTGGCGAGCGGCGACGCGCCTCCGCGCCGGAAGCGCCGCATGCCGGCCGCGGCCCACGGCAGCGCGCCAGATAGCGGACAATGCATTCCGTCATATCTCATTATCTGGCTAAGTATTCACTAATGGGAAGCCGATAGGCGGGGCATGCGGGTAATGAGCTGTCCATTGTGCCGGGCATACGCCGGCCGATCTGCGCGGCGTCCGGCGACACGACACTGCTCCTCCCTGACTCTCCTGCGACACGACACACGACACTGGCGACACGACACTGCTCCTCACTGACTCTCTGCGACACGCACACGACACTGGCGACACGACACTGCTCCTCCCTGACTCTCTGCGACACGGCACACGACACTGGCGACACGACACTGCTTCTCCCTGACTCTCTGCGACACGACACACGACACTGGCGACACGACACTGCTCCTCCCTGACTCTCTGCGACACGACACACGACACTGGCGACACGACACTGCTCCTCCCTGACTCTCTGCGACACGACACACGACACTGGCGACACTCTCCTCCCTGACTCTCTGCGACACGACACACGACACTGGCGACACGACACTGCTCCTCCCTGACTCTCTGCGACACGACACACTACACTGGCGACACGACACTGCTCCTCCTGACTCTCTGCGACACGACACACGACACTGGCGACACGACACTGCTCCGCCCTGACTTTCTGCGACACGACACACGACACTGGCGACACGACACTGCTCCTCCCTGACAATACCTGGCCGCCCTCACTGTACTTGACCGAACTCACGTACCCGCCCGTCCTCACTGCACCATCTCGCCCTCGCTATACTTGACCGATCTCACTGCACTTGACCGTCCCCACTGTACCTGACCGATCTCACTGCATCCTCACTGTACCTGACCAACTTCACTATACCATCTCGTCCTCACTGCACCATCTCGTCCCCACTGTACCCACCCGTCCTGAGAACATACCCTACTGTTCTCACTGCACAATATCGTCCTCAATGTCATATCCGCCCCTCCTCACTGTACCTGCCCATTATCGCTGTATCCGCCTGTCCTCACTGCACCTGTTTGTCTTCACTGTACCTGCCTGTCCTCATTGTACCTGCCCGTCCTCAATGCACCCGCCTATCCTTACTGCACCTGCCGGTCCTCACCATACACTTAAGCCCTCACTGCACCGCCCGTGCTCACCGTCGTATTCGTCAGTCCGCACTGTATCATCCCGTCCTCACTATGCACTCACATCTCCACTGTACCCACCTATTACCGCTGTGCCCTCTCGTTCTCACTGCGCCATACCTACCTCGTTGTGCCCTCTCGTTCTAACTGTGCTCATCTGAACTCATTGCAGCTTTACTGGAGGATCTGGGGGAGGGGGGGGGGGGATTCCAGCCATGCCTTCAAACTGAGGAAGGTAGGTCAACATGTGCTTTCCCTGCTCGTTTATGGTGAGCATAACTGATGTTGTGTTACTTACATAAGGGCGTAGTGAAGTGAGAGTGAAAGGCCGGTTTTCCTCCTTGGAGGTCTTAGGCACCCATGCCGAACACCCATCGCCCTCACCGAAAAGTATTGCTTGAATCCGAGGAAAGACGAGTCATTTCCTAGGTACACTGTCGTTCCTAAAGTACCGGAGCCGACCAAACCACCGCCCCCACCCATCCACGGATCCTAGCTACGCCCCTGGCATCACGTGATCCACTACCTAGGTGAAGTATTCGTCACAATTTGTGGTTATCAGACCTCATACCTCATACCTCAATAGAATAATTCGTGCATGCAACTTTACTTTTATCGCATGTCTTCGTGGAAGTTGGTCGCATGGTGACACGGCGAGAAAAATATGTACCGTGCTAATTGGGAATCAATAATAGCCCGACCCTGAGGTCTGATGGAGCTATCGCCCGCCGCCATTAGAGCCAGGGACTATTTTCGGCGTGCTTCGCGAGCCGAAAATGTTCTCGATTGACCTCGATGTAGTAGTTTGACTTGCCGCTTCACTCGCCCTATTTGGTCACAGGAATGGTCGGTCGTTGGTGAGGACATGCTGTCATTCGCTATATTTACTGATATTCATCGGCTGCCTAGATCGTCCTTTGATTGGTCGTGACGTCATGTTTGAACAACAGCCGTAGACGATAACTGGTGGGCGCAGTGAACCGGCATTTGCTGGTACACTTAGATAATGAAAATGGTAGAGGCGTCGTTATTCGTCGTTCGTACCAAATGCAAAAGCATCACAAGCACAGCACATGAAAGTCATTCATTGGTCTATGCATCATTGATAAGAAGAGGAAAATATGTAGTGACGAAGCCTCTTGCTAACCGGTATGTGTACAGCATGCTGTGAGCAGTGGCGCAGCCAGGATTTTCTTAAGAGGCTCAACCAAAACAATTGTCATGGAAGAGGCAGCACTTTAGTCGCGCTTCGGGTGCTGAATATTTCTTGGTTTTGAGTGGTGAAAATATCAAAATGTATTGCTTAATCTCATGCACCTTTGTCTGCTAGGGGCGCCTAGGGGCGCCTGCTAACCCCCTGAATGCGCCTCTGGCTACGAGGACCAATTTGATGTAGGTTTTAAACCTTTATCACTACCACTTTTTCCACTACAATTTTTTTTCTGAATGATTGCAAAGATGCTTGATGTCCACTGGTAACTGTTATGCTGCACTGCTACGTTGGTTGGGTACCGTGGAACTGTTGAATCATAGAAACTGCATAATAATGGATACCGTCGGTATTTCAAAGGGCAGAGTTGCTATATTTTATAAGTGTGGCTTTGGCAGTACAGGCAGAACTTCCGTAATGGGATAGAAGGTCGGCATAGGTGGAGGCTAGGCATAATTATTGGTGCTACCATCATGTGATTCAACCACATTGCTTTCATGCAAGGGTGTGCACTGCATGCTACACCACCATGAAACCTCCTAACGTTGCATTGTTGGAACCAAATAGATAGGCGTTTCCGTCAATGAAGTAGGTCTGCTGCACTCGGATATAATGCGCAACATTTGGTGCTTTTTATTGGGAGTTTTGTGACACCTCAAATTTCAGGGAATTAATATCAGCGTTGTATGACCATTAAGAGAGAACTTTAAAAAGTGTCGTATGACAACACCAATATTTTCATTGATGTTGCACTGACAACACCAGAAGTACAGGAGCTTCCAACCCTAGAGGTTAGCAATTTGTAGGCCCTGGACTCCGATGCAATGCAATTCTGTGGTTCACGTGTGTTCATCTGTGCCCGATGGGATTTTCTCTCTTTTTAATGGCATCACAGTCAATGTCATGGGTGAAGAATATAGTTGTCACTTTTTTGGCACGACAAAGCAGCCCGCAAATGGTATGCATGTTTTTGCCGTGAGGTACCAGAATTTGCAATGACAATGCAGACATTTTCTAAATGACAGAATTACAGTGCATATGTAAACTGCATTTTGCTTCCAATTTGTTACACCTTAATGCAGATCCACAGCTTGGGTTGATATAATATGAAACAGAAACACATACGCGCATATACTACATTTTACGTCCCTGCCTATCCTTAAAGCACTTAAAATTTAGTATTATGATCGGTTGGGGTGACTCTTTATGATCATCATTTCCCAATAGTCTATGTAATAGAAATTGGAGGTACAGTCAACGATGATGCACAGCTATCCTGGTCATTTCAAAGATTCTATGATAGGAAAGCCATAAAGTGAATCACCTGCATAATGAATACATGCTCCTACACTTCTACAGTATGTAGTGGCATCAAGGATATTATACTTGGCCAATGCAGGCAATCTACCTACCTAGGCCAAGATGTACAAATTAATTTTGGTTGGGGATCAGATGTAAAAATGCACAAAATTATGCTATGCAAAGTGCAGCAAATGACATATGAGCAACTCTCACTGCATCCTACGGTGCACCACGAGTTTTTCCAAGCGTACGTAGGATCTATAGATGGTTAATTGGTAACGTTGGCTTGTTACAGATACTACAACTGTAATCATCGATAATTGAGATAAAATATGGGTTGGTCAGTGAAGGTCTACATACATTTGGAACATTGAATTAAAATATAAACATTTTCCACCATTTCCCATTTTTGCTATTTTTTTTCACTGACACATAGGCAGGCACCTGATATTGGTACCCGACAGCCCGCTTCACATGTCTCACAAATCTTAAGGGGCTCTCACATGCCTCGAGAATTCCTAACAGGCATCGGAAAGCACTTCCATTCATGAAGGAATCCACATGGAACTTAGGGGACATCATTCGTGGGCTTTCCCCTAATGGATCCCAAATAAGCCATCACGCCTTCCAAGAGGTTCTTCTGCTCCACCGTCATGTCAGGTCGTCACAGGCTTCACTTTCGCCTGCAGGAGTTCCCATCAATTCTAAAATATCACCATAGGCTGTAGATGTGCACAGCTTCTCCCCGGATACCTGTGACGTCGTAGCCAAATAAAAAGCCCCGCAACCTCTCAAAAGCACTGGAAGGAGCAAGTTCCCCAGGTCTCTTGGGTTCGCCGCCGATCGGTGCGGACCTGGCAGTGTTACGACTGGCGTAGGGGTCCTGTCAGTGCAGCAGGAGGAACCCCAGGTGATGAGACATTACATCGTGGGACGCATGGACCTAAAAAGGACTGAAGGAGAGGTGCTGTGGACACACTAACAGTTTCCAGCGATCAGAGAACATCCAGGATGTGTTGGCAGTGCAATAGGAGTCCCTTGAACTCGACTGGAGTTAGTTCAGGTTCAGTAAGGGATCTCGTACAGACCCTTTGTCTGTACGAGCATCGTCTGTATCGTCTCGTCTTCCGCCATCATTACTGTGAGCGGCAACGTCGGCTTGTTTTCAACACCTGCTCCTCCAACCACCGTGCGCCACAATAGCCACAGGAAGCCCTGCTTTCAATGTGCATTCTGTCAATTATACGGTGCCCGCTGTGACTGAAGAACCAGTTGGCATAAATAAGCGGCGGCCCTCGACTGGTCGCGGCGTCGTGCGGCGGGGAGCACCCAGTCGTGATGCGCCGGCACCAGCAGTTTCGCTCTGCCGCTCCTCTCCGTCTGTTGGATCAGCCGACCCGCATCGTCTGAACTCCAGCCCGGAGAGCCGGCCGAATTAACAATATCGCTCATTGTTTTTTGATGGGCGACGGCCTCGCCCGCGCGTCCACAATGGCTCTCCAGCTCGACTGCGCCAACAATCGCGGCGATCCGGCGCGCATTGTGGCGCGCTCTCCGCCGCCGCAGCGCCACAATGGGCGCGCGCGGCGATTGCGGCGATAGCGCAGCGCGGCCGTGACTTATCCGGCGCGCTGTGGCCGGCCCGGCCACTTGTCTGCGCTTCAGGCTGCCAATCAGGGAAGCGCGGTTCGCAAGCTGGCGCTGCTGGGGTCGTCGGCGCTCGGCGTCCAGCGAGTACTCTCGTTGGCTGACACTCTCTCCTGGGATGACAGACACCCTTCCGAACGGACGCCCGCCCTCTCGGGTTGATGTAGATCCTCCTAGGCCGACTTGTACCCACTCGGGTGGTTGCACACCATCCCAGGTCGACACAGACCCTTCCAGGCTGATGCAGACCATCCTAGGCTGACGCATACCGTCTTCGTGCTAACGGAGACACTCCCAGGCTGACACAAACCCTTCTGGGCGGACACGCTGCTCGGCTCAGATTGGCTCAGATTGGCCGATTACTTTCTGACCACGCCTCGTTCCGCCTGACTCTGCCCGAGTTAGAGTTCTGGGCCGAGGGCTCCCGATCCGGGGACGTCTCGCAGAGCCGGAGCCGGAGCCGGAGCCGGAGCCGGAGCCGGTGGCGCACCAGCGCGTCGGCGACTGTGCCCGGCGATTGGCCTCGTTTAGTCGGCAGTTTGCCCCTTCTGCGGCGCCGTGTCGCCGTCGGCCGTCGTGTTGCCCGCCGCTCGCGGCTCGTCCGTCGGCGTGCGTGCCAATTGGCTTGATCAGCGGCTGGCACGCCGGCGCGCGACGCAGGCACACTCGGCGCCGTCGGCCGGCCCAGCAATTAGGAGCGTCGGCCGTCGGCCGTCACGCGCCGAACGGTTACTTTTGTGTTCAAACTAAAACCGGCGTCGTCAGCGGCCTCAACCCGTTGACGCGCGCGTCAATGGGCCGCGCGTCTGCGCGAGCGCGCGCGCGCGGCGAATCGTCCCGGCCGCGCCGCCTGTCACAAACCAATTGTCGCAACTGCGCGCAGATGGAAACGAATCGGCGCTCTGGTGACGGATCCAGGCGGAGAAGTGCCGTCGCCCGGCTGCCCCCCCCCCCCCCCCCCCACCAGCCTGGGGAGCAGCAGCCGGCCCACTGGCTCAGGTTCGCTGACGTCGGGGAGTCTACAGCGACTGTCCAATGTTGTAGTGATACAGATTGTCTGCCGCTGCGGGGACACAGTGATAGTGAACACGTGCCCACCGGTGTGGGGATGTAACAAGTCTTGGAGGCTGCACTTGATTCCCCTCGCATCCGACACCTCCGTGTTGATGACTATTGTCGTCTGCTTCCTTCAGCTGGACCCCGGAAGCCGCCCGTCATCCTCCGCAATACACTTCCTACTTTAGGATTCACCGGAAGTATTCAATGGGTCCGAGCTGAGAAATGTTTGGAGGGTTCTGGTCACGGCTGATGAATGGTGCCGCCACAGCTCCACGAAGCTCGGGGGTGGCACGTGCATGGTGGGCGGCAACCGGGCCCGTCCAGAATACATTTGCACCAGCACGACATACTTCGCTATTAAAGGGAAAGGGTGCCTTCCTGAGACTGAGACAGCTCTCGCCGTAGAAATCAACCATCATGTTGAGGCGGGTTGGAGTCATAACAGGCTTGGAAAAATTGACGTCCCCTTTGGAGAGAACGCTCTCCGTG
This sequence comes from Imbricaverruca yamaguchii, assembly GCA_034440575.1. Lineage (NCBI taxonomy): Eukaryota > Metazoa > Arthropoda > Thecostraca > Neoverrucidae > Imbricaverruca > Imbricaverruca yamaguchii. Next base: position 403,086 of record JAOTOL010001458.1, on the reverse strand, counting down.
CCATGCACTAGTTGGCAGCATCCAGTGGGATCCATGGGACGTCCCATCCATGGGACGACATATAACAGTCGTCGATCTGGTAACGCCGATCTGGTACGTCTCCACCAGGACTAACATCAATACAATCCGTTCTCAGGCATCTCGCTTCTAGAAAAGGTGAAGCACTCCTCATTGTGCATGATGTTCTTCAAACTTTGGTTTTTGCACAACTCCCAAAATACAAGCTTGCGAATCGGTTATTTCTGGGTTTCCTGCTGCTTATCGGTGATGTTGGGTGCTTTACATGCATTACTTATGCTAATTCTTCCTACTTCATATCGTCTCGGCGTGCGACTTGCTACTGCCGAAGCGCCGGGCGATCAGGAGGATGGAAACGCCGATCTTTGAGATAGAGTGCCTCATCACTTCCCTTCTCATGACGTCAACTTAAAAAAAAAATGTCTACCATTTTCTCCTCCCATCGTGATGTACATTTCCTCTGGTATTCAACTTCTTGAGAATGCTGTAATTCTTGTATCTGGTTATTCCCAGTGGCTATGTACCTGTCAACATCTGCCTCAAACACACGACGAATTATTTCCACAAACTATCCTCCTATATCCCTCACATGCCGCTTGTTTCAGAAGTTCGTGGTGAATGATGAGTTGTCCTATTTTGACTTGGCTGAGTTCTTATTTGTATTATTATTATGCATGCATGCACTATCACTTCAGTTCATTGACGTGCAAAATGTTCTTCATGTATAGCCAGTCTTGCTTCAAATACGTGAGATTACCGAGCTTGTAATTAGAATTAGCGGACGCCCGTAAGTGATATCTTTAGTGCTCGATTACCTTCTCATAGTGATACTGTGATCGATTGTTTGTGAGTGACGTATGATAGTGATGGATTGTCTGCTGGCATAGTGGAATAATGGTCGATTGTCCGTTGTTATAATGCTATAGTGTCTATTTACGGCATTACCTGGATTGAATTTCCGCACGGATATCCGATCCATATTTGGTACGGATGATGGAACTGGTTTGATAGAGTTTTGAAAAAAAAGCGGATAGGTTTGGATAACGGACTGTTTCCCCAAATTGTACCGAGAAGGCAAAAATCGAACACAAAATAATATTTCCTTCTGTTTCTGGACCACACCCTTTCATAAGAAAATGTTTGGATTTGCTGATGATGATGGCTATATTACTTGCCTGGAAAATATATGTGCCACTAATAAAAATATACCGTCATAATTGTTTTTACATGCACTCTTAACCCGTCCCGTCTCGTAGGTCTTCAACCGCCCCCTCAGATTTTTCGTGGATAGCTGACGAACGGTACGCGGCAGCGCGCCCAAATTTGGCATACCTTTTCCCACATCAATTTGACATACTAATTCAAAATTATGAGGTCAGGTCATCTAGGGTCAACGAGTTAGTCAAGGTCAAGTGAGGTCATATCCAACAAACTTCAACCAGTCGTCACGCTTTAACGGATACAAATATTTTAATAAAACTTTCAACGTTTGCTTATCTTTTTGGATGCAACAAAACATACGAGTTGAATTTTTTTTTCTTTTGACTGCATATAAATCTTGCATATTTGCCAAATTGCAGTTCAGCTAGAGGATTCTGGCTAAAGTAAGTATTTTTATTAGGGCAAGTTGACTTCCAACAACGTTTCTCGGTCTGATCTACCCATTGGAAAAGGAAAAATAAAGAAAACTTGAAAACTCAAAATTATTAAATTTCCAAAAATGAAATTTTTATTTTTGGGGAGCCAAAAACATTATAGCCCTGGTCGACTTCGCTGCCATTTTTCTTATTCCAAATAAAAAAATTATCATATATCCCAAAATGAACTCCCCAGAGTCAAAAACATAATGAAAGTCGTGAAAAGCGTGAAAATCTAGCCCCTCTGGTGACGTCACTTTTGGGGTGAAAATGTTTTGGAGGGTGGACCCGGACCCTACTCGTCGAGTGCTTTCCAATGACACCTCTTTCGTTTCGTGCGATGCTTAGTTTGGATTTTAGAGGGGGTCTTCAACCGCCCCCCCCCCCCGAGACGGGGTGTGAGGATTTGACCGGAAAGATGGCGCGGGTTAATGTCAAACACATGCAAAAGTAGTTTGAGCTGGATTAATTGCGTTACCCATCCATTTCTCGTCAGCATCGACCTTACACGCAATCCAGATTTTTGTGATCACACTTTTAGCAATGAACTTGTCGATTTCCTATCCATTATCACATTCAGCTACACATTCATCCACCTCTTACTTCATTCGTGACTAGATAACAGATTCTCCTAGCCCATGATATAGGTATATATTACGCACAATAATCCCACACACGATAGGGTCTAAATATAACTAAACGCACTATCCGATGTCAGAATGCAGTCCGTGATAGAAGGGGTGCATTATAAGTGTTGTTCAAGGCAAGAATACCCTATCCTTCCCTGGTCAATTAAAATGAGCGTATGTAACCCAGTTAAGTAAGCAGTGCCACAGAAGCTGGCGCACACGTTGTTTGATACTGAAACAGGTCGTGGTGAAGCTACTTTTGACGTCATCCTATTGCTTCATAAGACGTCCAAATGTATTTAAAATTTCGCCACGCACGTGCATGTAAACCGAACAAATATATTAATGGAATGCATGCAATTGCTTGAAGGAGTACAATGCACTTGTAAGGACAAAGACCAGTGCCGGTACGGGCAAACGAAACCTTTTTGTTAAAAGTATCTCAACTAGTATCCTCGCACCTGTGAGTGTACTTTAATTGGAAATAGATGATGTGCATTTCATGCCGTTATGCAGCTTTCCAGATGAACATAATGGTAGGTCTAAACCATTTCAAAGCCAACTTTTTAGCATTGACATCACTATGCTAGGTTTTATTGGTGCATTCGATCAGTCATGATTACGTAGTATTATTTTATTACCAATAGAGCACAATTTATTAACAAATGCCGATCAGACAAAACCTTTACTTTTAGTTCTTACTACGAAATATGTGTACCTTCTTGTTGAAAACTAGCTAACTGAACGAAAACTTGCATTACGCCGTCAAATATTCGTCGAAAGGCACCAAGAAAAGAGCAGTCATGATAAATGTTATGGGCATATGCTGGTTAAAATATAAAGTTAATCGCCGTTAGGTGGCAAGTTGTACAGGTAAGAAGGTACAGGTGCACAGGTAAGAAATGCATATGAGTTACCTTCTCCCTAACTACCTATGTGCACACCTCAGCCTGTGGCTGTGCTTCATTGAGTGTACAGCTTCCTAGCTAGGTGCCTAGGTGGGTACTGCTAGGCACATGTCAAGGCATGTCAGAAGCACCCAGCCGACGCAAACTGCTAGCTGTATGTTTATGTACATTTTGTGCTTAAGATGAATTGTTTGCAAGTCTGGCCTAAATCTGTGTTCCGGTGCATTGAGCCTGGTAGCTACCTAGGCTCATTTTTTCCGTAAATGCGCATTTTGCTACAGATAATGACCCACATTTGCATATGAGCGGAATGGATAGGTTTACTACTTTATTTTGAAGCTCCTGTTGATACATTTATCTTATTATATTTATTGGTAGTTGTCCTGTTTCTTGTATGCTTTTAGCATGCCCATGCACCAAACTCTGGGACAGGTTGGAAGTCTACCCAGTCTGCACATGTGGTATGAATGGTATGAATTGTTATGCTTGGTGACATATGATGCTGTTAATGTAAATTGTAATCCACATTTCACATCAAATGGCAACTTTTTCACTTTCTTGTCAGCAAATGTATTAGGTCATATGCATCGCATGCATGCTATTGATTACTAATACCAATAAGGTTTTAACCATTTTACACTTTTGAAAGTGGAGCGCATAGCAGAATGACATCTGTATCCGGTTCGGATATTATTGATCCGGATTGAAGTAATTGACACGGATACGGATTGGGCAGAGGTTGAAAATGTCACTCCGTGTTATGCTATAGCTGGTATAGTGGCATAGTATATAGTGATGTAGATATACTGGAATACTCGTCACAATTCACGACGTGCACAGCTCGCGCTGATAGTACGTCAGCCAATGTGAATGGCCGGCTCAGGTAATCGTCACAGTTCATAGGATGCAGCTCACATAGCACGTGCTGACAATCCGCAGGCAGATATGAATAGTCAGCTGAGGTGATCGTCACAGTTCACGGGGAGCACCTCACACATATCGTGTGGACGGCCTGCAGATACACGCACCGATAATTCGGAATGTTATCGGCTGTAGACAAGCTGATGCAGAATATAATGTTAGGATTGGCTTGGCTATCTAGCAGATTCCGTTACCATTTCGTGACGCTTGACGGTGGGTACAGGATAGTGACAGTCGACGCTGTTGGCAAGCGCCAATGTGGCCTGACCACATACACACCGGCTCCTACAACTGTGAATAGACCGGTGAACTGAGGCCAGTATAACCTGACTACACACACGCCGGCTCACATACATATCACGTACCAAGTGTCGGGTTGATATCCAGTCAGATCACGAAGCCATGATTCGAATTGTGCTCCATTACCATTGTGGTCCGCAATGAAGAGTTGCTGCATGATTATTCAGTCATTTTTGGCCAATAAATGTCATCACATGCTATTATGATACGAAGCGATATTTCTTCTACGTAAATTATAATGCCTCCAATCCTATTAAAGTATTAGGTGAATAACCCATATAAACTATTCAATGCCAATAGACGATGGAACTAAATTTGACATCATTTTACGGCCAATTGATGTCTAGATAAATTCTGGTGCTGAAATCAAATTATGTGATCCGTTTTAACGTGGTAATGCAATACTTAAATATATTATGTGTTGTGTGTGTGTGTGTGTGTGTGTGTGTGTGTGCGTGTGTGTACACGTGTCTGTGTGGGTGCATTTTAATAAGTTGCCTATAAAAGTAGTGTCGTACGTGACCAAACATGACTATCAAGCTCGTGATCAAATATTCGTGCACCGGAATGGCGTCTGGTCATTCCAAGTCGGCTTGCCTTTGTTTGATAGTTCTATCGCTGGCAGTTTGGAAGTAACGGCATAATTACTTTCGAATACATAATAGGTATGCTAGTTACCATGCTTCTTATGCGTGACATTCGCCTTAACATTCTAACTTCGGCAATGCAACCGTATTTGCCAGAGCCCGATTTGTCTGCATGTATTATATTATATCGGCAAGTATCATTTGGGTCTCGGCAAAAAGTCGAAAAACGACAGAGCAGACCTATCACGCACCAAAGCCCCGACTTTAGCCTCTTTGCCCTGACTTGGAAGGTGAACGGTGATAGATACGACAGAAGTACGTAATTCCCATTGAAGGCAATTGGGTGCAATGACACTGTATGAGAGCAGCCACCAGGGCTGCGTTGTGCCCCAGTCAATGCTGCGAAAGGCTTTACGATGCAGACTCGACACGCGATGCGAAAGGCTTTACGATGCAGGCTCGACAGGCGATGCGAAAGGCTTTACAACACAGGCACGTCAAGCGATGCGAAGGGCTTTACAATGCAGTCACATCACGCGATGCGAAGGGCTTTACAACACAGGTACATCACGCGATGCGAAGGGCTTTACAACACAGGTACATCACGCGATGCGAAGGCCTTTACAACACAGGTACATCACGCGAGGCGAAATAACTGCGTTCTAAACATTCACATATCTCAGAGAGAAACATTTAGCGTGCTTGGGTCCTTCCAGCGTGCCAAAATGACACCTGATGTTTGACTAGCCCCAATCTATATTCGGTGGTCTTCGGGTTGTTCGTGTCTCAGTGATATGCAATATTTGCAAAATAAATTCCGCCTTTCCACTACTGGGATCTTTCGCCACGTGATGCCAACTTCTCTGAAATGCTAAATGGCACTATGTACCAGAACTCCAGCAGTAGGATCTCCATACTACTCCATTGAAGAGTAAAAGTTCCACAATGACACCACATATTGGCTCATTACGAGCAAAATTACCATTGTTATAAATGATTTGTTTTTGGCATTGTAATGCAAATATCACGAACCGCGAGCACTTTACGTTTGTTTGTTTATTTATTGATTGGTTCACGACACATTTTATGCACATTCACGGCTAATGGCGCCGCCCACACTGTTTCGCCGGTGGGCCGCGGAATTGGGAAATGTCCTGAGTGGCGCTAGAGTCGAACCCGGGACCTTTGGTACCCGTAGCCCGACACCTTAACCACTCGGCCATCCCCGCCCTGAGCACTTCCCGTGGAAGCCCACGATTTCCAGTAGTCAGCTGAGTGCTGGCACCGCATTTGAGCTGCCACTGGGGGCTGTACTGAACGCTGCCAAATGTCACGAGTGGTCCTACAGCACACTCCCGTGGCACTTGCAGTGAAGACATCCGTTTTATCGACACTCATATACGAGCCGTAACGCAAGCAAAGTGCAGTTGTGCGTGTTAGTGATTAATCTAGGGCAGACACATTTGCTGAGCGTCTGCACCACGGTGTGTTGCGCGCCAAGAAATGCCGCCAAATGTCCTTTCTTTAATATAACGAAGAATGGCTCTTCAGTGCTCCTGGGTTTTAGACATTGCGTGAGACGAAATATACGACCCTCAATATACCAGGAGGTGCTGAGTTTACATCAAAAGTAGCGTGAGGGATTATGCTATATTACTCAACGTTTCGGCCAGGGCCCATCGTCAGGAGTCAAACGATGATGGACACTGGCCGAAACGTTGAGTAATATAGCATAATCCCTAACGCTACTTTTGCTGTAAACTCAGCACCTCCTGGTATATTGAGGGTCGGACATTTCGTCTCACGAAATGTCCTTTCGTCGCAGCTCGGCTCCTTTCTTCTGCCGCTCCGTCGGTCCGTCACGCCTGCAGCCGGGCTTATCGGACCAGCTGCCATCTGACCCTCCTAGCCGGGGGCTATGCGAGCGCGCGATTCGTGAAGCGATTCTAACCCTGTCGCGCCAGGACAGGGGCGATCCATTCAGGCTGGTGGTCAGGCCAGCGGTGATGTCAGGGATACAAGTTGAACACCTGGCGTAAATAAACATTGAATAATAGTGTTCTCGCGGCTCATCGTAGCCGTGACGCCAGTCGAACACCTGGTGCAACTAAGCCTCAAAATAATAGTGTTCTCCCGACTTGTCGAGGCTGCGATACAAGTCGAACACCTGGTGTGACTAAGCAATAAAATGATAGTGTTCTCTGGACTCAACTGACGCGTGAGACAGCGTCGGCAAGCAGCAGCTCTGCTTTAAGGCCGCGCTCGCTGTGCTCTATCATATTTGTTAGCAGTGTGCATGCGCCTGTATAATTGTTACTCTCACATCGTACAAATGTAAGCATACTTTGAAATAGGACCGATTTTCGTTGCATTGAAAACATTGATGTAATAACTGGCAATGACAAAATAGTATTTCCCCCAGCGTGCATTCGGGTTCTGTCAGAGCATGTCACACTCAGCTAAATAGAGGCACCATGTTCAGGCCCACTTAGGCAAACACAGCAGCAAACACAGCGTGCGCCAACGACAGCATGTGTTCCCACGGAGACACAACAAGAACCGGGCGGCGCTCTCTTCCGGGAGAGCGACTCGCCCGACTTGCCTGTCACTCGTCCACTATCTGCGACTGCCAGGATCGGCCGACAGGATCGACTGACACGCACGCCGAACAAGGGGAAATTTTAAACGCACGTCAAAACGTTTCGCGGCGCCGCTCATGCCGCAAACGCAACGAGACGGCCGGTCGGGTCGAGTCGGGCCGGCGGCCCGTCGCCGCATCAAGATGCGGCGGCGACGCCGTGCTGGCGAAATAGCCGAATAACCGCCTGTCAGCGCGACGGTTGGCGGAAAAATCGAGCTACCTCTCGTGCCGATCGATCGCCGGCCGTGCCCGAATACGGCCGCAGGGATCGACTGTATCTGGGTCGATAAGCGGCCGGTCGGCGGCGGCCGCGGCGTCCAAAATACCGCCGCTGGGCGGCGCCTACAATCAAACAAACAACACCGGCCTAATTAAACGTGCGCCGCCAGTGACGACAATAACCGCGACGCGTCCACGGCGGCCGCCGACGCGTCCACGGCGGCTGCCGACGCGTCCACGGCGACTGCCGACGCGTCCACGGCGGCTGCCGACGCGTCCACGGCGACTGCCGACGCGTCCACGGCGGCTGCCGACGCATCCACGGCGGCTGCCGACGCGTCCACGGCGGCTGCCGACGCGTCCACGGCGACTGCCGACGCGTCCACGGCGGCTGCCGACGCGTCCACGGCGACTGCCGACGCGTCCACGGCGACTGCCGACGCGTCCACGGCGGCTGCCGACGCGTCCACGGCGACTGCCGACGCGTCCACGGCGGCTGCCGACGCGTCCACGGCGCAGTCCACGGCGGCTGCCGACGCGCGCTCGTCCACGGCGGCTGCCGACGCGTCCACGGCGGCTGCCGACTCGTCCACGGCGGCTGCCGACGCGTCCACGGCGGCTGCCGACGCGTCCACGGCGGCTGCCGACGCCCACGGCGCTCCACGGCGGCTGCCGACGCGTCCACGGCGGCTGCCGACGCGTCCACGGCGGCTGCCGACTCGTCCACGGCGGCTGCCGACGCGTCCACGGCGGCTGCCGACGCGTCCACGGCGGCTGCCGACGCGTCCACGGCGGCTGCCGACGCGTCCACGGCGGCTGCCGACGCGTCCACGGCGGCTGCCGACGCGTCCACGGCGACTGCCGACGCGTCCACGGCGGCTGCCGACGCGTCCACGGCGGCTGCCGACGCGTCCACGGCGGCTGCCGACGCGTCCACGGCGGCTGCCGACGCGTCCACGGCGGCTGCCGACGTGGCCCGGCGGCGCCGCTTTGTCGGCGTCCGCCGGCCGCGTCCGGCACATGCCGACTGTGTCGCGATTGTGCGGACTGTGCTGGCAGACTGTGCCGACTGTACCGACTGTGCCGACTGTGCCGACTGTGTCGACTGCGCCGACTGTGCCGCGACTGTCCGACTGTGCCGACTGCCCGACTGCGACGACTGTGCGACTGCGGCGGCCGACTGGGCGCGCGTGCGCACGCACGCCCACTGGCCCTGTGCCGCGACTGCCTGCCCTGCCCGGCTGTGCCGCGACTGCCCGACTGTGCTGACTGCGCCGACTGTGCCGCGACTGCCCGGCTGTGCCGCGACTGCCCGACTGTGTCGACTGCCCGACTGTGCCGCGACTGTGCCGACTGTGCCGCGACTGCCCGACTGTGTCGACTGCCCGACTGTGCCGCGACTGCGCCGACTGTGCCGCGACTGTGCCGACTGTGCCGCCCGACTGGGCCGACTGTGCTGACTGTGCTGACTGTACCGCGACTGTGCCGACTGCGCCGACTGTGCCGCGACTGTGCCGCGACTGTGCCGACTGTGCCGACTGTGCCGCGACTGTTCCGACTGTGCCGACTGTGCCGCGACTGTGCCGACTGAGCCGACTGTACCGCGACTGTGCCGACTGTGCCGACTGTGCCGCGACTCTGCCGACTGTGCCGCGACTGTGCCGACTGTGCCGCAACTCTGCCAACTGTGTCGCGACTGTGCGGACTGTGCTGGCAGACTGTGCCGCGACTGTGCCGACTGTGCCGCGACTGTGCCGACTGTGCCGACTGTGCCGACTGTGCCGACTGTGCCGACTGTGCCGACTGTGCCGACTGTGCCGACTGTGCCGACTGTGCCGCGACTCTGCCGACTGTGCCGCGACTCTGCCGACTGTGCCGCGACTCTGCCGACTGTGCCGCGACTGTGCTGCGACTGTGCCGACTGTGCCGCGACTGTGCCGGCGCCGGGCCGCGCCGCGCGCACGGCCCCTCATTAATGCGGAGCGCCGCGCGCCGACTCGGTTCGGCACATCTCGCCGCCGTAATGACGAGCTCGACTTTTTGCCGGCCGGCCGGCCGACTAACAACGAACTCGACGGGCCGGGCCGGCGGAGTCGGCGCAGCCGCCGCACACCTTCAAAGCGGCCACCGCGCGCGTGGGAAAACACGCGGGCTTTTTCGGCGGCACGAGCTGCCCGGCTGGAGAGGTGGCTAATTGGCGCGGCGCGGCCTCTCTCGCTGTCTCTGTCACATGCGACGGACGGCTGAGTTGGCCGTCAGCGCCCCGCAGTCCGAGCATCAGAGCTGGCTGGTCCGCGAAACAACACATGCCACTTGTTAAGCACAAAATATTGTCGCATGTGAAGGCTTGTTTCAGCGAGAATAGCGCACAGAATCATATTCACAAAATGCAGCATGACAGTCGTGAATTCAGAAACAGAAGTACGCAAGAGCGGAGCATTCCATGCTCTTGTGCTCGCAATCGTTTTTGAACAGTTGCACCACTGAAATCACATATTCGCTATACAATGGCTCACGAACAATGGAACATGCAAGAAATCACACAAACACCTCACTGTGTGGCACGCTCTTTTGCAGATTACGGGCCCCGTTTGTGAGCTACAGGGTGTTTGAGAGCTACAGGGTATTTGTGAGTTGAACGAACATCTAATTGTGAGTTGCATGAATTCATCACTGTGACTTACAGGAACACCTATTTGTTAGCTTCACTGGCTCACACTTCTGAGTTACCGAGTTATCTTTTGTGAGCTACATGAATGTTTATGCGATAGAGGAATACTTGATTGTGAGTTTCAAAAACACCCACTGGACAGCTACACCATCGTCCGCTGACCAGCCGTGGGAGTAGTCGTGTCAACTACGCTACACTGAGTCTATATCTGGCCTTTTAACTCGGGACTCATTACACCAGGGGCGGGGATGGCCGAGTGGTTAAGGTGTCGGGCTATGGGTACCAAAGGTCCCGGGTTCGACTCTAGCGCCACTCAGGACATTTCCCAATCCCGCGGCCCACCGGCGAAACAGTGTGGGCGGCGCCATTAGCCGTGAATGTGCATAAAGTGTGTCGTGAACCAACCAATAAACAAACAAACAACACTACACCACGCATTACTCCCACGGCAGTCGCAGTGAAGCCGCGGCTGTCGAGGAGTGGACCAATGATTGTGCACCAGTCGCCGCACCAGTCGCGCACCAGTCGCCGCACCAGTCGGCCCGAGTCACTGCGACTCGCGGCAGGCACTCTATGCCTGGCGGACAACCTGCTGATGGTTGTCGTTTTGTTTGTCAACGTGTTCAAGCCGGCTGAGACGACGCGAAAATCGTGGCATATCGCGATGCCTATGACGTCAAGGTTGCCACATGAAGCGCGGAGCTGAGACTAATTGATTGACCATTGCAGCACGAGCTGAGACCAATCGACTGATCATTACATCATGAGCCAAGACCAGTCGACTGAACATTACAGCATGAGCTGAGACCAATCGACTGATCATTACAGCATGAGCCAAGACCAGTCGACTGAGCATTACAGCATAAGCTGATCGCAGTCGACTGAACATTACATCATTAGCTGAAAACAGTTGAACGGGATATGTCTTCTTACCACCAAACACATATATGCCGCTGCTGCTGAACAAATTGCGTGTGTATGAAGAGGTACACAAGAGGTTGCAAGTCGATTTTACCCCTGTAACGCTTGTGGGAACACGTTAAACAGTGGACACCGTCCCTGTCACCAGTGGTGGTGGTGGTCAGCACAAGTATCAGTGTCGACGTCTGTCGGCTTGCTGTCGCGCACACCTACCTGCTTTTGTGCAGAATCTTGCCAATACTCCAGTGCCATCAGCGCACCAGCTGCACATATCATCGCGCGTCTCCCAGCCTGCGCGCGCCGACTCGGCGTCTCTCTGCGGAGTCCAAGTCGCCTCCCGCCGACTCGGCGAGTCTCTGCGGAGTCCGAGTCGCCTCCCACCGACTCGGCGACTCTCTGCGAAGCCGGAGTCGCCTCCCGCCGACTCGGCGACTCTCTGCGGAGTCCGAGTCACCTCCCGCCGACTCGGCGACTCTCTGCGGAGTCGGAGTCGCCTCCCGCCGACTCCGGAGGCCCGCCGCCGGCGTCCAGTTCATCACCGGTCGTTTGTCACGCATTACGGCCGTCATCATGCACCGTGACAAAGAGAAGCGACCCGATCGGATCGCCGTCGCGTCCGCGGCATTCATCATTAGCGGTCTTGTTCGCACGGACGGCGGCCTGTTGATCGACCTGCACCTGACCCCGCGCCCTGCAGAGCATCTCGCCCTCTGCCCACACGAGGCGCCCGTTGAGCGCAGGACACGCGCCCCGTCCGTCGGGCATTGTGCGCCCTGCCGACGCGTATCTCCAGCCGGGTAATGCCCATCACCGGCTCGGTAATGCCCCATCACCAGCCCGGTAATCAGACCCGATGAGGCGTGCGTGCCTGCGATTGCCGCGATATGCGTCCGTCAGGCGGCACATCAACTGGCCGGGGCCGTGTGCGGCGTTTGTGATCAATCGACGGTGTATTCAGGCGCTGGCCGTGCAGGAAAGCGGCGTCATCACAACGGCGAACACGGCAGATCGCGAGCACGGGTGGCGTCATGGGTGCGACTGGTTCGGGAGGTTGCTGTCACACCTTGACGCGATGTGGTGAAGATTGTCAGTATTGTGTGGGGTGTCAGTTGTCAAAAACGTCCCTGCATGGTGCCAGGCCAGCACCCCTTTCGGTAATTCAATCAACTGGTATCAACTGATATCTTCTGGGTACTTTGCATTCCGCAAAATGTGCACTGTGTCAAGAGTAGAGGTACTATTTATCCAATCCAACTGTTATTTGGAGGTTAGATAAACACCTTTAAGCGCCAATGGGTACTAAACTCTTGTAACATGCCTACCAAAACCAGTGCTGTCACATATTCTGTCAAAAATGAGAATCTACGCGGTGGTAAATTCAATGTCTCCCCAGCAAAACTTATAATTTAACAGGACACATGCACTAGAGATTATTGAATATATTGCATGATGTTGAAGGACCCAATCATCACTTATAAATTATGATTGATAACGAGTGCGTTATTATATTTTGGTTGACAGGCAGATTAAGCTCAACCTCTCCAACCCAGAACATCTGGTCAGGCCAAAGCCTGAACACTGGTGAAGTCAGAATTCCCCCAGTATGAGAAGTTTAATTCCGACGTGTAGAGTCACTTGAGCATCAAAACCAGGACAATATTCAAATGCATGTGCTGTTCCTAGTTTTCTCATAAAAATATGTCGGAGTACCCCAATAATCGCTCCTGAAGCCATCTTTGAAGTAACTACGAAGCTGACATTTTGCCCCTAAGTAGAAACAACAGAAGATCGGAAAAATCACCCGAGTTTCAAGCTCATGCTGAAAAACGTCATGGAGCGACAGGGGAAAATCTACATGTGGGATTAATCCGACCTCTACTGAAATCGGGCCAGGCCATGTAGTTTCTTTGCATAAAAGTTGGCGTGTCTAATATTAACGAATTTAGTCAAACACCAAACAACGCGTCCTATTATAAATAACGTTGTATATGACTTGCTCTCTGCACCTACGGAAGAGTGTTCATTACATCAAGCTAATCGAGTTGCAAGCGTTATCCAACATATCTAGCAAGTGACACGATGAAATGTAAGAAATTACATTCCAATGCTAACTGATTAAGTGCAATATTCAAAGTTGTTTCTGCTAACCATTCTTGTGCAACAATAGGTCATGTTAGGTTAGTGTCATTGAGGCGCAGCAACGGCAGTCACGGCGCTAGAAGCGATAGACTGATGTACAGCTAAGGTTTAACTTGGGTGGATATAGGGGAGGATATAGGGGGGATATAGGGCAGGGGGTATTTGGGCATTTTCCCATGGCAGGTGGCGCCCCACCGGCCGAAAATTGCGCCCCTTCGTGAAGGCTCGAGTGCACCTCCACAAATTATTCAGCCAGAGACGCCCCTCCGACAGGAAAGGCGCTCCTTCAGTGTGCTCGAGTGCACCCCCTCGAATTATTCAGCCGAAAGCGCCTTCCAGGTACTTCCACAGTGGCACCCACCCATCCGGACAGGTGTCCCCACGACAATTCCTGATTCCGCATCCGTGCCGTACAACATTAAAACGTCGCAAATCGCCTGCGGAGACACTTGGTGTTCAACACTCGAACGAGCTCGGGCTCCACGAGCGCACAGCAGCCTTCAGCACAGGCGGACGGCTCTGTCCGCCTCGGCCCCAGTCGCAGCAGGATCGCATGACCAGGCGCGGCCAGAGGTGGTGAAACACCGCTCCTGACTGCACTCAAGGGATACGGCCGAGCGCTAAAAATCACAGCGTCGACGAGCATGCAATGCTGTCAAGCTTAGCGATCCTGACGCCTGGTGATAGTCACTGTTGGCTGGTCACAGGATAATGAGGCAGGTGCGGTTCAGCACGTCCCGAAACACATTTTCCCGAATAGGCAGACAGCTAGGAAATAATGAACCAGCAACACCCTTCACAATTAATTTCTCAATGCATTTTGTGCAGCTAAGCAAATCGATTACTTCGAAAATATGTCATGCCGAGGTGTTGGAGAATCCGGGATATCGGTCATTTTGAACAGAAAATCGCGCATGCTTGTACGATAATTAGATGCAAAGGAGCCGTCTAGTTGCAAAATCTTCCGCGATCTCTTAGCTGACATTTTCCCCATCGTCCATCTACATATGAATGATTAAAAATGCATTTCTATCGATATCGGTTTTGTGAATATTGTTGAAAGGTGCGCACTAATCTCGCTAGATATATCCTACTCTTCGGCATTGCTAAGCTGTCCTCCTCTATGGGATCCCTAGATATGTCCTCTTCTACGGCATTGCTAATTTGTCACTGGTGCGCCATCACTAATATTTCCTCCTCTGCGACATTGCTAATTTGTTCTCCATGGTATTCAAATCATTTTCATTGTTTATTTAATTATTCTGTATTAATTTACAGTGCTTTAACTTCTATATCATTCAGTAACTCATCTTGATGACTCATGCCCCCCATCCATCTCAAACTGTGTAAGTTAGTGGTGCAGCTTATGGGCCGTGCGTTGGTAGAGCTCCAAGACGTTATGTAGCATATGTGCAGCGTCACTATCTCGTTCTACCAGCACAGAGCAAGCTGTATGACTAAAATGCTTTAGCTAACTGGTTGCCAGGGACAGATGCAAGGGCATTGGGAATCCCCCTCCAGTGGAAAGTTGCCGCCCCCCCCACCTCCGGAATGGACAGGTATGCCATCAGTAGAGCACGAGTGCCCACGCCTAGCACAGCTCAGCAGCTCACTCGGCATAGGCCCAGTATGCTGCCATGCACCTCACCCATTTCAATGAATTTAGACATATTCAAATTCATTCAAATGAAACATGTTTGTCCCCTCCACTCCGGTGAGAACTCCATCTGTCCGTTTTGCACCACCTCCGAGGCGAATTGCTTGGTCCGATCCTGCTGGCTACAAGCCTGAATGTAAAGCATAGTTTGGGCTTTTTGACTTGTCCTGCACTAGCATGTGCTGAGCCCATTCTGGTGTAGTTACGGCACTCTTAGAACGGACCTAACTATGGAAATCCATATGATCAATATGTTTGCATATTAGCGGAATTCGCCTCGGAGTGGCCAATTCGGACAGATTAGTTTCACCACTTCACACACTTTTCATTTCAATGTTGATATATCAACTTGTTCTGTCGCAGCCTCCACCTTGGCCGGTGCCACTCTCTTGTTTATTGTTTGTTTATTGGTTTGTTCACGACACACTTTATGCACATTCACGACTAATGGCGCCGCCCACACTGTTTCGCTCGGTGGGCCGCGGGATTGGGAAATAAGTCAGCTTAAAGTGGCGGCTATTTGAGTGAACCCTGGACCTTTGGTACCTTCATTTCAATGTTGACATATCAACTTGTCCTGTCGCAGCCTCCACCTTCGC
Source organism: Imbricaverruca yamaguchii (assembly GCA_034440575.1). Taxonomy (NCBI): domain Eukaryota; kingdom Metazoa; phylum Arthropoda; class Thecostraca; family Neoverrucidae; genus Imbricaverruca; species Imbricaverruca yamaguchii. The sequence continues at coordinate 387,239 of JAOTOL010001458.1, read as the reverse complement.
CGGTGCCACTCTCTGCATGGCTGCCTGGCGCCCGGTCCGGTACACCCCATCAACCGAGCTCTGCGTCAGCACCGCACCACCTGCGCCACCTCGCGCTGCCGGTCCGGATGGTCTCGGCGCCAGCTGGCCGGGCCTCTCGCTGGCTGCTGGCCGTCGGCAGTGTCGCATGTGCTTGCGTCTGCACTAGCTGTTCTGCCTGCTCTGCGCAGGTCACAAGATATGCCTCCGGCGCTGGCGGGTCGTGACTGGATCTGCACTAGCTGTTCTGCCTGCTCTGCGGAGGTCACATGATGTGCCTCCAGGCGCTGGCGGGTCGTGACTGGATCTGCACGAGCAGTTCTGCCTGCCCTGCGGAGGTCAGATGATGTGCCTCCAGGCGCTGGCGGGTCGAGCCTACACTGCGCTTTCTGCGCCGGCCTCGCTCCCGGCTGGCAATGGATCCCCCAAGGCGAACTAACCGTCTCCCACCACGCTGCGGTGACTTCAATGGTGAACAGAGCGAATCAATGTGGATTGATATTTGGCTATTCCAGCCGGCTTAGCAGAGTTAACAAAAGAATCTAAGCAGGCCACCTCGATCAAACGGTGACCTCTGAGAACTTCGTAACTGGGACCGACGTGATCTGCCGTAAGAATTAGGACGACCCACGCCCAGATAAGTTCTAGGCGTTACAGCAGGTTCTATTACAGTTCACGACACATATCCACTGGGGGAAACCCAGGATATTTTTTCTTCTTCTAGAGACCATTTCCCAGCTCCCCTAGAGGAATAGGGAAGTACTTGGAAGGACTGGGACGTCTGGTTGAAGACCTCCAGAACCGTGAGGTGGTGACGATGTGGAGGCACGATGTCGTCACGTACCCACGAGGTGGACTGACCGGCCTTCGTGCTGCATCTGATGCTCACATCTGACTCTCGAGGTCGCCACTGTCCAGGCAACCATATAGGGACTCCGGCATCGTGTCAGGCGTCTGAAGTCTGTGCCGGTGATATCGCTCTGTCCGAGGTATGCTTGCTGTATGCTCGGGGCATAGTCGCTGTATCCCCGGGTCATAGTCGCTGTATGCCCCAGTCATAGTCGCTGCATGCCTGAGTCATAGTCACTGTATGCTCGGGCCATAGTCGTTGTAAGCTCGGGTCATAGTCGCTGCATGCCCGGGTCATTGTCGCTGTATGCCCGGGTGATAGTCGCTATATGCCCGGATCATAGTCGTTGTATGCCTGGGTCATAGTCGTTGCATGCCCGAATCATAGTCGCTATATGCTCGGGTCATAGTCGCTGCATGCCCGGGACATAGCCGAACGGCAGCCGATCTGTATCCGAGCCATGTTCTGGCTCGCACACATACCTTTTTGGAGATCCTCCCACTTGTCCGGTCGGCGTCCCAGCCATGTCGGCCCATGTCCTGGTGATGTCCGGCCCATGTCCTGGTGATGTTCGGTCCATGTCCTGGTGATGTCCGGTCCGTGTCCTGGTGATGTCCGGCCCATGTCCTGGTGATGTCCGGTCCGTGTCCTGGTGATGTCCGGTCCGTGTCCTGGTGATGTCCCCGTCCTTCGTCCATGTCCTGGTGATGTCCGGTCCGTGTCCTGGTGATGTCTGGTCCGTGTCCTGGTGATGTCCGGCCCATGTCCTGGTGATGTCCGGTCCGTGTCCTGGTGATGTCCGGTCCGTGTCCTGTTCATGTCCGGTCCGTGTCCTGGTGATGTCTGGTCCGTGTCCTGGTGATGTCCGGTCCGTGTCCTGGCGATGTCCGGTCCGTGTCCTGGTGATGTCTGGTCCGTGTCCTGGTGATGTCCGGTCCGTGTCCTAGTGATGTCTGGTCCATGTCCTGGTGATGTCCGGTCCGTGTCCTGGTGATGTCCGGTCCGTGTCCTGGTGATGTCTGGTCCATGTCCTGGTGATGTCTGGTCCATGTCCTGGTTATGTCCGGTCCGTGTCCTGGTGATGTCTGGTCCGTGTCCTGGTGATGTCCGGTCCATGTCCTGGTGATGTCCGGTCCGTGTCCTGGTGATGTCTGGTCCATGTCCTGGTGATGTCCGGTCCGTGTCCTGATGATGTCTGGTCCGTGCCCTTGTGATGTCCGGTCCGTGTCCTGGTGATGTCTGGTCCGTGTCCTGGTGATGTCTGGTCGGTTTCATTATCATGGTTTTGAAATTCAATGTTCGGTGAGTGGAAGATATAAGAAAAAAACGAAAATTTGGAAAGATATGGACAGAAAATAGCATTATGAAGGACATGAAATGGCGCTGAAGATGGAAACACCATTGTCGCAAAATGTTCTGCACAAAGCAATCTATTAACCAAATAAGGTAATATTGCACAAGAAGTTCGACATGATGAACCGGAAGATTCTTGCAATGAAACATTGTCGAATATCATGGAATACAACCTGAAAGTAAAACCATGTCGACCAGGAAGTCGATACAGGCCTCTGCAGGGTTTTGGTTTTCACATTGGTCGCATCCTTAAACTCAAATAAATAACTAACATTAGTGATATCGGATGGTGCCGATGTCAGAATTCCTCCAAAATGTGGATCTAGGCGGCAGACTGGAAAAGGGGAGCAACGGTTTCGATAAGAGAAGAAGTGCAATGTCTTTAAGTCGCGTTCAAATGTGTGCCTATCTCCGAAGGCGTTGCCGAATTTGTCAAGATCCAGAGCACGGTCGGATGCAGGCCAATGATAGCGCAGCGGACCGTCTCTCTGTGTGGCCGGTCTGGAGGCAGCGTCGCGTGCGCGTGCGCACAGCATCACCGTGACCTGCACAAGCGACATCATCACCGTGACCTGCACAAGCGACATCATCCATCGTGGCCGACGCCGCACGACTTCCGCCGCGGGCCGACACCTCCCGCCGGAGCTTCCCGCCTCCCGCCCCCCGCCTCCCGCCTCTCGCCTCCCGCCTCCCGCCTCCCGCCTCCCGCCTCCCGCCTCCCGCCTTCCGCCTCCCGCCTCCCGCCTCCCGCCTCCAGCCTCCCGCCTCCTGCTTCCCGCCTCCCACCTCCTGCCTCCTGCCTCCCGGCTCCCGCCTCCCGCCTCCCGCCTCCAGCCTCCCACCTCCTGCTTCCCGCCTCCCGCCTCCCGCCTTCCGCCTTCCGCCTTCCGCCTTCCGCCTCCCGCCTCCCGCCTTCCGCCTCCCGGCTCCCGCCTCCCGGCTCCCGCCTCCCGCCTCCCGCCTCCCGCCTCCCGCCTCCCGCCTCCCGCCTCCCGCCTCCCGCCTCCCGCCTCCCGCCTCCTGCCTCCCGCCTCCCGCCTCCCGCCTCCCGCCTCCCGCCTCCCGCCTCCTGCCTGCCGCCTCCCGCCTCCCGCCTCCCGGCTCCCGCCTCCCGCCTCTCGCCTTCCGCCTCCCGCCTCCCGCCTCCCGCCTCCCGCCTCCCGCCTCCCGCCTCCCGCCTCCCGCCTCCTGCCTGCCGCCTCCCGCCCGGGGCGGCGCCGGCCCTGCTCATTAGGTGGGCCGAGGGCGGCCAGGTGGACCCACCCACCGGCAGCCATCAGCGGGACAGCGGCGGACCCGCCGCCGGCCACCGGTGAGATGACGGCCGAGGTTCCCATGCGCCTGTGACGGCTCACTTCCGACGGCAGCGCGACTCGCCTCTGTCCCCCGGCGGAGCGGGAGACGAGTCCCGGCATCGCATCGGCGGCGCGGGAACCGCAGCCACAGAGGCATCAGAGACGCGTCCCGGCACCGCATCGGCGGAGCGAGAGACGCATCCAGGCATCGCATCGGTGGCGCGGGAACCGCAGCCACAGAGGCATCAGAGACGCGTCCCGGCACCGCATCGGCGGCGCGGGAACCGCAGCCACAGAGGCATCAGAGACGCGTCCCGGGCATCGCAGATGCCGGTCGTCCCGAATCCGAGCCGCGGCGCCTTTTTGCGCGCCGAAGAAGGCGGCGAAAAAGCCAGTGCCACTTGGTTCGACCAGCTCGCACGCCGACATCAGCCGCTTTTTCACAAATTTAATCATCAAAAGGCACGCGACCACTGCGCCCTCGTCATCCCGTCGGCGCGATTCGTTTCGACACCCGGTCGGGCGTCGAGCGAGCGGCTTGTCGACGGGCGCCGCGATCGGCACCGACGCTCCAGCGAGTCGCGCCGACCGCGAGCGTCAGCTCCCGCGCCGTCGGCGGTGCCGCGCGGCGCCTCGTCGGCCCGACGTGCGCGTGCGGTGGCCGCAGTGCGATGTTGATGCGGAGAGGAATGTGAGCCGGCTGGGCCCCCGTCCGGCCGCCCGCCGCGCCCCGCTGATTATGCCTCTGTTATTAGCGGCGCGAAGGTGGGAACTGGACCGGCCGGCCGCCGCCTGCTGTCAGCTGGTTCTAATGAAGAGATTCATGGCGGCCGTTTTTGCGTGACAGGTGATGGGCCAGCGATCTGGCGGCCGGCCGCGCTCACCGCACCGGCACGGTTACTCAATCAGCGCCGCCAGGTCGCCGCGAGCCCGGCGGCCGGCCGCGGGGTCACGAGGTCGCCAGACCGTGTCGCGGTCCGCAGATCATGAGGTCGTGTCGTGTGGTCGACAACAGACGATACCACTGCTTTGTGATCGTGCCGTAATTTGGGGCAGTCTGGAAGAAGAGACCACAGTTTGGCGGCGGACCATGTCCTGGCCGGGGCACCGCGACAATGATGCAGCATGAAGGTACCACCACCACGTGAGAGGAAGGCGACCAGGAGATCACGTGCCAGTCAGCAGACCACGGATCACTCGGGAGGTCGTGCTGGCTTCAGGTCGCACGCGTCGTGGAGCCTTGCCACTTGTGACAGACCACGATGTGGTCAGAAGACTACGTGATGATCGGTGGACTGTTTCCCGCTCAGAGCTCCCGATTGCAGCTGCAAGACTACGTCGCGATGGCGATATTACGTGACGTCTGCGGGTGACGTCACAGTCACTTGGCGTCTGCGGGTGACGTCACAGTCACGTGATGTCTGCCGGTGACGTCATGGTCGGCCATCATGCGACGTATGCGTGTGACGTCACAGTCACGTGACGTCTGCGTGTGACGTCACAGTCACGTGCCGTCTGTGGGTGACGTCACAGTCACGTGACGTCTGCGGGTGACGTCACGGCCAGCCATCTCGTCCAGTCACCTTGGAGACGTCGCCACTTCTGTGATTTGATCAGACTGTGGCCGTGCGCTCCGTGTTTGGATGGTGAGGGACTCGGCTTTCAAATGGAAAGTGGACTCCGCCTGGTCCGTCTCAATCTCTTCTGGAGGCTGTAACCTCCACCCGAACCAACGAACTAAGGATTTTATCATGCTACCTAAAGGTGCGTCCCCTCTAGCTTTTGGCATCACCAATTCTGGCATTGCTAGCTCCAATCCTCAGCCCCCCCCCCCCTCGGTACGTCTGTCCGAAGTTCCTCCCGCGACTGTACTACCATGCATTTGCATGACACACCATTGCTTACACGCATATTGCAGTCTGGCACAAGAAACTGAGGAAAGTAGTGCTACCAGGAAGAACTCGCAGTGTTTCTCCAGACCACAGTTTTACTGCTAAATACGCTGGCCTAGTATCTGTGCCGCGTTCCCTTGTGTGTGTGCTTCGCTAAGGCCCATATTGAGACACAACTTGCTTAATAAAGCTTGGGCCGCTTCTGGTGTTCAGGAGAGGGGAGGGGAATGACCTCATGGGTCTCACTCTCTTGATCCTCCACTGCATCTGAGACGCTTTTTCTGAAGTGATGGTGGCAAAATCAGGCTTAACGCATGACCCTTGTTCTATTTCTCATGTTGGTTGCCGTTGGAAAAAGAACAGCAGGGATTGTTTTCAGCGAGCAATCTTGCAGAATCGCAGAGAGCGTTATACATTGCTTTTGATCGTAAAGAAAGGTGATCCTGAAAGATCTGACAGGAGCATTTCTCTCGGGCAGCTGGTGTTGCTGACAAATTAATTTCTGAAGAGCAGAGTAGGTGAGAAATTTGCACCATGGCATGAAGACAAAACTTCCATTCGTTGGTCTCAGTCGAGGATGCTTCGAGAGAGTTTGCAGCAATGAAAACGATGCGCTGGAGCATTTTGTGGCATCCAAGATTGTCACCCACATGGACATTATGAAAAGTAATTAATTATAGGTGCGTGTCGGTTACATTTAAACTGATGTATGGTGTGTGCCATGCATGACCAAATTAATGACAACCGGTGCTTTTGATTATTGGTGCTTTGATACAAATTAATGACACCGTGCTTTCATTCCAGTATATAGCTTGGTTCCTGGACACATTTTGAATACATTTCATGATACAATGAATCAGAAGATCTCTTTTCGGGTCTTGGGTATCTTGGGTGTGAAGAGAAAGCCACGGTGTGAGGGGAAACCACGTCGTGAAGGGCACTCTGGGGCGTGAGGGGAACTCCGATATGTGAAGGGAACGCCACGGTGTGAGGAGAACGGCATGATGTCAGCGGAGCACCATGGTGTGTGTGGAACGCTGTGGTGTGAGGGGAACGTCACGGTGTAATGGAAACGTCACGGTGTGGGGGGAACGCCACAGTGTCCTGTGGTGGCGTTGCTGAGACCACACAGCGCTGGTATCTATGGGACATCTTCCCAGGACCCGGCTGTGCCAGTGACTCGGTCGGTGCCTGTGCCCCCCCCCCCCCCCCCCCCCAGATGCTGACAGTCATTCCGGCCATTGTGCCCGACTCACTCGCCTCAGCGGACACAGCGAGACGCCACCAACGCTGACGGGCCATCATAGTCGTCATCAGCGGCTGACGTCAAACATCCGCCGCAAGCGTCCGGTGCCTGGACGGCCCAACATCCGACTCTAACGTCCGGCGTCTGAACAGTCCAGCATCTGTGGCGTTCACTGTTTGGACGGTGCAGCAGCATCCGGTATATTTTCGTTATGGATGATGATGTCGGCGAGCAGCACCTGCCAACCCGCTTTTTTTTTTTCTTTTTTTTTTTTTTTTTTTTTTTTTTTTTTTTTTTTTTCCTTTTTCCCTTTTTTTTCCCCCGTTTTAAAGTTTTTGGGGTGGAAACCCCTTTGGGGGGGGGGGTTATACCCTCCTCTTTTTCAAAGATATTTTAAATAATTTTATCCCGGGGTCTTATCCCCGAAGTCACCAGAGGTCATGTTAGCTCAATATATGGATCAATACATAACTCCCTGGACATGGTAAAAGAAAGCAAGGCCATTTTATCCCGGAATTGCTTTTCAAAAGCTTACACGGATCAGTGTGTAGTTATGATGTTCAAAGTAAAAAGGTCACACCAGAAGGTCAGGTCGAATCCGAATCAAGATTGGAAGCCAGTTTCGCGAACTATGCATGTTAGAGACACAGGGTGAATGCCGATTGCAAACCTATATAGCCTAGAGCTCATATCTCATCTGATGTCGTAATTTGCGGCAACGCTGAGATCATAACGGTCATAATAGGTCCACTCAGCAACGTGGCCTTAATTTAGGATAATGTATCTGGAATATACGAATATGTATGTCTAGGGCCCGTTCAACAGAACCATTCGAAAAAAATGAGTATATCTGTTGGATTCCCAACATACTAACGTTAGCTCAGGCCACACCGTTAGGTCAGGTCAACAAGTATAAGCTTGAATATCCCCCGTGCATCATTTTTGAAGCATGCCAAATGTGCTCACAGAAAATTGATATATTACTGAACAGCTTCGTGAACTGTTCAGCTTCTGACCTCTCGATATGCCGAGTCATTCCTCACTTGACATGCTGAGTCATATCCCACGCGATTTACTGAGTCATACCTCGTTCAACATGCCGAAGTCATGTCTATGAGACGGACTCGGATGGTATATCGGGATAGATCCGAATCATTCCCAACGAGGAAGATCCGAGTCATTCCCTTCGGGACAGATCCGAGTCACGTCTCATTGAACGGAACTGATACACCCATCAAGGGTCAGATCTAAGTCATTTGTCAAGGGACAGATCTGAGAACGTCTCATCGGTTGGACCTGCGTCACCCCTCACAGGAAGGGTATGCCGTGTCTCGCGGGACAGATCTGAGCCTGTCTCACGAGACGGATATAAAACGCCTCATCGGTTCGACCTTAGTCGCCCCTCAGGGGACATATTTGATTCACGTCCCAAGGGACACATCTGAGTCACCCCTCGGCATAACAGATCCGAGCCATGTCTCAGGGGACAAATCTGACTCATGTCTCAAGGAACAGATCCGATTCACCCCTAGCGGTACAGACCTGAGCATGTCTCGAGGGACGGATCTGAGTCACCCCCTCCCCCGCGGGACAGATCTGAGTCACGTCTAACAGGACACCTCTGCGAACGCCTCGCCGGCGGCGCCTGAGTCACCGGCTCGAACGAAGCCTGATTCACCCGAGCCGCTGATACGAGACAGTAGCAGCCGGGAGCTGTGATTACCTGGTTAGCTGACGGCCCGCACCGTCGTCAGTCGACGCCGGGGCATTAAATCGCTCGCCACACATCGTCTCAGCTCTCAGGCCTAAATAGCTGGCGTCGCGCCGCGTGTAAACATTTGCGCGCGAACCGAACGCGGCACGAAAATAGCCGAGCGTGCGACTGGGCCGAGTGCGTGGCGGCGGCGCCAAAGAGCCGTCGCTGACGCTAACCACTCGTACACAGTCGAGCGCGTCGGCGACGACGGACGCGCCGTATCGCGGGGCGCGCGCCCACAGCGGCGCCACGGCAAAAATGGCGCACACCCGTTTGTGGTTTGTGTGTGTATGTGTGTGTGTGTGAGAGAGAGGAGGAGGTGAGGTGCAGGTGGGCTGGTTCCCGTTTGTCATCGGGTAACGGGCTGGTGGCGCGGCGTGGGTCCCGGTGTGTAAACGACTGGGGGTCGGGTGTCGGGTTGTGTACCGCCTCGGCGTGTGGAGCGTTTCGGGTCGCAGCAGTGACCTGACCTGATGTTGACGTGAAATTCGAAGCGCTATTAGAGGACAAAATTGTCAGTAGATGTGTTGTGGTGTTTTACTAACCATCAAAGAGTTCATCTCAAATATATACACGATAAAACATTTTTCGGTAGAACAAATATATGTGACTTGGTGATCTATCTTAAGCCCACTTGAAATTAAATATTACATCGCATGTCGTGAGATAATATATATATATGGAACACAGTATTATTTGCTCATGCAATTTGCTATACAGTACTATGGGAAACAACTTCTAGGTTTAGATTTGACTGAATAGAGATTAGACTGGATTATCGGAATAAAAAAACGGCACTAAGACATATTGATGGGCAGCAAATATGCATTATTTATGCATTCCATCAAGTACTTGCGAAATATATAATTTGTGCGCTCCCTTACATGGATGAAGAACAAAATTGATTAATGCTCCTCAAATTACTTCACCAAACATTCTCCAGCCTCAAGAGCTCAAATTATGCAAATATTATGTGGCGAAAAGGATTACAGAACTTTGCAAAACTTCCATATAACGTTTCATTTCAGGTTCTCCAGACTTATTTTTTCTCATACCTCGTACCATTGGCTTGAAATTTTATAATCTATCAGAGACTGCCCACTCCCGGTCAGGTCCCTCTAAAATAGGCAATATATTAGTGTTAGTTTTCGCTGATCCGATATAGATGTTTTCTATATCAAAACTCACTTCACTGATTTCCATAGTCAAAACCAATTGAGGAGAGACTGGCACATGTTTTCATTTCCTCCCAGGCGGTGAGAATCAATTAATGGAGCACCTTAAATGCAAATGTGCGAAGAACAGCAGCTGATGAGATTGTTTTTTGATGCTGTTGTGTGACATTTTGCATTCATGCTAGCTCGCAGTTATGTTTAGTTCATTACTGGTACATCTTTCTTCTGTGCTTCTTGAAGCAGCTTCATTGTGTGGTTCTGAGAGTGAGTGCTGTTTCGCCATTTGGTGGTGTTACTGTTTCGCCATTTGTTCGCGACGGTATGTAGCAGGGTCTTGTTGTTGTTGTTTATTGGTTGGTTCGCGACACACTTTATGCACATTAACGGCTAATGGCGCCGCCCACACTTTCGCCGGTGGGCCGCGGGATTGGGAAATGTTCTTAGTGGCGCTAGAGTCGAACCCGAGACCTTTGGTACCCACAGCCCGACACCTTAACCACTGGGTCATCCCCGCCCCGGTCTTTCACCCTACTAATGCATGGTGGTGGCCTACTTGTAAAATACTCGTATAGCGAATGGTGTAAGCACGACTTGACTGCACGTACGACGCGCACATTGCCATTTGTGTTTGTATCCTGAAGTGTGGTCTGCTGGCGGTCCTGATGCCTAGACAGTCCCAAGGGAAGCTCCACCTTGGCAGAACCTATGCTAGTGGGTGCGGCCAAAGAGGATAGATTACAACATGAGAAACGGAACCGGCATGATACAGAACAATAACAATAACAGTATACTCTCTCAACTAATGCTCATACGCACTATGTAGGCAACAAATGCATCAGCATGTGGATTATAGCAAAATTTGCTGTCCATTATTCAATGTAGAAGGCAGGGAAAACTACATTAACATTTCATGTGAAATATGGATTACAATTTACATCAGCAACATCATATCCTACCAAGCGTAAGAATTCAGTTCAGACCACACGTGCATATTGGGCAGACATCTAACCTGTGCTAGCGTATGGTACATAAGCTTCAGCAAAACATGCAAGAAACAGGAGAACTACCAATAATGTAAGAAGACAAATTTACCAGCATGAGCTTTAAAATGAAGTATTAAAGATACCCATCCTGCTCATATGCAAATATGTGTTCTTATATGTAACAAATTGCGCATGTACGAAAAAAATACAGCTAAGTAGCTAAGAGGCTCAATGCACTGAAACACAAATGTCTCACGTCAGACTTGCAAACGATTCATTTAGACCATAAAGCGTACATCAACATAAAGTGAGCAGTTTACGTAAGCTGAGTGCGACTGATATGCGTACGCCTTGCAGCATCCACCAGGCACCTAGCTAAGAAGTTGCCCACTCAACGAAGCACGGCCCTAGATTGAGGAATGCACCTAGGTAGGTAGGTAGGTGAGTAGGGAGTATTTCATTTGCGTCTTGCCCGTGCATGTACACCTTGCCACTTAATGGTAATTACATTTATTATTGACCAGCACGTGCCCATAGTATTGTTCATGACAGTTTTTGTCCTGGTCTTCCTCCGCCTATAAAGCTCCAGTTTGCGTTCTGCTTTAGACCGCAAAAAGCCTGCTTAAACTCATGTTCTCAATGGAGTTTCATGCCGTTCCTCACCGCTTGCAATATATTTTATTTGTTTCCGACTTCTTCATATTTTACTACACTGCGCTATTTTTCCGTAATGGCAGAACTATTGACCACATTATTCTCTGCTATATATGTCTCGGTTTTTCCATTGCCGTACTTAGGCCAAAAATTATAATCATGGAAACATTCGTTTGACCTCCTGACCTGGCCTGAGTCCACTGAAATTAGTTTGTGTTTGTCATTTTTCAAACACCTACCTAAACTGTGCAGCTTCTAAGTATATTTGAAACATAAGCTTTGGCAGCCCGTGCACAATTTTTATAAACAGGACACTTCGAAGCCGGCGACGTGAAGTTGACCTCGTCTAGCTTGATGACTCCGAATCACACGACGCAAATTTTGAGGGCAAAAGATACACTATTAACTCGTTCGAAGGCGCAGGCCAACCTTGAGGGCGATGAAAACAACGCGTTCGGAACGCATTTTCGAAAAAAAAGAAGTTCAGATGGACAATTGCAAATATTTAGGCCCTCCCGTAGTGCTGAGGTTAAAACGTCCATGAAAAGATACAATGTTGACTAGGAAGGAATGGCAGTATAGTGAGAGTTTCATTGTTGTATTCACATATGACTATTACTAAGCGAAGAGGCATCGAAAAGCCTGCGAATAAGGAGTATGGGCATTTTAGTAAGGAGCACATGGTGTCATTTTAGTACGCTAACACACCCTCAGGAGAAGCATACTTCGTTTGAGCGTCATTTGAACTTGATTTGAACGTGATTCGAACGTGATTTGAACGTGATCTGAACGTGATTCGAACGCGATTTGAACGTCCATTGAATTATCGCATATCATCGCAGCAGCCTAGTTTACAGATGCATCCTCTTGATTATACATATTACGCGATGTTACTAATACACGACACATAAATACACCAAACACACAGCCAAAGCAATGCCATACAAACACGGGAATATCCTACAAACTAACTAATTGAGCACAGCTTGGCACCGATGGAGGTCGAACCGATGTGAGTGGCGGCCGCTCCATTTGCTACCGATCTCACGGCACACACGCTCATCACAGCCACCATTGAGGTCTATATCCAAGACACCATTAAGGTCTATTTCACGCGTCTGGCGGCAGCGGCTTCCGTGCGGCGCGCCATAATTGCACGTGCGCGTGCAGCGCGCGAGCAGTCGGCCAGCGCGCGCCGCGCAGTCACGCCGCCGTCGGCGTTCAATTTATCAAATCATCAGATAAAGACTGCACGGGGGCGATCGTTTTCGCACAATTAGTTCACCGCTGGCACCAGCTGGCGGCGGCCTTTGTTTTTGCCGCGCACCGCCGCGCGGCCCATCAAAAACGGCGATGCGGTGGACGAATGAGCCATTATCCGGCGGCGCGGCACAAAACGCCTGTTTGGCTGATCCGTTGTTTTATGAAGGCCGGAATCAAACTTAATCGGGGGGAGAAAAAGAAGCGCGCGGCGCGGCGGGGCCGCGGCGCCCCTCCGGCGCGGCTTTGTCGGCCGGCGGGCGGCCGTTTCAACTCGGCTTTGTGGCGCGGCGGCCAGCGGCAAACGTCCGACTATTTATTTTGACGATAGGTGTGGCGTGCGTGGTGCCAGCTGAGTTCGCCGGAGCGCACCGGGCGCGCCATAAAACGCCGCCAGATTGTTGTGCGGAGCGCGCCGACAAGTGCTCGCGCATAAAGCGCCTGCAAATGACTGGAGAAACTCGGATGTTGTATGGAAATGAGCCGGGTGTCTCTTTGATATGCAGTTGTGGTTTTCGAGCAGATGAATTGATTGGAAAATTTGCGTGACAAAGGAGCACAAGAGGAAACCGAGCGTGATCAAAATTCCGAGCACATTGTCCTCTAACAAATTTGGCTTGGAAGCCCCCTGCGATTGTATAGGAAAATACGGCCAACTGATCGGCGATGAAGTTTGATTAGACAGGTAACGCAGTTAGTCATTTCCACTCAATGGAGTGGCATTTTCCCATCAACTATCCCAGCATAAAGAAGGCATAAAGCAGCTGACCACAGCCATAAAAGGCTGACCGAGAGCGTCATAATCCTGCCGTGGAATCCCACTGGACTGCGGGTTATGACCGGTCCTCGGAATCCCACTGGGCAACGGGACACCACTGCAAGTGAGACACCAGTGGGCCGCGGGATATCACCGGACTGTGCGACATCACTGGGCTGTGGAATCCAACTGGGCCGTGTAGCACGCCTGGACCTTGGGACATCACTGGGTTTTGATACGTCACTGGGCCGTCTGATACGTCATATACGATAGACCGTTTGATATGTCATTGGGCGTCATTAGATCACTGGTCCTTCCGTGTGGTACGCGAGGCAGTATGCGTGTCAAACCGGTTCGGTTGGAACTACATGCTGGTGTAGGAAATGAAGTATACGACTCGTTACTTAAACCCCAGAGGAGACAAAAGGTTAAGCACGCTAGCTAAACTACGAAATGGGGGAATGACAGAGAGGGAGTGAGAGATAATGAGACAAAGAGACAAATAAACAGAAAGACAGACGACAGGATGGGATATATAGGATACGCCAAGAACACTGCCGTGTTTTCTTTGTTCATCTTGCATCAGCGCAGGCTATGACGTAATGCAAGCAAGGCATCACTTCTGTGACGCTAACACCTCTGATTGGTGCTGTCAAAACCCACCACCGAGCATCGAACAGTCCCTTAACGTTTTAGTGCAAATATTGGGCGTCGTACGACTCATTTCCCTCCACAATCCGTACGTCCCTAAACCCAAGTAATCAATCAATCAAACTCCACGATACATAGCAAAAACACTAGTTTAAGCGACGCATACAATTTTACACGTGGACTGCCAGTATAGAGTACCATTCGAGGAACTCCACGAGCGTGGATATGGTGGTGGTGGTGGGGGAGGGGGGCGATGGCACTCCAGGGCTGCAGCCACAGAAACGCGTTATTATACCGCGGCAACGAACTTCTGAACCGACCACAACTGCGCAATGGATCTTATCGTACATCTTATTAATGTCTTAACAATCGCATACGTGCAGGAATTGCATGAGTATGTGAATATATTTTCGAAAGTTCGGCACAAAACATTCAAACCTAGGATGTTCGCCTCCGATTTGGCAGCTCGAAGGGGAAAATAATGGGTTCGATTTCGGCATGCGGACCTTGCAAAGCAATTCGCTTCAGCCAAAATTGACTGTCTCTGCTCCGAATCGATTTCATCTGCCGCACATGGCGTGCGTGTTGATCTCAACTTTCAAATCGACATGCCAAATTGTGAAGCTAGCATATGTACCGCAGCGCGTCATCGATATTTTTGTTTCACCACCTCTCCGTGTAGTGTATGTCGCACAGCCATTCAGCGGAGCACCCACTGCCAATTGAACTGGTCACGCAATTTCCCGGCCTTGGGGCAAGCAAACCAGTGGCGTGACGACATAGTCACGTGATCGTGCTCAAAATCGCTCAGATCGATCACCAACACATTTTGACACGATTCACCGGCGTATGCCCACAATTATCTAACATAAGCCAAGGATGTCATGAGAATGGTGATGAGGGATGAACGAAGCCATGCAGGCGCGCACCCAGGATTTTTCCATGGAGGGGGGCGGACCGAAAAGGGCACCTAACCGGCTCCAAAAGGGCACTTTGTGGCCCGGGGCACACTGGAAGGTCTGTTGACCGGAGGGGGGGGCGTGAAAAAATGTTTGGCCAAAAGGGCAGTTTTGGGCCAAAGGGCACCTTTGGCACAGGCGGGGCACATAAGGCAGGTGATTTTGGGGCTAAATTTGAGACATTCCGACCAAGGACACTTTTCGGTAAAAAGGCACTTTTGGTAAAAAGGGCATTTTGGTCTCATGAGGTGGGGGGGGGGGGGTGCCGGGCCCCCTGCCCCCTCCGGTGCGCCTACGAAGCCATGAGAGAATGTACCGCCCAAGTTCTGTTGTTTAGAGCACCGGGTTGCACTCGTCTCCCCTGTCCTGACAAGACAGTTTTCGAGTCACTTCGCGCGCTCACATCTAGCCCCTTTCTGGTAGACAGCTGACAACTGGTCCGATGAGGCCAGGAACGAGCTGCCGGGTCGGCCTTGCCTGTGCATTGACGACACGTTAAACATCCGCTCAATGTTCTGCCGTTGAACAGGAATTCGTTGATTGGGTGGTGGTGTCAGCGTTCTCGCAATAAGCTCTGTTTGGGGATCCTGGTTCACAAAACTACTGCAGCAAGAATTCGGGCAACTTTTTTGTTAACAAGTATTGCCACCTTAACGGAGAGCACACTCAAGTACCAAACGATTGTTTGTTTGTTTGTTTGTTTATTTATTTAGCACATCATAGCACACATAGCATGAACAATTTTGCGATTGGCACAAAAGACCAAAATGATCTTAATTCGAGGTGCCTCTCGCAACAACGTTTCCACCCAATAAAACTTGACCACCGACACGTGCGACAATCGCCGCCCGCCCCGCCAACACGCCCCATCGGCACAAAGTATGCACACATGTGTGGTACTCATACTGCGCCCGCACCCGGCAGCACCTGGTTAGTTCTGTGTGTGAATGTTTTGTTTTGTGTAACGTGGCTGCTGTGCTGCCCAGACGGATGTATTGGCGAAACATTTGAACTCACCAATACATCCGTGCATCCGTACATCGAACCAATACGTCTGTAAGTTATTTTAGGGCGGTAGGTTCCAACCTACCGCCCAGGTCGAGCGCAGCGTCTGGTTACGCACATCGTCGCCGGTGCGTCGGCTTTGTCTGCGCGCCGCGCGGCGACGCACAATGGCCGGCGACGGCTGCCGGCTCACCTGGTGGCCGGCGACACCTCGCCCGGTGGCCAGCCGGGTGGCCGGCCCGGTGCGGCGGGCGTGCGACAGAGCGCACCAGCTTTGTCCGCGGCGCGGACGCCGGAAGCGCGCCATGATGGGTGTTTGGGTGCGGGCGCCAGGGCGCCGTGTGGCAGCCGAGCTGAGTGACAAGGTGCGGCGCGGTAATCAATTGTGGCGCGATTAGGCCGGCTCGACCGTCGCCAACTGTGGGCTTTCGCGAACTTTGCGTCGGCCGGAGCGTCGCGCCATTCACCGGACGCCGGTTTTCCGCCGATTTGGTAAGCTAGCGGGTTATTTGCGCCGGGTGAGCGCCGCCACCCAGCCGGGCGGCGGCGGGGAGGGGGGGGGGCGACGACGGCGGGGCGTGGGGGGGGGGGGCGACGATGGCGTGGGCGACGACGGCGGGGGCGACGACGACGGGGGGGGGGGGGCGGCGGCTTTTGGTGGCGGTGGAGGAGGAGGTGTCGGTGGACAGAGGTCGATGAGCACCTGTCGGCGTACGCCCACGGTCGGCGCGAGGGCGTCGTTCAGCTGTCAGCGGTGGCGCTGGCCTCTGAGCCGCTCAGTGATCACACGGACATGCTGCGCCGCCGCGGTGTGGTGACACGCAGTCATTTCCTGTCATGACCCCGCCAGGTCGCCCGACACATTCCACCGGTGCACACGCAGACGAGTCTCGTTGTGGTTCGGCGCACACCAATTGCCAAGTCCAGGGATTACTGACCGGCAGTGGCTACGCGATGCCAGATAATTGCCCGGACGTCAGCCAAAGATTGCATCAAACCTCCGCCGAAATTCGTTGTCTGTCTCCACGGATTGGTGGGGTTAGGGCTGACTTAATGAGACCTCCAGCAGGTCCCCCATCCACATGCATCGTTGAAAATAATAAGGCGTTTTCCTTGTCACCAGTTGGTTTCACTACCACTTTCTTTGTTTCACCCCACGATAACGAAGCATGCATTAATCATATTTCTTTCCTTGCATGTCTCCGTAATAAGTTCAAGTATGCAATTATTTGGGGAAAATGCTGCTTTCTGTTCCACTATCTGCCTCCTAATATTCACTTCGCTTCACTTGAAGTACGTCCTCTGAAACACTCGCCTTCATTGTGTAATTAAGAAAATGTGAGGGCTGTTATTCCCTCGCCAGGTCATTATAGGAGGCGCTGCAATCAGCACAGCACCACCTGTGGTCATCCTCGCTCAGACAGGAACTCCATGGGTCCTAATAGAGCATAAGCACGGATTGGATATCCGTACGGATATCCGTTTGGCAAATATAATCGGATACAAACGGGGAAAGACAAAAGTGGTGTTCAAACTTCTGCTGTGGAAACAAAAACAAACGAGAAATCATAACCATCGCAACCTTATATAATAACATATTTGAAGTCGCTGATGCCGAATGCCTTGATCCTTGAACAATATGTGATGCCATTTATCAGCAGCTATATTGTCATGCTGATTTATGCAGGTACCGTTTTTTTGTCCAACACATGGAAAAGAACCTTGAGATGGATCTATTGTATTGTTTTGCCAATTCCCAGCCATCATCAGACTTTTATGCAATCCATGTTATTGCAATCACACTGCTAGCAATTAGCTCATGAATATACTATCTATGGTTATAAGGGTATATTCAATTTTTGACGTAACTGTACAAATGAGTACGATTTTTTTTATTGTTTGTTTTTTTTTGTTTGGGAAAGAGTGTTTATTTAAAAAAATAAATTAAAAAAATTTTTAATTCCTGCAAATCCAAATCCTCTCATGCAAATCCTAGGCGGGATTTGGGAGGAGGAGCGGGGGCTGACACCCAAAATCAGAAAGTTGGCCCACCAAACCGGTGGGCTAGATCCGCCAATGCACTGCACTAGGTGCAACTGGGTGTCACTTCATAGCTAGGCATTTATATTTGCAATGCAAGGCATAGACGTGTCTATCACATTGAGAACAAAATGTTGGTGGTTCATGTATGTTTTTATGCTTTAAATGATGTGGTTGTGAGTTTGACATGCCATATTTGTGCTATAATTTATTGAGTCTTGTAGCTACCTGGGCTTAATTGATATAAGTGCTTGTTTTGTTCAGGGTGCTATCACTTATCTGCATGCCAAAAGACAAGTTACTTGTAGTATTTGTTTATTTTTGTAATATGTTTTCAGTATTTTGTCGAGTGCCCCGGACGGCTGACGAGACCTTCAGCAGGTCGGTGAGCGCCCTGGATGACTGACGAGACCGTCCGATCTGCGCGAAGTGACGCGCGTCGCGCCGGCTTTGACGTCTGCCCCCGTGAAATCGCCGGCTTTCAAACAAACTGCAAAAACGAGGGCGTGCCTCGGTTGCGAAATCACGCTGGACTGACGTCAAAAGTGGCGCGTTTTTCACGTTTGTCAGACAATTCGCCGGCAGCGGACTTGTGTTGATCAAACGGGCGAGCGCCGACGAAAAACATGGTCATCCTACCTGTCCACGCACTGCTAAATCCTCTTAAAGGGAGACTCCTTTCACCCTGGGTCGGGTTCGAAAATTGCCTAGTCAGTTTTTGTGGCGTCGCCCGGCTCCGGACAGCGAAAAACGGCCTGGCTCCCGCGGCGACGCCATCTGCGTGCCATCGGCACCGGCACCGCCCCCTTCTGCCGACACCGCCCACTCCTACAGACACCGCCTCCCGCCTACAGTCACCGGCTCCCGCCTACAGACATCGCCCCCCGCCTACAGACACCGCCTCCCGCCTACAGTCACCGCCCCCTCCCTGCTGTCACCGCATCCCGCCAACAGTCACCGCCTCCAGCCTATAGCCACCGCCTCCCGCCTACAGACACCGCCCCCCGCCTACAGTCACCGCCTCCCGCCCATAGTCACCGCCTCCCGCCTATAGTCACCGCCTCCCGCCTATAGTCACCGCCTCCCGCCTACAGTCACCGCCCCCGCCCATAGTCACCGCCTCCGCCTACAGACACCGCCTCCCACCTACAGTCACCCCTCCCGCCTACAGACACCGCCTCCCACCTATAGTCACCGCCTCCCGCCTACAGACACCGCCTCCCGCCTACAGTCACCGCCTCCCGCCTACAGTCACCGCCTCCCACCTACAGTCACCGCCTCCCGCCTACAGTCACCGCCTCCCGCCTACAGACACCGCCTCCCGCCTATAGTCACCGCCTCCCGCCTACAGTCACCGCCTCCCGCCTATAGTCACCGCCTCCCGCCTACAGTCACCGCCTCCCGCCTACAGACACCGCCTCCCGCCCATAGTCACCGCCTCCCGCCCATAGTCACCGCCTCCCGCCCATAGTCACCGCCTCCCGCCCATAGTCACCGCCTCCCGCTTACAGACACCGCCTCCCGCCTACAGTCACCGCCTCCCGCCTACAGTCACCGCCTCCGCCCATAGTACCGCCTCCCGCCTATAGTCACCGCCTCCCTCCTACAGTCACCGCCTCCCGCCTACAGACACCGCCTCCCGCCCATAGTCACCGCCTCCCGCCTACAGTCACCGCCTCCCGCCTACAGACACCGCCTCCCGCCTACAGTCACCGCCTCCCGCCTACAGACACCGCCTCCCTCTTACAGTCACCGCCTCCCGCCTACAGACACCGCCTCCCGCCCATAGTCACCTCCTCCCGCCTACAGTCACCGCCTCCCGTCTACAGCACCGCTCCGCCCAAGTACCCCTCCCGCCTATAGTCACCGCCTCCCGCCTACAGACACCGCCTCCCGCCTACAGACACCGCCTCCCGCCTACAGTCACCGCCTCCCGCCTATAGTCACCGCCTCCGCCCATAGTCACCGCCTCCCGCCTACAGTCACCGCCTCCCACCTACAGTCACCGCCTCCCGCCTACAGACACCGCCTCCCGCCTACAGTCACCGCCTCCCGCCTACAGACACCGCCTCCCGCCTACAGACACCGCCTCCCGCCTACAGACACCGCCTCCCGCCCGCCGCCGGCGTTGAAGAGCACCTTCCATACCTCTCTCCCATTGTCTCCCTGTCTCACCCCTTCTCGCCGTTGTAACCAGCAACATCTCCCCTTCCCCTGGTCTTTGCACTCGATCCACGAAGGAGTGGCCAGGGAAGGCGGCCAGAACGAGCCGCCTGGCTTCAGGCCCGGCGGAAGGCCCAAACGGTGGCGGCGGAGCCGACTGGGCAGGCCGGTGTTTTGTTGCACGCGTGACGCGTGCCTTTCACCGCCGGCCGGTGATGGCTGACGCGTGTCGGCCGCGTCAGACTGTGGGGTCACCTAATCAGCCCGCGGGGCGGCCGGCAGTCGTGTGGCCGGCCCAATGAGGCCAGCGATGGCGCGAGCTCTCCACCGCTGCTTGTGTGGCGAGAGGAAAACACACTGACCGGAGCTAATGAAAGGCGGCGGTAAAATTGTTTTCGTCGATTCTGCTCTGCTTTCCGGGTCCATTCACGCCGGACTTTCTCGGATTCACGCCTTTTTGTTGGCTTCGTAAGCATATGCTTGTGACTTTTCCTCATACTTGAATAGCTGTAAACGGCGCTAGACGACCGTGGCTGGTGGAAGCGACTGATATTATGTATTGCCAATGTATTATGCTTCAAATTGATTCACTCGGAACACTAACACGAAACAGTAATACACCTGAGCTGCATTTCTGGAGATTGGTGCTGTTGATGATCAAATTCACTGATTACTGGGTAGTGATCAACCGAACCAAATTTCAGCCTAAATTTGGTGTCCGGCGCCCAGTTGGATGTTCTGAAAACTTGAATGTACCACAGCCTCTGTTGGTTTCCATGCGTTAGTCCACTTGTGCAACAAAATTAATCGGGAAATTTCGCCCAAGCATCAGGCAGGTTTTTAAACAACTATGGTAAAAAGCCGGTTTCTCGAAATTCAACGCTTCTCAAGACAATTTCCAAGACACTGACTACATTATTAACCCGCGCGTCCCGGGGGTTGGGCGGTTGAAGACCCCCCTCTAAAATCCAAACTAAGCATCGCACGAAAACGAAAGAGGTGTCATCGGAAGGCGCTCGACGTGTAGGGTCCCGGTCCGGCCATCCGAAAACCATTTCCACAAAAATGACGTCACAGGGAGACTAGATCTTCACGGCTTTTCACGACTTACATTATGTTTTTGGCTCTGGGGAGTTAATTTTGGGGATATATATTTTTTTTTTTAAACTTATTTGGAAGAAGAAAGGGACACCGAAATCGAACAGGGCTTTCATTTTTTGCCCCCCCCCAAAAAAAAAAATTTTTTTTTATTTCAAAATTTTGAGTTTTTAAGTTTGAAAAAAAAAATTTAATGTGCAGAGCAGACCGAGAAACGTTGTTGGAACTCAACTTGACCTAATAAAAATACCAGAAACCTCGATTTGAACTGTAATTTGGCAAATACGCAAAAGTTATATGCAGTCAAAAACGAAAAAAAGAGGAAAATTCCACTCGTACGTTTTATTGCATCCCTAAAGATAAGTAAACGCTGAAAGTTTTATTAAAATGTCCGTATCCGTTAAAGGGTGACGACTGGTTCAACGTTTTTTAGGTGACCTCACTTGACCTTGACTAACTCGTTGACCCTAGATGACCTGACTTCAAAAGTTTGAAACATCGTGCCAAATTGATGTGGGAAAAGGCATGCCGAATTTGGGCGCGCTGTCGCGGGCCGTTCTTCCACTATCTGCGAAAAATCTGACGGGGGCGGTTGAAGACGCCCCGAGACGGACGGGTTAAGCGTCGTAGCAAATCTTTCAGCATTCTTGTTGGGCACGGCAATTAATACCCATACGCTGTAGCATCATCGCTAGACCTGGCAACACATGTACGTCAGCTGCGGCATTCCTTGTGAGGCCTGGCAGTTATCACTTGCAGTTAACACACCTAAGCTGCAGCATCACTTGCAGCACGCACCAGTCACATGTGGATCATTATAATTTCAGGTGCCTGACACGGCTGACTTGGATTCGTATGTGTGTGTGTGTGTTAGCAATCGAGCTAGACTTTAGGCTAAGTAGAAGTGGAGCCAATGGAGATGTAGGAAATAGTAAAACAATATTGGGTAATTATTTCTTCTGGAATTGAGTGTGTGACAAAGATGTCCCCATAACTGGAAGGTGCGCTTGCCTATGCGCGTGCTGAGCATGATAATTCAGAGGCTAAAATCGATACAGACTAATGTGCGTTGGCCATGTGGAAATGAGCGGTGGGAACGGCTCAACGATATGAATCAGAGCTGTGTCTGTATTGCGGCCTTGAACTCTAAATCCTGCTCTTGTGGGAGGGAAGTTTTTGCATCAGTTATGAATCGCCTCGTGAAGGGACATCACCAGAACCAGCAGACATGTGGAACTTTTTGCGTGAACCCTGACCCCGGCACCCGATCTCGGAATTCGAGACCAACTGCGGAGCTTCTACCTTCCAAGTTTATCGTGTCGCCAGTGTACGGGCGTGACCTCTCCGCTGCCGCGACCCCGGCTGCTCAGGCCAATTGCTGACTGACCCCCACCCCACCCCCACCCCAGCCGGGGGCTACGCGAGCGCCAGAAGTTACTCGAACCCTGTCTTTCCAGGACATAGCAGAAAGATGCCTGCGCTCGCAGACATAGTCTGCGAGCCGATGCGGGTCTGCGCCCCCAGACAGAGTGGACCGATGCGTGTCTGCGCTCTCAGACAGAGTGGACCGATGCGGGTCTGCGCCCTCAGACAGAGTGGACCGATGCGTGTCTGCGCCCCCGGACAGAGTGGACCGATGCGGGTCTGCGCCCTCAGAGAGAGTGGACCGGTGCGGGTCTGCGCCCTCAGACAAAGTGGACCGATGCGGGTCTGCGCCCTCAGACAGAGTGTACCGATGCGGGTCTGCGCCCTCAGACAGAGTGGACCGATGCGGGTCTGCGGCCTCAGACAGAGTGGACCGATGCGGGTCTGCGCTCTAATCAACTAAGCTATCGGGACGGCGAACGCCAATTCCGCCAGGAAAAATTCAAGCTGAAGTCTTGGGAAACATGTTTCGCGCTGCTCCAGGAAGATCATGCTGAGTGGAAAGCGGTACGACGCAGTGGTGCACAGACCATGCACACGTGATGACACCAGCCCAGTCACGTGAGGGCACGGCAGAGGCGCAACTACGGGGCCCGGGCCAAACGCCTCCTCATAGGAAAAAATGGGCTAACAAGGAATTCTGTTTTTGCACCGTGCCAAATCAGAAATTATCGGCGCTCTTCGGGAGCCAAAGGCGTTCTCGGTAAAACCAGATTGGAATGCTCGGTCCCTCTTAAGGCCTCTTTAGAACATGAATAAAGAAAAAGGAAGAGCACCACGTGGCGACACGGTACCAGCGACTCTGAACACCACGTGGCGACGCGGTACCAGAGACTCTGAATACCACGTGGCGACACGGTACCAGAGACTCTGAACACCACGTGGCGACGCGGTTCCAAAGACTCTGAACACCACGTGGCGACACGGTACCAGAAACTCTGAACACCACGTGGCGACAAGGTACCAAAGACTGAACACCACGTGGCGACGCGGTACCAAAGACTCGGAGCACCACGTGGCGACACGGTACCAGAGACTGGGAGCATCACGCGATGACATGGTACACCACGCATCGACACGGTACCAGAGACTTCACTCATCACGACTCATCACGACTCATCACGTTTGAGGAGGACGTGTCCACCCCCTCCACCCGCCATGACCATAGTTCATGCAACCCAGTCACGATTGTTGTTGAGGCGGCAGTGAACTTACCTGGCATCCCAAGTTGTAGGTAGTCTATGCAACATGACGTTTCAGAGGACATTCTTAGTGTACAGATCCAAACTAAGTTCGCAGAAGCAAGTTAGAAATAACAAATTATTTCGCATTGCATGCGATTTAAGGGAAAAAAGTTGCAGAGTGACATGTTTTGCTGCAGATATAATTTGCAGGTTCATTTTGTTTTTCTAACCGCGAAGTCGCGGTGATTTGAAGCAAGCCACCTGTCTCTATATATCGGCTTGCGATTGCGATTTATAGCTGGCCGTCGACTTTTATGCTATTTGCTATTGTGGACAAGCACTATATAGGCACTATGAAGGCGCATTCGTCAAGAATAGATCAACAAACACGGGCTAAAGGGTGAGTAGCATGACAGCACCAAATTCATAGCTGCAGATGATGAGGAGCGGCACAGGTTATGCACCCTCCCTCACTGCGCCTCTGCATCGTGGCTACTGACCCTGTTGAACAAAATGGCGCTCATTCGTCCAGTTTTCAGCAACGATACCAGTCCACTGGCTAAGCCGTACATAAGATGGGGCAGGCTGTCACAGGGTGAAGCACCATAGCGGTAGGCTGTCCATATCCTCGATACCTGTTGGTGAGTGCTGAGAAGGGAGAGGACGCTCCAAAGTAAGCTTTGAGAGGGAAGAAGGCTCTCCATGTTGTGGTTTTCACGTCCCTGAAAATGACGCTGAGGGCTCCAGAAAGTGCGACGAGGCCCCTTAAAATACCGTTGGTTCCTCTAAAATATCACGCCGGCGCCTACGAAAATCACGCTGAGGCCTCGAAAGGTCGGGCTGGGCTTCTGAAAATTGTGCCGGGGGCCAAAAATCCTCGCCGGGTCACCTGAAAATCACGCTGGAGTCTAATATGTTGCGCCGAAGCCCCTGAAACTTGCGCTGCGGACTTCAAAATGTCGGATCAGGCTCTTAAAAATCACGCTGAGGCATCAAAATGTTGCATCTACGCCCGTGAAAATTATGCTCTGGGCCCAAAAACGTCGTGCGCAGGAACTTGGAAATCACGATGGAGGCAGCAAAAATATGGGCTTGACCAAAAAAATCACGCCGGGGGCCCAAAAGATGAGTCTGGGGACACCAAACAGGTTGGGCCTGGGCCACTGAATATCACGCTGAGCCTCAAAAGTTCGCCTGGGCTCCTGTAAATTACGCTGGGAGCCTAAAAGAATATTGTGGTGGGGTTCTGAAAAATGACAACGAAGGTTCCAAAAGGACGGGCTGGGCCACTAAAAATCACGCTGAGAGTGGGTGTTGTACGGGACGCATGCTTTTGCAATACATAGGTTGATTTCTATACATTGGCACCCTTTT
Source organism: Imbricaverruca yamaguchii (assembly GCA_034440575.1). NCBI lineage: Eukaryota > Metazoa > Arthropoda > Thecostraca > Neoverrucidae > Imbricaverruca > Imbricaverruca yamaguchii. Next base: position 362,101 of record JAOTOL010001458.1, on the reverse strand, counting down.
CATAAGCTACATTTGAAAAAAAAAGTCATATGGTGTGCAAGTGAATTATTTTTTTAAAATTTTTTTTTTTATTTTTTTTTTTTTTTTTTTATTTATTTTTTTTTTTAAAATTAATTTTTTTTTAAATTTTTTTTTATTTTTTTTTATTTTTTTTTTTTTTTTTTTTTTTAATTAATTTGGTTTTTTTTTTTTAATAATTTTTTTTATTTTTTTTATTTTTTTGATTTAATTGGTTTGGGGGTAGGGTTTTTTTTTTTTTTTTTTTTATTTTTTTTTTTTTTTTTTTTTTTTTATTTTTTTATAAGTTTTTTTTTTTTTTTTTTTTTTTTTTTTTTATTTTTTTTTTTTTGTATATTTTTTATTTGTTTTTAGGGGGTTGGGGGGGGGGGGGGTTGGTGCCGGGGGGGGTTTTGTTGGGGGGGTGGTATTAGGGGGGGGGGGGTGTGTGTGGGGGGGGGCGGTGGCGGGGTGGGGGAGGCCGGATAGTGGGTGGTGGGGGTGTGGGAATGGGTCAATAGGGTGGGGGTGTCTAGCGCGGGAGCGGTGTCGAGTTGAGGTGGGAGGGTATGAGCTGGGCCGGCCCAGTCTGGTTACCGCCGAGCGCTGAGGAATACACGGTGCCATCAAGGTTTTCTATGTGTGAACAATAGTTGCTTAAAGCTGAAAGTGTCATAAGAAAAGCAAATATCCAGCACAATTAAATTATTTTTGCTTGCCTTCGGCTCGGCAATAATTTGTTCACATCAATGTGGTCTCACTTCGGCTAAAACATAGTCTTACTGAGTCTGCGATGGCATTTGGTATTGCAAATTAATTTCCAAAAGGTACGAGCTATCGGATTCTGACATGTTCCAGATTTCCCGCGTTTTTGTTGACCCTTGATTAGTCCTGGCCAAAAGTTTCGATATTGTTTTTTTTAAGTGCACTTCGTCAAAAGGAATCGGATTCCCTTTTCCGCGGGAAAATCGTCCGGTTGGTTTGCGAGATAGCAGAGACGGGGAAAGGGTGCTGCGTACTCCGTACACTTCTCGCGATCTATATAAACCTTTCCGTGGCAGTTTTAGCGATTCACTCACCATTACTTGCACTTCACTATACATATTTTTTTTTTTAATCTGCTGGAAGATAGCTGTTGCAATGTGCGCTCCATCTGAAGGTTGTAGTGATGCTCATCTAGACTTGCTGGTTTTGGACATGTGATGACATAATTGTGCGGATAAACACCGAGCCGGGCACCAATTAGAAGGATTGTCATTGTAAAGAACGCAGCATACACATGTTCTCTCATAATCTGTCAAAGTTCATGTTGTGCCAAGCAATCCGACTGACACACTTGATTAACGAACTGAGCTAAAAAGCAAACACCAACACCTCAACAATTTATCACTTTCAGCACGTCAAACGAGCGGACAAGCGACCAGATATAGCTGACTAAGTGCGGCCTCATTTCACACATTCCAGAGGTCGACCACACAGGACTCTCATCACAATCAGCGGCTGTGATGGCAGGACACGCTGCACGCCGTGACCGCTGCGAGGTCATGGGCTGGTACTCCGACTCGGTCCCCCCCCCCCCGCCGGGCTGGTGACGCGCTACACCCCACCGCGGCCGCAACGACGTCTTTGTCGAGGCGTCTTTGTGGCGCGGTCCGGAGCAACAGCATCAACAACCAGCCGCTGCTCACCTAGACGCCATTTCTCGGCCGGCCGCCCCCGCCTACACCAGCGCCAATCAACACGCCATTAATCACGCGCCACCCGGCTGACCCGGCTGACCCGGCTGACCCCGGCACGCCGGGTCACGCGCACACCGCCGCCGGCCGGCCGCCGCCGACGGCGCACGCGCGCTCTGTTTGTTTTCGTGTGGAAACGTGGGCGCGGCGACGCGCCGTCTCGGCGCTTTTTCGGCGGCGTGATGTTTTTCCGGAGTCGAAGGTGTCGGCAGTCGAGAGGTCGGCGAGCGCGAACGCCGAGTCGTGTGTGTAGCCAATCAGCGCCGGCGCGGCCGCGCGTCTCGGTGAAATATAGCCGGCGGAGACTTTTGAGCGGCGATTTTCACGCGTCGCTGGTCCCCAATGGACGCCACGTTACCTGACGAGCTGGCTCGCCGGCATTGCATATGGATCATTGATGCTTTCACCGCAGAGAGGGAGATCACTTCACGCTCTTAGCGTTGCTGCTGGCCGTGCATTACGACGGGCCAATTATGCGATTCAGTTGCGCCGCCATAAATATGCCGAAGTCCCGGCAACTGAATCCCGTCGCACCAGCCGGTGTAGGTACTTCGTGACGACACGCGATGCTCGGGCTTTCAGTGTGACACGAAATGAGACGTGCGGCTCAAGAGCGCAAGGTCCACTACAGCGAACTGCACTTCCAACGAACGTCCACCCTGTTCTTGGTGTATCGGTACCGAAGGGAACACCAGTGTACCCAGTGATGGGTTTCCGTCCTCCGTTGTCTTCGGCGTTCGGGAAAGCTAGAAGATGGCAGATCACTCAGACAGAACACACCCAACTTCAATGGCAGTTGAACACGAGTTTTACGCTGGATTGACCTCTGATCAACACAAAGGTTATTTTTGCTGGCAAAAATCAATCATTTCACGTTTAACGCAAAAAAGTGGTAACTTGTTCTTTGCGCAACATAATATACGATCATTGCTGCAAATGTTCCGCATACTAATAATCGGAATATTCATAATATACAACGCGTTGCATTTCACCCAATAGGTCAAGGGTCCGATGAGGTTGAAATGTTGACCTGGTTTTGATACCAATGGTGTACGAAATATTTTTCTTTAAATTCCGGGGTAGATATTGACGCAAAATTCAACTGTACCGCCCGTACTGACCCAAAAGTGACTACCCAGACGAACAAATAAATCAGATGCCAAATTTAGTCATTGGAATCGAGTGGCATTGGAAAGGTCAATAGCCAATGCGAAAACCTGTTCATGTACTGCCCATGACACTATCATATCTTGTATTGTTCACATGGAAGAAATATGCGATAATATTTTTTCGACAGTCCCCAATTTCGGAGAAACCCGGCTTGATATCCTTCCTATTAAGGCGTGACAACTAAGTACCATGATAAGACATTTGTAATGCTGCATTACCATATAGTTGGAAAAAGTTGCCCATCAGCTTCATCAAGCTATGGTGAACTAACACGCGCCATTTTTCCGTGATCGCGGAAACAAACACGAGGTGATGGGGGCTGCATCAGTCCGCACCATGCACAGGCTAGTGCCAAACAGCATGATCTCCAAAATTACACCCGTTTGGCGACCTTCATCCTCACACGCCCCAACGCCGACACCGCCACCGTCGAATGTCCTCTGAAAGGCATCCATCGAAAATCAGCCGATAGCGCGCCACTCGTGGCGGCAGCCGGCCGGCCGGCCTCCCGCCGCGTGCGAGGCCGGCGGCGCCGCGCCGGCTTCACCAATCTATTTATTTTCCATCAGGAGTCCGCACGACGCAGCCGCCACCAATCAAGACAACGCGGCGTCAAATTGCGCCGCCGCCGGCGCGCAGGCCGCGAGCACGCGCCGCCTCGGGCGTCGGCCGGCGTCGACCCGGTCGGCGGCCAATGTCGCGCGTGCCGCGCGGCCATGCGGGCGCCGCATAAACACGCCGCGATAAGGCTTCGGCCCGCGCTTCTGATTGCGAGAGCACGCAGGGGCACTAAGTGGCACTTCATTGGGCGCCGCGGCGGGAACGTGGGGTGGGGGGAGAGAGTTGGCGTCGACGCTGCCACGTGCTGGCGCGGGGCGTCGACTAGCGCGTGCTGCATGGGAGTGCATTGTGCGCGACGGTTTTTCTCGTCGATGGCATCTGATACCGTGCCCCCCCCCCACAATTGGGCGGAATGCCGGTAACTTAGAGGTCATCAAAGCGATGGGGACGCCGGAGGACGCATCTGGTGGCATCTTGACAGCCGGCATCGCGTCAATGGTATTATAATAGAAATAGTTGTCCTAAATGCGTGCCGCACCTAATGGTCGCCCTCAGCTGTCGATCAGTTGTTGTTCAGTAGATTAAGGATTCATGCAGTGGGTGTCCCATAGTCAGCACAGAGTAGGTTTCTCATGGTCGCGTTAACGACAATGCAACTATTAATATCGGAAAATCTGTTGGACATATATTTCGCAAACGTGGTTTCCGACGAAAAGCAAGCTATGCATGTCGTTGGAAATGAAGCGAAAAGCAAAACCGAAATCTAGAAATGGCCCATGAAAACATACCGCAGGGCATTGTCCATCCCAAGTTCGAGTGAAGAGTTACTATCCTGAAGCGAATGCAGCCCGGCCGTTCACAAAGAGCACAGCAAATAGTGGGGACGAAGTACTTTAATTATGGAGTGGAAAAATTATCTGAAATTAAAGAAAGAACGCGTTCGAAGTCAATGCAATAGTCTCCAGCAGTGGTCTCCAGCAGTGGTCTCCAGCAGTGGTCTCCAGCAGTAGTCTGCAGCAGTCCGCGGGGTGTTCTGATTACGAACGGAGCTGAAGCGGGCGCCTGTCCGCTCCCGTGTGTACGGTACGCGCCAGAGTTCATCTGAGCAGCCCGGCCCGACACGGCCAGGCCGTCACTCTTTTGGAAGTCGTAATAGCTGTGTGCTTACAGGGTTTTCCATTCCAAGTTCTGCACGCAGAGCCAGATGTGTTCTTTTGTTGTTGTTTTTCGCTCGTTCGCATCCCAATGCTCTTCGTGAAGTGTTCCTAATCTCTGTTCCAGGGAAAGAGTTTCGCATTGGCATGCCAATTTCAATCTCGATTGTGGTCCCCCCCAAACTTACCCAAAAGAGAAAAGAGCTAACGTGTTCACTCGTCCTGTAAGATACTAAGATCCACAAGGACCTTGAAATGCCGGTGTTTCATACGACAAAAATACCAGCATTTCAATATATATGTAGATATACTTCTAATCCGTGCATACTAGTTGGCTGCTCGCTCTCGCAAGTGATACTGATGAGAAATTTTGCTAAGGGGCGAAGGTGACCTACAAAATCACTCATGATCAACCAATGGAATCTGTACTGAGACACCAATGAGATGCCAATGGCATGCCAGCGGGACTTATCCAGATTGTCGGCCGCCTGGTTATCACTGGATCGCCAGGCTGGCATCACCCTGGAGCGGTCTACATCAGCGCGGCTGCCAGTCACCCGGTCGGCAGAGTTGACGCCGACGGGGGGCGCCCCGGCCACTCGGCATTGTAGATGGCAGATTGGCCGCCGGTGTCACCCTTCTGAGGGCCTGCCGCGTCCTCCTCTCATCGGCTGAATGAGGCGGTCGGCCGGTCTCGGCGCCAGCGCCCGCCGCCCCTCGACTCCATTGACCGCACACTGCCGCCATGAAAAGCGTGGCTGACAGCGGGGCAAAAACGCCGCTCTGTGTTCGCCCGTGGCCGGCACTCGGTCCGCTCCGTCGACGGACCGACCGCCGCTCGCAATCCCCGGCAATCTTTCTAAATGAATGTACAAAACAAAGCCAAACAAACGTCTCGCGCCCAATTGGACTGGATTTCAGCGAGACGAGCGGCAATTGGCGAGCGCCGCTGATAGTGGCGGCCGGCTCAATTGGCGCCAATTGGCTGGTGGTGCCCCCCGACTGCGATACCGCTGCTGGCGACTGTGACGCCGCTGCTGGCGACTGTGACGCCGCTGCTGGCGACTGTGACGCCGCTGCTGGCGACTGTGACGCCGCTGCTGGCGACTGTGACGCCGCTGCTGGCGACTGTGACACCGCTGCTGGCGACTGTGACACCGCTGCTGGCGACTGTGACACCGCTGCTGGCGACTGTGACGCCGCTGCTGGCGACTGTGACACCGCTGCTGCCGACTGTGACACCGCTGCTGCGGACTGTGACACCGCTGCTGGCGACTGTGACACCGCTGCTGGCGACTGTGATACCGCTGCTGCCGACTGTGACACCGCTGCTGCCGACTGTGACACCGCTGCTGCCGACTGTGACACCGCTGCCCCCGACTGTGACACCGCTGCTGGCGACTGTGACGCCGCTGCTGCCGACTGTGATACCGCTGCTGGCGACTGTGATACCGCTGCTGCCGACTGTGACACCGCTGCTGCCGACTGTGACACCGCTGCCACCGACTGTGACACCGCTGCCCCCGACTGTGACACCGCTGCTGCCGACTGTGACGTCGCTGCTGGCGACTGTGACACCATTGTGACACCGCCATTGCCGACTGTGACACCGCTGCTGCGGACTGCGACACCGCTGCCACCGACTGCGACACCGTTGTGACACCGTTGCCACCACGCAGCGCTCTGCAGTGGCAGCCTAACCCCGCGGGAAGGTACTACTTGATGTGCAAGTAGGCGTACTGAAATAAGTAGTCTTTTAACCAGGCTTCAGCTCATCTGATCGAGCCCCAACCGGGCTTGGTCGCATTGAACGGGTCTGTCCCGGTCTTTGGTCTCAAAATGTTGTTCGGCATTGGACAACTCCGTAAGTGCTTGCCAGTGTATTTGTGCGGATCCACGAGTGTTCTTTTTCATGTCTTGGCGATGCCGAGCCATTGCTGATGGTAGCGAAATAACTGTGTTGTGCCAGACATCTTCATCCTGCAAGTCGCAATGCAATTCGCGTGCTCGCCGTGACTTTTCCTGTTCGCTTATCAAGACGTAAAACATGAGCCGGGACACAAGACATGACCGTACGCCTTGTCCCGATGCGAATTTTGGTCGACTGTACGTGCAAAACAACATAACGGTGATACTGATGGAACGTCAAAGCACCGCCGCCATCAACATCGTTCGTCATTTTGCCAGCTGCGGCACAGGTGGCTGGAATTGATACGAGCCCCTCTGCCGGCTCCAAATCGGGCACGCTAGAGAAGCGAAACAAAAACTAGCGTGTACTTTGTGACGAAATCTCGAGTTGAATCTCGGGTTGAATACTAATGAAAATATATACCTCCTTTGATGTAGTGTATTTTTGGTTCCTAAGAGGCGGCACCCCCCACCCTTCCCCTCCCCTCCCCTCTCCCTCCCCCTCCCCCTCCCCCTCTTGGCTGTGTCTGTGAATACGTGGTATCTAAAACAAGCCTGTTTTTAGTTTTAAATAAATAATCTGCTTTTATTTAGCTCGACAGATGGCGCTAAGGAGGCGAAGCGACATCCTGCTTAAATTACTCACTAGGCGAGGTATTTGTGGGTCGTTGTATACGTTGCAGATACTTTGGATGCTTCGTAGGAGCGATTTCCAAATTACAGCGTAGCTTCCCATCGAAGATTACGATAAATATGCGAAAAGGGTGATATAAAAATATTTGCCTTATACAGGAGCAGCTCTATAATTCAGTTTTGAATCTGCCTAGACAAAGAGCCTGCTTGTGCATGATCTAAAATTGATTTCTGGATGATGGCGTTATTTGGATATGATTGATATGTTTCAGGTATTCGTGTATGTATACAATAAACGAATGTGCCAATGCAGAGGGATGTTTCGCAGCAAATAAAAGGCAAGCATAGTTTATGCTTTAAAGGATGCCCATAACGAAAACGAAAAGGAGAATCCGTTACTATGTGGAGAGGACCTTCAAGTGGTAATCAAATATCCCTTTGCAGATAATAAGCTGAGAAGCATGCTTCCATTCTTAGGTGTAAAACTCTAGCTTACTATGGCGGAAATAAAACATGCTGGACATTATAAGTTCGAGATCAGTTCGACCTTGCAAACAGATGGTGAGTTTTTGGCCCAGTAGCATATCTTTATGTTTCGATTTCCATCTCTGGTAGTCTTAAGATTATCCCCCTGGTTGAGCTAAGATCATTTTCTAGGTGTCGCTTAATAAAATGGCGTGACATGTTTTAGGATAGCTCTTATTTTTCATGCCCAAACTGGCAGCGGATAGCGGTAAGATGGCCCCGAAAGCCATTAGGTGGCCAGTGTCTATGGCCATTGAAGTGTTTGGCTGGTAATAGAAGGAAAATAGCTGCCTGGCTCCACGGCTATTTCCTCCAATGAGTCACCATGTTGACCACCAAACACTATCACTGAGTGGCTATATGCTCGAAAAATAGTCACCCAACGTCACCCTAGATCAATCACCTCAAGTGACCTTGAAAATGTAAATGGCCCCAAATGTTATAGGACAAACTATAGGACAAACCACAAATGGTCCAAAATATCAAGCATTGTCCCCTCAATGCTACGCAGTGGCTGCATCTCAGTGCACACAGAGTTTTCGCCCAAAAGTGGCCAGAGGTTACCTCAGTCACTGCATCATAGCTCCGTACCTGACTTAGCCTCCGAAAAAAATTGCCAAAATATTATAACTTAAATCTAGTCGTCGACCTATCCTCAAATTCGCGGACTCCGCGTGATCATTTTTTCCGTTTCTCTTGGAAAATCATTGGGGTGGTTGCGTATATGCATCCTTTGGTGAATATCCGTCATCTTTGCTCTTCAAGATTAATATATGCTACACTCGGAAAGTGTTCCCAGTGTTACGTATTTATAATAACCAAGGAACGGCATTGCGCACCATTACCACACACAACTGCTTCGGAAACCCTTTTAATGCATGGCTGTACGGTACGACTAGAGGGCATCTTTGCATTCTTACACTGTTTACCTGGCCGAAAAGTGAATCATTCTGATGTGGTATCTGGCTCCAGAGAAGTCGTTGGAACTGCGGAACACGACAGACAATACCTTACTTGGAAAAGGAAAACACGTTCACAATCATTACCATGAAATCGTGTGATAGCCACTGTCTTGATTCTGAGAATCCCAAAAATGCAGCATGAAGTGATTCGGTCAAGTGAAGCCTGCAAGCTAAGCATAACACCATGGTGATCCATGGTGTTACGCTGTGCACTTGCACGGGCGTCAAATTATCCAGCTGCTTGGCGTGATCTTCACCTTTCTGAGGTCAAAACCGACCTGAAAACCATTTATATCTGGTGTATGCCCATAGCCCAAAGGCATAGCTCATAACCCATATGCCGAGTGGTTAACCTTCAACATGATTTGGCTAGGGAGGGGGGAGTCAGTGATTGAAGTGGTCAGTGGCAGCCTTGGTATAGGCAAAGTAACGCTGCGTATTTGTTATGTAGCCTAAATGATCTGTCCTTATGGCTTGTTTTGTATGCTCACTTGCATAACGTCGCACCCTTGGCGTATTCTGAAAGTGAGCCATGCTTCTCAGGCGCTTATTTTATTCTTCTGTTTTTGAACCAGTGATCTTAGAACAACGACGGCAGATTCAAGTTGGGTCATTAAGCGAGATTAGGTCATTCAGTCATTGGGTTACTCTTCGAGAGGGATTCTGTCCCATTTTATTTTGTATAATTGATGGCTTTCTCCATGTTAATGTTCTCAAATCCGTTTTGATTTTGAGTAAAGCGTCAGATGCAGCAAAAATATCGTAAATAGATAAATGCGCTTGAACCGGAAAGCCTTCTTCCCTCCGTACTTTTCCCATACCAACAATTTCCTGGCTCCTTCATCCGTGTTCTCTTCCCCCACTGCAATCATCCATTCCAGCTGTGCCATTGTCACTGTGGGGGCATTGAGACTGTAGTGATATTGTCACAGTAGTGGTATTGTCACAGTAGTGGTATTGGCACAGTAGTGGTATCGTTACAGTAGAGGCATTGGCACAGTAGTTGTATCGTCACAGTAGTTTCCTATCACTTTCCTATCACTTCTATAAACTACTCGTTTGTAGCTCGTCTTGCAAGCACGACGTGCGCCGTGCAGATAGTGATATGGGTATTGTATTATGTTGGTGTATGAATGTTTGTTGCGCATCTGCTCCCACTATTGACTACAAATATATCCTTTCTTCGTAAATATCTGTTAATTATACCCAGACAGTCCATGATAGCCAGCGCACGTGGAGGGCATTCATCGTGAAATTAATAAATAAATAAATAAATAAAAGTAGTGATACTGTCACAGTAGTGGTATTACGACAATAGTGGCATTGTCACGGTTGTGCTATTGTCGTCGCCGTACTCGGTTGCCGCCCTTCCGCCTCTCTGCGGGATGGACGTGGGCCTAGTTGCAGGACAGCCTACGGCCAGAGCGAAGGCACCTCCGCCGGGAAGAAGCGCCAACTGTCCCACTGGATGTGGCCGGGACCATCCCTCTGGGTCTGACCGGGACCGTGGGACGGTCGGCGGCGTTGCCGACTCGATTGGGCGAAGCACCCGTGACGCGCCTGCTGCCCATCCAGCCGGCGGGGCAGATGGAAGCGCGCACGACGCTTCGCAGAGCCGGCTCGTAAAGCGGCGGTCGCGCGGCGGACGTGCAAGTCGCCGTCGATCCCTGTTTACGGCCCGTTAAAGTCCACTTTGGAGCGCGGTGCCGGCCAGCACGGGGGTTTAATTATGGCCCGATAAAGTGGCGCCGGGCGTGTTTGCCAATGGCCCGGGCGCACGGGCCGACCTGAGCGCGTCGTTACTCAGCGCGCGGGTCGACTGAGACGTCAGAGTGTGTGCTGACCCGCGGCGGCAACATTTCCGCCGCGTTGCGACACAGAGACGCGCCGTGTCTGATTGTCCGGCGCGGGCGCACCGCCCCTCGGCCCGCCCCGGCGGCCGCGCTGGGCGGAGCGTCGGCGCGGCGCTCGGCGCTGATTGGCGGAGGGGCGGTGGGCGCGGCGGCGGTGGCCGGCCGGCCGCCGCCGGCCGTCGGCTCAGAGACGCTCGGTGTCGTGCAGTGAGAGGACGTGCCTCGCTCGGAACGCCGGCCGGCGCGCAGTCCAGCCCCGCGCGCGCCGTTAGTGCCGATGACACCATGGTTTGCTCCGCTGTAGATATGAGCTCTGCGCCGCTCAAGTCCTCGTTCAGCATCGCCTCGCTGCTGCACGAGCCGTTCAAGGCGGAGCCGGCGCTGCCGCGGGACGCGCACATCGGGTCCGACGACGGGATTCTGGAGAGCGACGTCGACGTGATCGGCACCGACGACGACTTGGACAACTCGCGCGAGACCGAGGACAAGTCGGACGGCGAGGCGGCCGCCAAGCCGGCCGCCGACGCCGACAAGCCGGCCGGCGGCGACGACAAGGCCGACAAGAAGAAGTTCGAGAAGCCGCCCTACAGCTACAACGCGCTCATCATGATGGCCATCCGCAGCCACCCGCAGAAGCGGCTCACGCTCTCCGGCATCTACGAGTACATCCTCAAGAACTTCCCCTACTACCGCGAGAACCGGCAGGGCTGGCAGAACTCGATCCGCCACAACCTCAGCCTCAACAAGTGCTTCGTCAAGATCCCGCGCCACTACGACGACCCGGGCAAGGGCAACTACTGGATGCTGGACCCGTCGTCGGACGACGTGGTCATCGGCCCCACCACCGGCAAGCTGCGGCGACGCTCGTCGACGGCCGCGCGCAACCGGCTGGTGGCGTTCCGCCACGGCCTGTCGGCGCTGCCGTTCCCGGCGCTATACCCGGCCGGCGCGTACCAGGCCGGCCGGCTGCCGGCGCCGCTCTACCACCCGGCGCTCTACTACGGCGGCGTGTACCCGGCCGTGTACCGGCCGCTGGCCGGCGGCGAGCGGGCGTACCTGCCGCCGCTGGCGGCGCCGCTGCCGGCCGCCGCCAGCTCGCTCTACGAGCTGTACAGCAAGCTGCCGGTGCGGCTGCCGGCGCTGTACGGGCCGGCGGCGCTGGCCGCGCCGCCCGCCCGCTCGCCGCCCGGCGGCTCCGACTCGGAGCTGCCGGCGCCCGGGCCCGGCCCCGGGCCCGGGCCCGGCTCCGGGCCCGACAGCCGCGACTGAGGTGCTCCGTGCAATACCGCCCGCGCCGCCGTAGGTAAGACCCGCCGCGCCGGCCGCCGCCCGCGTCGTCGGCGGCGGCCGGGTCGGACGCGTCGTCTCGCCCGCGGCGTCGGCGCCGGCGCCGGCCCGGCCTGCGCGGTCCTTCCACACACGCAGCTCTGTTGTTTTATTTATGATTCTCCGTTTTATTCGCGATTGCTCGGTAGTCACTGTTGTCTGCGCTGCGTCGGTGGGCCGTCACAGGCCCGCCGAATGGGCAACGGCCTGCTGGTGAGAGAGAGGGGGGGAGTGTGTGTACGTGTGTGAGTGAGGGGAGACGTTGTGGCGTCTAGATACATGACCTAGGCGTCTAGCAAGAAGTCCTAACGACCGTAAGTAAAGGCCTATGTACTGTGTTGCTTGTAAAATAAAGTCTATCCAATTGCGCAACGTTTGTCTCTGAATAGCGGCGGGGCGAAATGGGCACGTTCACTACAAAACGTTGCTACTTAAATATTCAGATGTTGTGTGGTTACATGGAAGAGAAATCATCATCGAGTGAAATAGTCAATAGTGCTACTACGCCTCGTCGATAGATCGGGTCTGTGCTTCAATGCCTGTTTATTGGTGAATACATTGTCATCATCCCTTGCCGCATCTAGCCGGTCGATTGTACACCTGGGAGGTGCCAAAGCAGCTCAATTTTGGCGAAAATACGCTACGCTAGGGTGCAACGTTCTGAGTTCATCAAAGGTTGGACGGCGCTTCCTTGTCCTTCATCCTATGCTTCCTCCAGAGGGTCTGTAGTCCACATCCTGGACGATGCTCTAATGTCCTCCGTCCCATGCTTGCTCAGGAGGCTCTGTAGTCCACATCCTGGACGATGCTCTAATGTCCTTCATCCTATGCTTCCTCTAGAGGGTATGTAGTGCACATCCTGGATGATGCTCTAATGTCCTCCGTCCCATGCTTGCGCAGGAGGCTCTGTAGTCCACATCCGTGCAGAATTCCACACGACGCAAGTTCTCGCCGTTGTGTTCATTGCTACACTATTTGCTCTTGCAAGTATCGATTTTGACAGACTGGAGTCACGAAGGTCACTGGGGGTGAGAACAGCATGTATTCACCCCTCAGAAATAACAGTAATGATATTTGGCATTATATTTTTGGGCTTTCGATCGGCGCATGGTCAATATGTATCAATTACCCTTGATCCTCCCTCCCCAATCATACTAATCCGGCCTACCCATTGCCTGGAAGCATTGTTTCACTTCAGAAATATAATAACAACGACAATACTCGCCAGCACATTATTCCATGACTAATTAACCTCAACTGTTGGATGTAATCCGAAAGCGCCGTGCAGTAAACTACATCAATAGGTCAAGAAACAGGAGGATTTACTGAGCTTAACACTTAGCAACTGGTAGAAGGTATAACCAATAATTTATTATCGGTTGTACGCACAGCCACAATCTTACTTCGGCACCCACAGAGTAATGACATATTTGCTCGCAGTATTGGTTCTTTACATGTATGTTTAATTGACAGCGAATACTCTTATGGGCGCTAAATGACCAAACCTGGTCGATGCGCCCTAAAACTCAAATTACCGACAGCGAATACTCTAGCAACGGCTATAGCCACCACCAAAAACCGCAAGCTTCTTGAAGTATTGTGCAGATATGGCAATGATCTCCAGATGTAATTTTGCATGAGCATTGGCCACCAACCTCCAACCTGAGTAAAAACCAGTTGCCGTTTCAAATTTACAAAAAAAAGTCTGTCTAAGTTCAGGTAAACAGGAAAATACTTGTATGTGGATGAGGTGCAGGTGCTACGAAAACACTCCACATTGTGGTCGTGTATTCACCACGATTTTGGTGACCTCAATTGACTGTTGAGCCACGTGCACGCAAGCGCTTAGCACGGCCGTTGTCATTCCCCCTGAGGGTGTGCTCCCGGTGTGTTCACCCCAGACAGGTTGGAAGTGACCCCCCTCGCCAGGCTGCCGCCCCCGAGGAAGAATCAGCCGTCGCTCGGACACGATGCCGGGCTGCGGCGCAGACGCGTGCCGCGCTCTCCCGTCCCCCGGCCGCCCCCATCCCGTGGCGTACCCGCGGCGTAGCCTATCAGCCAAAGCCGAGCGCGCGCCCGGCGCGTCAACACTTCACCGAACGGCGTGTCGCTTTTTCCACGGCAGCCTAACCACCGACCATCAGCGGCGACCCAAAACAGACACCGCCGACGTGTAAATATTTGCCGCGCAGCCCGACGAGCTCCGATAGGCGGCCAGCGCGCTTTTTACCCGCCTGTAAGATAATATCGTAAATGTCGACGACTGTGTAAACAGGAAGAGTGTTGCTCGCGACGCGCCGATAGCGGCACGCCTGCAACCAGTACGGTATATATGGGTCGGGTCGCACGGCTGCTGACGACGGGGCAGGGGCGCACTCAGCAACTGTCCAGTCTCGGGACCGGTGTCACTGGCAGAGGCGCACTCAGCAGCAGTCCAACCTCGGCCGACCAGTGCCACTGGCAGGGGCGCACTCAGCAGCAGTCCAACCTCGGCCGACCAGTGTCACTGGCAGGGGCGCACTCAGCAGCAGTCCAACCTCGGCCGACCAGTGTCACTGGCAGGGGCGCACTCAGCAGCAATCCAAACCCCGGCCGAGGGGACGAGTAGTCTAGGGGTAAGTTGCCCGTCTCACAGTCTAAATATTGTGGGTTCGGGTCTCACCTGTCGCCACTCTTCGCCCACGACCAATCGGCGTGAGAGATTGGCGACGCTACATGACTCAACGGTCGACGTGTCGTAAAACCCAATAACCAACTAACCATCAAACCTCGACCGACTAGTACCACTGGCAGTGGAGAGCTCAGCAACCGTTCGATGTCGACAAGCAAAGGGAATGCCGGCAGGCAAGCGCCACTGCAGATCTGCAGCTGATGAGGCAGTCACTATCGATGCGCCGGTAGAACTGTTGGTGTGATTAGCTGACGATTCAGTGAACCGGTGGAACTGTTGGTGGTACTGGCTGACGATTCAGTGCACCGGTGGAACTGTTCGTTCAGCTAGTCAACACCGTTCTCACATAGCTGACATGTGGTGTGTGTAGGTATATATTTGCATGCATATGAGCATGCGCCCTCCGGTTGCATATATTTTCAAGTAGGGTAAAACAATGAGTACGATGTTGTTTTGGAATCTATAACACTGTTACAATCTAACAACATATTAATGTTTATTTATTTATTTGCACTGCCACAAAGAGCACTTTGGGATACTCTTTCTCCCAGCTACGTTGGAATACGTTTTTGCAGACAAAGTGGATTTGTAAACGGTATTTACGATGGAAATTGAATGGGGAGAACACAAAGTACCCTCATTACAAGGGTGTTGAGAAGTGAGCCTTCACCGGGAATCTCGTTGGACGCGATCATCCAATGTGGCGGTGTATAATCCAAATACTCGTATATTCACAATAATTACAAAGAAGACTTAAAGATCAATTCAACTATGAGCCACAAGGGCCCTTCATTGGCTGCACTCTGAAGAGGAAACAAGTCGAGAAGAAAAGCAGTTGAAGAATAAGCAATGGTGCTAAACACCCTAACTTATTATGTGTCGCTCTTGTACACTTCCAAAGGGTCATGGTATATATCAAAATGACATTCTTAGATCTCAAAGGGCCCTGTGCTAGCCTAAGTGGTGCTCACCGTTCACAGAAGGCCTCACAGATCTAAAATGGGTCATCAGATTCCTCAAGGGTCTCTCATTCCTTCAAGGCTTCCACAGGCCTCAAATGGGAACTCATATGTCACAGTAACCTCTCATGTGCAGCGCCTAAAAGGGTGCATAGAGCCATGCAAGGGTCCCCACACGTTTCCATTTCGCCTGAAGAAGACTTTTCCTACTCCTGAATTATAACCGAAGCCTATGGAAATGTACTTTGATAATTTGTCCATGCGTGTGAGTGAAGTCCTAAAGCGAGGAAGGTGACGGCATGGCACCTATGTGCGCTCAATGACCGGTGCAGCTGCAAGTCCGGTTCATCCAAAGCCAAGAGATCCAAATGTTGGATGATGAAACGCATCAGTTCAAAATTGAGAACACGAAGGACAAATTGGGGCGGGAATTCCATGGATGGAATGATGATTTGTTGTAGTTCAGCAGATCAGGATGCCTGTTAAGTGCAAAGTGAGGCACTGTAGGGCGTTTAGTGCATAAGGCGTTCCATCAACTGATGTGGAAGCTTCAGCGGCGCAATAATAGCCTCCTAGAATTCCAAAGAAGTTGTCAGAAAGGTATATATATATATATATATATATATATATATATATATATATATATATATATATATATATATATATATATATATATATATTATACATGTCATGCTATTGCAGGTTGTAATCATATTATCAGAAGCAAAGAATAATAATGTTACGGATGGGGACATACATCCAAAAATAATTTATAAACTGGCACATATTTGGAGCATTGGCTGTTTTGCTGGACTGGATAATTAGTGAATCGTGTGGTCAACAATGTTCTGGAAATGTTCTAAGACCCCATTCGATAAATGGCAACTTATGTTGTTCAGCTGGCTGGTGGGGTGGGAAAATATCCATCACGGCAGACTTCTAACAAGGTGTAGGAGGTATACGTTGATATCACAAGGAGATATCAACGTACACCTCTGCACGCCTCATGAGCGGTGATAAAATGCTTCTAATGTTCAAAATAATAAAGCAGAAGACCGAAGTTAGACTCAATTCAACTTAGTCTATTTGCAATAAAGGCATAAGAGCCACCTAGGCCGATCCAAATCAACCACAGTACACTATAGCCGACCCAACCCGATCCGGATCCGAACGTCATGGGCTTTGGAACATGGGGATCATGCAGTCCATGACCCCGCTGACTTCTCGTAATAACTATCGGTCCTATGGGATAAATGGACTGCGGACGATTAACTTTCGCAAGCCTTCTTACAGTCTCGCCGATCGTCACGTTTTTGAAACCTAAAGAACGTTTAGCTTGCGACATTTCAGGTCCTGCTTTCTGCGACAAGAGCTAAACTAGTTCGTTAAGTTTCGATTCTGAACAATGTTCGTCGCACCATTTCCTCTGAAATACGCTCACGGTTTGTGAGGGTTTTATGTCGTTATTTGTAACGAAGCACTTGATGGCGCGAAAGGTGGTGCGCCGACTGCACCACCTGTGGTGAGCGCTGATCACGCTCCCGGTACCGCTGTCACCATCCATAGCGGTGTGGTGTCCGACAGGACAGCGGTGTGGTGTCCGACAGTGGTGTGGTGTCCGACAGCGGTGTGGTGTGCCAGGCGACAGCGGTGGGTGTCGACAGGACAGCGGTGTGGTGTCCGACAGCGGTGTGGTGTCCGACAGGACAGCGGTGTGGTGTCCGACAGTGGTGTGGTGTCCGACAGCGGTGTGGTGTCCGACAGCGGTGTGGTGTCCGACAGCGGTGTGGTGTCCGACAGCGACAGTGGTGTGGTGTCCGACAGCGGTGTGGTGTCCGACAGGACAGTGGTGTGGTGTCCGACAGCGGTGTGGTGTCCGACAGTGGTGTGGTGTCCGACAGGACAGTGGTGTGGTGTCCGACAGTGGTGTGGTGTCCGACAGTGGTGTGGTGTCCGACAGCGGTGTGGTGTCCGACAGCGGTGTGGTGTCCGACAGCGGTGTGGTGTCCGACAGTGGTGTGGTGTCCGACAGCGGTGTGGTGTCCGACAGCGGTGTGGTGTCAGACAGGACAGTGGTGTGGTGTCCGACAGCGGTGTGGTGTCCGACAGTGGTGTGGTGTCCGACAGCGGTGTGGTGTCCGACAGTGGTGTGGTGTCCGACAGCGGTGTGGTGTCAGACAGGACAGCGGTGTGGTGTCCGACAGCGGTGTGGTGTCCGACAGCGGTGTGGTGTCAGACAGGACAGTGGTGTGGTGTCAGACAGGACAGTGGTGTGGTGTCAGACAGGACAGTGGTGTCCCGCAGCCGTGTATTGTCAGACCAGACAGCTGTGCAATACAAATTACTGTTATGCAAAATAATATGTCTAATGACCAGCACGTCGACAGTCTGTTCCAATAAACAGCGCCGTAACCGCACACGCTCTACCCCCGGCACATGTCAGCACTTTGCATTTCATTAACCGTCGCTGATTTACTCCGCCCGCCACCCCATTCCGCCGTCGCGTCAGCACATCTGTGATTTACGGCGCGCCAGGAACTGCGCGCTCAACGAAAACGCCACGGCTGGGAAATGTTCGAGCGAGTCGGCTGCCGTGTTCGAGTCACATCTTGTGCCGTGTTCCAGTCACATCAGTCATGGTCGGCCCGCCGGAGACGACTCTGCCGGCCGGCGCTGCGGTGGCAAGGCGTGACGGCACCGTTACCCTGTTTGTGGACGATGTCAAGCCCGGATGGCGAGTCTCACTTGGGGTGGATCGGCGGCGTGTCGCTCTGCAGCCACGGCCGCCGGGGGGGGGGGGGGGTGACCCCCGTGGCGGCCCGCTCACAGCGGTGTGGTGTGGTGAACGTTCTGTGTATGGAAACAGGAAAATGTTCTGCGTGTGGAAACGTTCTGCGTGGGGAAACGTTCTGCTGGTGTGTACCTGCGCGTGCTGAAACAACCGGCCCGGACGTTCGTTGACACACCGGCAGGAGGCTCAACAGTGCCGCTATTGAAGATGTCCGCTATCTCGATAAGTTTGCTGCTCGATGTTGCCCTGTATTATAGGCAACTCGACATATGGCTTGTTCCGCCTCACGGCTATAGTGTCATACCACATGTTCTTCCCCGACCCCCAACAATGCTTTTGTCGTTTTGGGCAGTGAATAGCGTAAGGCATGAAATGCATTGCCAAATCATATGAACAGAAGGCTAGGGGCGCTTTATCAGTATTTTGTAACCCCAAGCATGGTTTCTCTGGCATGCTGCTACTGAAAAACGTAGAATGATCGTATATTTTCCCGGCTCAATTGAATTTCCACAGATACTGGCACAGTAAAACTGAGTTTTCCAGATCATGTTGTAACTCAGCTGGATTGTCATAGTATCTCGAAGAAACTCAGTTTGTCTGTGGCCCACAGCCGAGCTGAGTTTCTTCGAGATACTATTGCAATCCAGTCGAGTTTCTCCAGATACTGCCGCAACCCAGCTGAATTTCCCAAGTACTGCCACAGTCCAACTCAGTTGGGCTGTGGCAGTATTTATAGGCTTTCAGATTCTGTCACAGACTGACAAAGCTTCCACAGATGCTGCTGCAGTCCCACTGAGCTTCTCCAGAAACTGTCACAGCGCACTGATCTTCCCTAGGTACTGCTGCAGTCTAGCTGGGCTTCTTCAACATTCTGACAAGCGGCTGTCCTCACACAATCTGACTAAAATAGTCACCATCAGACAGCCCGCAGCGGTGCCCACCGCGGATCATCAGACACTACCACAGTTGTCGCCACGGACTCATCAAAGGCTACTCCTGTTCTCGCCGTGGGCTCATCAGAGGCTACTCCTGTTCTCGCCACGGGCTCATCACACGCTACCCGTATCGTCACGGGTCCGAACCGCTCAGAACTGCCTGATGTGTATTCAGGTAACTTCGATCACTGTGAAGTGGGTTTCTTCTAGTGCCTGAGGCAGGCTCCGCACTGACCAGGTGGGGAAGCGCTGTACCAGACAAGGCTGGCTTACTGAAACCCAGAGCACATACCGAAACACTGAACTTGCTGAATCTTACACACCCGGAGTCCATCTAGAGCAATTGGAAGGGGCTCTTGACTCCAATTCGCATCCAGAATTTACTGTTGCATTATAAGCAAAGCCCCATGAGCTACTTTTGCAATAGTTTGATGCGTGATGATTCCGCCATCACTCTGCTCATGAATAGTAAGCCAAATATGGTTTTCTTTCGCGCATGCTAGACTGAGTCTTCTAATTACTAGCGGTGCCCACTGTTTGCTCAAAAGTTCCAATCTTCAGACGTGAATTGAAATACTTACTTACTACTACTGGAAACACCGAACAAAGTCAAATATACCACTATCCAATCGTGTCTGCCTTTTTAGCAACGACAGGCGACCGAAGCGCTGGGTAGCTGATGATTCGGGGAGGGTGTTGAGGAGTATGAGACATGGGCGCTACATGACCAATGTAGTCGATGCGCCCTAAAGCCCTAATAACTAACGAGGAGTATGAGATCATCCTCGTCGTGCGCTAGCGGCCTTCCGACGACATCTGAGCGCTGCCCAGCCGCACGGCCACCCGGCCACACCGCAGGTGCTGGACAGCATGCTGACCGTCTTCGGCTCCTTCAGTCTCCCGTCTCCCCGACGTTAGCTGGTGATCCTGGGAGGGTGGCGACACACACCTCCTTCACAGTGCATCCAGCAGGTGCTGGGTGTCGTTTCCGAGACAAGTGCCGCCTGCCAGCACCAGAAGCGGTGGGTAAGCCGGCCACCCGAGGACAGTCCACACTGGCACCGATTATCTCCACGCGGGCGCCAGCAAGGGTATGGACATCAGACTGCCCGCTGGTGGCCGGTCACCAGCAGAGTGAAGCCACCCTCCGCTGCCCACTGACACGGCTGGGCTGACACTGAAGCCACCCTTCGCTCTGCCCGCTGACACTGAAGCCACCCTCCACTCTGCCCACCGACACTGAAGCCACCCTCCGCTCTGCCCGACGACAGTGAAGCCACCCTCC
The DNA here is from genome assembly GCA_034440575.1 of Imbricaverruca yamaguchii. NCBI lineage: Eukaryota > Metazoa > Arthropoda > Thecostraca > Neoverrucidae > Imbricaverruca > Imbricaverruca yamaguchii. The sequence goes on along the minus strand of JAOTOL010001458.1, from coordinate 341,635 downwards.
GCTCTGCCTCCTCCACCGTCCGCCGACACGGCTGCGCTTACACGGTGATTCGTGTTCACCTACATACGGACACATCTCGATGGTCGGCGATGAGGCTTAACTATCATTCCGTGCACTCAGCTTGATGACCTGCATGTTGATGGCGTGGTGGATGTGCTTTACGACATTATGGAGACATTCGTGCCCAACAATGTACGTACCGAAGCTCTCCGATGTCAGGCTCCCTCCTGGTTTAATGTGCTGGCGCTCGCCGCTCTTCATCTTTAGGTGAAGCGACAACAGCCCATTGACCCAGTGTACGCTCCAAATCCACCGGAATGGTCAGGTATTTCCGAAACGTCGAGCTCGGAAATCCATCAACCCAAGTAGCACACGCGATCCGGACAATGTCGGCCTCGAGGCCGCATCGCATCTGAGTACACATACAAGGTGATTTTACCGCTGAAAAATGATTTGTCAGCTATAGTGAGTGTTCCCTGAGAAATGGACGCCATCCAATGCTATCCATGTATAAAAGATGATTATTTATTGCTCATGTATAAAAGGAGAGGCATCAGGACGGAATATTCACATGCCAGTGAACCTGCGCTGCCTCTCGCTGGGAGGATCGAAAAACATGTGTTTATAATGAGTTTTTTTTAATTAATAATTTTCATCCGAGTTGTTGTTGGGGTGGCTTGAGGAGCCAGGGTTCTATTGCTAAGCAGAGCTTGTTGCGTGAACCCTGGCCCCACCATCCGATTCATGACCTCCAGTTCAACGGCAGAATTTAGACCGAAAGTTTAACGCCCGCCAATGCACGGCCGCCCGGTAGCTCGTCCCGGCCTTATCGGGCCAGCTGCCAACTGACATTCCCGGCCGGGGGCTAAATGCGAGCGCGCGAAGCGACTCGAACCCTGTGTTGCCAGTACAGGGGAGACCAGTGCAGGCCAGCGCTCTAACCAACTGAGCTGCCGGGGAGTTATTTTGGCTTTTCTTGTCGGGTGACGTACTGCGGTTTCCTTCCGTAACCGGCGTGCCCGCATAAATCCAGCTGTTCATGTGAATTCTGCATGGCAGCTCACTTCGAATGGATGCATGACAGACATATGTAAGGGTTACTAAGGCAACATTTCAGAGCGCAGATCACAATCTTCGTATTCAGAAACTAAATCAGTCCTTCGCATGAAAGCTGGTCTATCTGGTGTTTTCTCTATATGTCCCATCTTTCAGGTGATGGGACTGGCTTAGTTTGTGAATATGAAGATTGTGATCTACACTCTGAAATGGCCCCGAATGACTTTCATGTGGGATCTGAGCATGTATATATACACAAGCATGTATATATATATATATATATATATATATATATATATATATATATATATATATATATATATATATATATACATATATTTGTATTTATATACATCTAACATATGTATAAAAATATGTACATATGTGTGTGTGTGTGTTTGTGTATACCTTCGTCTATATTCGTATCGTCTGTGTGCATTTGTGATGTATCCTTTAATTGCAATTTTGATTGTTGGTTGGTGATTTATATATCATTTATATCCACAATTTGATAAATTCACAAGTTTGCTAGTATCTGCCTGATATCGGCTGAAAGTTGATTTAACATGCTGGTGACAAGGTGAATGGGTGCAACATAGCCCACACATGGCCAGGTCAGCTTCAAACAGCCGGAGCCCGTTTAAGAGGTGGCCGTGATGAGCACCGGGCCCCATACCACAGCTGACCCACAAATGACCCCAGCACCGGGCCCCGTGCCACAGCTGATCCACAAATGACCCCAGCACCGGGCCCCATGTCACAGCTGATCCACAAATGACCCCAGCACCGGGCCCCATGCCACAGCTGACCCACAAATGACCCCAGCACCGGGACCCATGCCACAGCTGATCCACAGATGACCCCAGCACCGGGCCCCATGCCACAGCTGATCGACAATTGACCCCGAGCACAGGGCCTCATATCATATCACATCACATATCACATATCACATATCATATCACAGCGCCCCGACACCGGCCCACACCACAGCTGACCCACAGCTGACCACCTGGACTCCTTGGCTGGCCAATAGCAGCTCCGCGTGTGCCGTCGAAGGTGCAGAGCTGCTCCAAATCATGTCGTTATGCGGACGGAAGAGGCTCGGTGAACTCGGCCGGCGACTGGGTACAGCGGTCGGAAGGGTCGGCGGTTGGCTATTGTGGTCAGGATGGTCGGCTGGGCACCACGCTCGGAAGGTCGGTGTCTCTGTGCTGCGGTCTGGAGGGTCGGCCGCTAGGTACTGCGGTCGGGAGGGTCGGCGGTTGGCTATTGTGGTCGGGATGGTCGGCTGGGTACTAAGTTCGTAAGGGTCGGTGTCTCTGTGCTGCGGTCTGGAGGGTCGGCCGCTAGGTATTGCGGTCGGGATGGTCGGCGGCTCCATGCTGCGGTCGGGACGGTCGGCTCGGCGTGGCGAGCCGGCTGCGGCGCGGCCGCCGGATTTGGCGGCCGCTCGCTCATCCCGCGATCGACCCGCTATTCCGCGGCGACAGCCGGTGGCGCCCCCATCGTCGCGCCGCGTCACCGTTCCACGAGCTCCCACCGCATGACACCGCCGCGCGGCCGGGCGGTTCGGCTTTCCTGGCCCAGTGCACGTCTCACCGGCCTGCATAATTACTGACGTGCCGGGCAGCTTGTTCCGGCCGCGGCAACGCCTGGTAATGGCTCCGATGTGCATCGCACCCCACCGCCACCGCTGGTGAGGGGGCTGTCGGCGGCCGGCACGCACCGCGAAAATCTATTTCCTAATTGGACGAGTCAAAATAACAAAGTAATCTGGCCGGGAACGAGCCGTGCCGGCTGGGCGCATTCCGGCCGTGACGTCACGTGCGAGCGCCGCCATCATGGCCAGCTGTATTTGGAGCGGAAGGTATGCCGGCGATGTGTGGGTGGGCGGCCGGTGCGGGCGTGGTATGGCGTCGCGCTGGTGGCTTGCACACATACACACACAGATACATACATACAAATAAATGAATAAACAAACACACACACACATATATTTATATATATATATATATATGTATATATGTAGATATATATATATATATATATATATATATATATATATATATATATATATATATATATATATATATATATATATATATATATATATATATATATACTACATATATACATATATGTGTGTGCATGTGTAAATGTGTGTGTGTGTGTGTTCGTTCTCAGCTGCCCCACCCCCTCCCAGTACACGACATTGGTGACTAGAGCATAGCACGGACTAAAATTCCTACATCCAACCTATATGAACCGCGACGGTCAGTTCACATCGGTCGAATCCATATCTATTAACAACCAGTGCATTGCTCGAAATTGCGCGGAATCAAATGGCGTCTACGCCGTATACAAATCCAACCAAATCCTTCCCAAGACAAAACTAAATCACATCGAGCATTCGTCAGGATGGTCCCGACCACAGGCTATGTCATGCTCTATCCGAGATCAAGCCCGAGCCCTCTCGAGCAGCAGCTCGCCATTTCTTCTCGTCGGGCCGACGAGCAGAAGCCATCCTGGCTGGCCGGCCGCTGCGTTGAATCTGAGATTGCCTGTGTTTTTGCGCGGCTCGATGACAGCGTGGATACTTTTACGTGTTTACAGCGAGGCGTGCCTGGAAGAAGGCGCATCGCCGATGGACTCGCTGGACATGCCGCCGCAAAAACGGAGTCCGTCGCTTCACCGCACGTCTGCTGACAGCGTCCGCCGACCGGCTGGTCACTGGTCACTGGTCACTGGTCACTGGTCACTGGTCACTGAGCATGCGGCTGGTCTAGGGTCACTCGTCACTCGTCACAGTGACAAGTGGCCAATTGGTCACTTGTCACTGGGAGTGAGGCTGGTCATTGGTCACTGGTCGCTCAACTGGTCAATTGTCACTGGTCACTCAACTGGTCAATTGTCACTGGGAGTGAGGCTGGTCACTGGTCACCGAGCGTGCGACTGACCACTGGTCAAAACCCCCAGAGCTGGTAGCCAAGCTGGTAACCCAACTGGCAAATTGCCATCAGCCAATATCATCACTGGCTGCTAAACATTTTGCTGCTGGTGACAATCATGCAAGTGACCATGATTGTTGCAGCCTCTGTTGGCTGCCGGTAGACAGGTGCTGGTTGTCGTCTCAGCAGTGGTCGCCCCGGCAGTCTACCCTGACAGCGGACACCCGGCCCGGCCCGACGGCAGACACCCGGACCAGATCCCCAGCGGACACCCGGACCAGATCCCCAGCGGACACCCGGACCAGATCCCCAGCGGACACCCGGACCAGATCCCCAGCGGACACCCGGACCAGATCCCCAGCGGACGCCCGGACCAGATACCCAGCGGACACCCGGACCAGATCCCCAGCGGACACCCGGATCAGATCCCCAGCGGACACCCGGATCAGATCCCCAGCGCGCGCGACCGGGTGCCGGGCGCCGCCACCAGCCGGCGCCGTTTAGACATCTGCTGCCGCTGGTGGCGCGACACAGCTGATGGTTGCGGCGGGGCGGCCTTGGCGCGGCTGGGCGGCGGCTGACGGCCGACGGACGCTAGGGAGGTACGGCCCACACCGCCACCGGCACCGCCACCGGCACCGGCACCGGCAGTGACACTGGCCTACACGTCATATATGATGTACAATGTTCAGACTTAGTGAGAGCCGCAAGGGCCGATCCGGGTAAAGCATGTACAGGGTTGGTTATTTGTGACTGATTGGTTGGTTATTTGGATCTAGGGGCGCATCGACTGCGATGGTCATACTGAATGCATTGACTGAAGACCTGTTGCTGCTTAACTGTCCAGCACCTTGTTTTGTCTAACCTGAACCGATGACTCATCTGTGGTAGTTTAAATAGAAAGGCATCATTCAGATTCACCTAAGGTAGCCCTTTAACGATTGCATGTATTTCAATCATATCCATTAGCCCGCGCCGTCTTCCCGGGCAATCCTCACACCCCGTCTCGGGGGGGTTGAAGACCCCCTCTGAAATCCAAAGTAAGCATCGCACGAAAACGAAAGAGGTGTCATCGAAAAGCGCTCGACGAGTAGGGTCCGGGTCCACCCTCCAAAACAGTTTTCCCCAAAAAAGTGACGTCACCAGGGGGCAAGATGTTCACCACTTTTCACGAGTTACATTATGTTTTTGACTCTGGGGAGTTCATTTTGGAGGATATGTGAAAAAACAAAATTTATTTTGTAGGAGAAAAGGACAGCGAAATCTACCAGGGCTAAAAAAAATTTCGGCCCCCAAAAAAGAAAAATTATATTCTGCGTCTGCGAAAAACCTGAGGGGGCGGTTAAAGACCACCCTCCGAGACGGGACGGGTTAATCTCCTGTACTTGAGTGAGTACATATATAATGCCGTAATCCTTCCCCACATTCTATGTTACATACGCTACTGAGGAGTCTAAGTGGTTATTCGCTGCACTCTTTCTAGCATGTCGGTGTCGTTTCTTTTAAATAGGAGCTCCACACCTGTTCAGAATATTCTAAGTGGGGTCGTACATATGATAAGCACAGTATTTTCATGACTTCCTTCCTCTTATGCCTCACACTTCTATTAATGTTTTCCAGCATTCTGATTGCTCTGCCTCTAGCTGACATAAATTTTTTCTGCTTTAAGGTCATTTGAAACTAATTCACATAACTCGCTTTCCTCTTCAATAACACGCAGTTTCCTACCTCCCATTGCCTATCTGAAAGTCTAACGTCCAGGCCTCTGATGTATAACCTTGCATTTTTCCTAGTATGAATATATATGCCATTGATCAGCCCGCTTTTAAAGTCCTTCAATTATCGATGAATATTATAATATTAATCACTACTGTTAGTCACTCCTACCTTTGGTATGGGTGTAGGTGCGATATGTCCCACGTGGGTTCAAACACCTCAAAACCCGAATAATCATCATTATCATTAGTCACTTCTACCAGCTTGATTGCATCAGTAAATTTGAGCACCGTATTCCTCAGCCCTACCTTAATGTTATCCACAAAGATAATCAGGAGAAGTGGCCCTGCCATTCAACTTTGCACCCATTTAACACTACCCTTTGTTTCCGTTCCCTTAATCATGCTGCAATCCAAACTAAAGCTTTTACATCAATTCCATGCTGCTCTAGTTACTGAATCAGACGCCCATTTGAAACGCTATCAAAAGCTTTGCTAAAGTCCAAGTACACAACATACGTACTGCTTTGATTGCTTACTTCTTTAGCTACATACACCATGAAGTCTAAGGTTAGTTAAACAAAATCTTCATGATCGAAATCCATGTTGGATATCCCTTAAAATGATGTGCTTATATAGGTGAGCCTGAATATTCTGTTTGATCAGTTGTTCTAGTCCGTTGCAAACTGTTAAGGTTAAACTGACTGGCATCTAGTTTCTTATTCACTTGATACTAACATTTTTGATAATTGGTACTACATTTGCATGACACCAATTTTCAGGCATTTCAGAATACTGGATAGAACGCCTGAAAATGATACATAGGGGAACTTTCAATGCTTTAACACTTTCTACTAAGATCCTAGCATCTTCATCATATGGCCCAGAAACTTTATTAGGTTAAATATTCTGGAACTGTTTTCTCTACAGCCTCAGTTGTTATTGCAAGATCCCCCAACATATAACCTGCCATGGCATAGCTTTCGGTTGTTTCCAACACACTAGATTTATCTTCAGTAAAGTCTAATGAGAATTGTTTGCTTAAGAACTCCTCTATATCACAAGCATAGACCACTATTTTACCATCTGCCTCCAGTGGCCTTACACTACACTGTTTAGACTTAAATTTGTAGAAGCTTAGTATTGCATAGTGAACATTCCCGAGCTGATTTGACTTGAGCCAGTCTTTTAGATTCCCTAACATACCTCCTGACTTTATTTTTTGGCACCTTATCTGACTCGAGGTTTACCTCAGAGTTAGTATCTTTTAGTTCCCTAAATGCCTGTTTTGACTCCAATTGATGTTTTACTTGCTTGGTCAGCTACGAAGTGTGCTCAGCTTTTCTTTTTTCCATCTTTAGCAGAGTCAAAGTGCCATCGGCTAGATAGCTTTGTTCAATGCAATTTGCCTATTGGGAATGAACCTATCCAGATCTTCAAACAGTTTGTCTGTTACCATTCTCCACATTTCAGCACTGGCAGCAGGCCTGGTGCGTCACCACAGCTCCGAGGACGGGCAGCGCCACACCCTTGCCACACGGCGGCCGATGTCGCACGTCACGCGACGTCACGTGTCACGTGATGTGAGCCGATAGCCCGAGCAGTGCAGCCAGGCGTCATGCGTGCAGCCACGTGACACGTCAAGTGTCACGTGACGTGCCGATAGGGTGGAACGTGGTGTCACGTGATTGGCTGTAGGATGCGATCTAGGTACGCCCCGTGCTCCGACACGCACCCGCCCTGTTGACACCAGTTGACGCCAGCTGATATAAGCTGACACCAGCTGACAATAGCTGACACGAGCTGACACAATGTGACAATAGCTGACACAAGCTGACACAAGCTGACACAAGAACTTTTTGAGGAAGAACTACGAACGTCAGCAAATCCCAACATTTTATTATGCGAAGTTATGGTTGGAAAGCGGAAAGTCGTGTAATTGATTCGTGTAATGTGTGCGTACAAAGCTGAAGAGCCAACCCTTTATTCAATCCGTATCCGTTATCTGCACCAAGCTTCAGTCGATCCGCTCCGTTATCAATGCGAAACGGATATCAGTGCGGGTATATAATCAGTGTTACGCTTCACTTAGGATGCTCCATCCAGTAGATTCCAAACACTGGCTGCAAATGAACCCCAATATCACTGCCAAACAGACTGGCAACATGCTCCCACCGCCGCCTGAAACGCCTCGCTGCCGAGTTAGCTGCGACCAAACCTCCAGTCGGCCAACTCTGCCAGCACAGGCCCCTGCTCTCCGCTAACGACTGCAGACCACGTGACGGCAGCTAGCCTGACATTTTGGCGCGGGGCGTGTCGGTGCCGCCCCCTCCGGCGGTAACAAGCCCCCGCGCGGCACGGCAGCAGATGGGGCGGCGCCGACCGGCGAAACCCTACGCTGCGATGCCGGTGTAAATAGCAATTTATCGCGGCGACACATGTAAATCAACACCAATTACGCATAAAAATGGCGCGGCCGGCGCGTAATGCCATGTTTGGGGCAGCCGGGAGCGTATTATCCGGCCTGAACGCTGTTGTTACCGGCGCTAACGAAGATGATTGCGCCTCCAGGCCGGCGCGGCGCGGCGGGCGGATGCGCGGAAGAGGAGGTGCCAATGGCAGCGGATAGCTCGGCACGCGGACCACTCTCGAGTGTTGTCGGAATGTCGAGAGCGGCCGCCGAGCTGAACGCGCAATCTCGAGCGGCGGCTTCCGCGCGAGGTGTCCCCGGCGGCCCGGGCCGGACCAGGGACGTGCTGAGTGGAATACGCGGCGACGTGCTGCTGGGAACGTCCGCCGGGGAAGAGGAGGAACACGCCGAGCCCAGTGGGTCGAGTGTGCGGCAGGTGCTGCTGTGATTCAGATTATTGGGTCACTGCCGCTGTGATGTCCTTAGAAGCTGAAAACAGATTTCCGGTTCTCTGTGAAAGGGGTGATTGGCACAAGGGGAAGTATCAACAAGCCGGGCTCCTCTTGTTTTCAGCGCCCCACGTGTCGTACGATAAAATCTCGACGTGCTTCGGATATTCAAAGCAGATTTTCATCAGCTGGGAATATAGTAGGGCAGCTAAAAACAACCAAGACAACATTGCATCAGTTGTATTTGTAGTCTCCCCGTGGAATTATCCAGTTCAGAGGCCGGAAGTATTGCATAATAGTGTATGTAAGCACATCTTTAATCGAACAGCATGTCAAAGGAGTTTCAATGATAACTTGATATTGTTTTTTGGCTTCGATATATAATGAAAAGTAAATTCGATATGCTGCTAGCTGCCGGCTCTGTTATTTTTTTTAAGATGGCAGATAAGCCAAGCTCCCTCCAAAGCTTCAATAATTTTGGACTTCTGTCATTCTCCAGCTATCCCGCAACTGAAGATGGGAAGACGGATTTTCTAGAGCCCACATCATGGTTTTCACCAATGAACACAGTCATGCAAGTTTCTAACCGTCTGATACGTCCATGACTGCACTGAGTTATTCGTACCACGATACTTCCTGCATTTGTTTTCGAAGTTCCCTCGTCAGTCTGCACTATGCTTGCTATGTCTTGGATGTGACCTGTTATCCACGCTTGGGATGAGTTCGAACGAGTGGGAAATTGGGTGATTCTCCATCCTTCCTGGATGGTAACTGGTGATTTTGATTGCGGGTAAAAACATCTCCGAAAGGGGAAAACGGCAAAATGCTTCAAGTAAGATGCTGCTCGGAATACTGGCAGGAAACTTCCGCATGCAATGTGTGTGTGTGTGTGTGTGTGAGTGTGTTTGTAACGTTTGGCGGCGCGTAGCTGAGTTGTATTCAATTCAAGGACGTATTCTGAACCCGTATTCAAACTGCAGCTGCAAAGAGGCACATACACTCTTTCGGGGACACTTCAAAGCTCTTCCAAACCAAGTTACGGCGCTCCGCCCAAGAATATCACGGAGGTCCTCCAGGGAGCATCACGGAGGTTCTCCTGAGGAGCCCGTGAAAACACACAATGGTGAAGTGTATGCTATCCATGCAAAATTAGCCTGAAGCTGTATTTTAGTATTGTTCACAACATCGTGTGCTTCAATTCCTATGAATTGAGGAGTCAAGGGAGAATATGGGCGTCATGTTTGGAATTCATCTGGATGAAGAAAGCACTTTGTGACAATACACTTCCTTTTTCTTTTAGCAAGCCTCAGGGGCATTTGATCCTTGTGAGGAATAAGGAGGCATAATTATATTTGTGACACTTGGAGACATTGCTGGAACTACCCCTGGCTTTAAAAAAGCAAATACACATGACAATGCGCCCGGGGCCTCGCCTAGTTCATGCAAGCATTGCTACCAGGAAGACAGCTGAGTAAGCTCAGTTCCCTCGATCTTTGATATGCTTGGCTTCTCGGAAGTGTCCGTTGCGTCTGATTTCCCTGAAATGGCTGATGTGCATGATTCCATTGATACGTTTCTATGGGGATGCTTAGCTTTTCATTGAACAGGTCTAGCACAGTAATATACTTGCGCCTGACTTCTTGCCGATATAGAACGCTGACTGCAGAATGCCTGGCGGAATCTCTGAAAACCCAAGTCATAACATATGATAATATTCATAAACAACATCATCGCAATGACAATAAGGCTGCATCACAGTTTTCCGACACCGCGCAAGTCAGTGGTGTTCCGTTGCAATTCACATAGCCAGAGACCACAGGTTTGCCGTGGCTCCAGTGACCTTCATAGAACCGTTCCCTAAGAACCTTCATAGACTTTCCCTGTACCAGGCCAGACGCCCGTTGCTATGACAACAGGGCGGCTCGATTAACACCCGACCGGCCCACATGGGCACCGCGGCCGGGCACGTCAGGTCACAGCAACTCGGTCTGACGTCGGCGGGGCACCGAACATGGACGCTGCCAGCGTCGTCATTGTGGTGGTAGGGGGGCGCTGGCGGTCAGAAATCTGGCTCAAGGTGTGCGCGGCACAAGATAACCACGCAAGCAAGTCGCCTTTCGATTCCCAGTCGAAGTTCGTCCAACTAGACCCGGCCGACCTGATCCAACCCGTCCTGACTCTACCCTGCCCGAGCCGCTCCGATCCATTCCGACTCGTCCCGACCCCTACCGACCCTGCCCGACCCGGATCCAACCTTTTGAATATGGAGAAAGGATTATAGGGTGATATGTGTACTCACTAATGTATAGGGGATTAAGGGGGGATATGGTTGAGATGTACAACATTGTTCAAGGGCTAGATCAGGTCAATTTGAATGATGCTCTCCTGTTTACAGTATCGCACAGGGGTCATCAATTCAGGTTAGGCAAGTTGAGGTGTAGGATAGCTAAGCGGCAACAGGTCTCCAGTCAAAGGGCTGTTGATCGGTGGAATAGGCTGACTGTTGATGCTGTGGGGAGTTCCTCGTTGAATGTAGAAAAGTACGGCAAACAATTTGTTCAGACATCATTCATTTTTCTTCGGTTCTAATTAGTGATGGATGGGGTGAGATTTGTGCAAAGTAAATGTGCACCAAACAGACCCCTTTAAGCAGGCATAGATGCACTTTTAAAATTATAGGTAAGACCTTCAATCCATATTTGTTAAGAAGGATCGAGTGAATAGGACTGGATAACTGGGGTAGATAGGTATTGATAGGTGTATGAGATGTTGGTGGATGGTTTCCTTAGAATGTGATGTTGGTTGGGGTGGGTCCCTCTACCAGGCTTGTGGTATCTTCCACTAACAGACTTAACCTAAATGGGCCCTTGTGGCTCTTATTAAGTCTGAACATTTGGTGCTTTATGATCTATTCCCGGTCTCTTATTATTATGACCTATTATTCCCGGCTGGTTCCGACCGTGCCTGAGCCGTCCCGACCCCTCTCGAATCGCCCCGGCCGTGCCAAACCAGCCAGCCCGACCCGGCCCGACCCGGCCCGACCCGACCCGGCCCGACCCGACCCGTCCCGACCCATCCCGACCCGTCCCGACCCGACCAGACCCGACCCGACCCGACCCGACCCGACCCGACCCGACCCGGCCCGACCCGTCCCGACCCGACCCTGCCCGACCCGTCCCGGCCCGACCATGCCCGACCCGGCCCGACCCGGCCCGACCCGATCCACCCCGTCCCGACTCCACCGTCGTACAGCTGATCCGGAGGGACCGTCGCTGTACCCCATTGTGCGGCCGGCCGGGTTCATTACGCGGCTTTGACACGCCGGGCGGGAGAAGGGGGACGGCAGCACCCACGGGGACACTTGCTGTCCTGTTGTCGGGCCAGATTAGGACTCAGCCGCCGCCCTGCGATCCCCCGCTGCCGGCTTAGCAGCGATCAGCGCCGCCAGGCGCTCTGGACGGGTTTGTTTTGCGATAAGCCGCATTGTCCGGATTCAAAACAAGGCCACGAAATCGCCCTGCTCAAGACATGCGCCGTGATACTGTGCGGATTAGCTGTCTGTTGACAATGTTTAAGTGATAATGTTGGGGTGTTTCGGAACTCGCCGCGGCGGGGCAAGATAATCCAACACGGTTATTCGGCACCACGGCACTTCTAAACACAGCCGGGCAACGAAAGGGAAGGAAAATTGTAAGCTTACGGCTATTGGGTATAGCTTACACTTTCACCCCGTTTGTTTTCTGAGCCTGCTTATCACGCAAAAGCCCATCTTCATGTTGGATTCTGGTTGCGTTCACATTTATCGCAAGTGCTGCATGATTCTACCGCGAGTTACCAAGCAAACTGACTTGAACATCATGACAGTTGAATTGCTGCACAAATTCACATGCCACATGGCTTGTGAACTGTGCTCGAACTGGTAAAGCTTTCAGCAGAAGCTAGTTTCGAGCCAGTGTCTTCTTGTATTCTTGTCTTCTTGTCAGCGTGCTGGTGTCACAAGTTGACAATGGTTTGCACACGTTGTGTGAAGTTTGCAGCGGTGGTGCGTGTTGCAGAAGGTACTGAGTGCCGCCTGCCCGACGATTAAAAAAATATTTCTGGGGCCGACGAGATATCACGACGCGCACTGCCGGAAGTAAGCATCGCATGCGGAGCGATCCAGCCACGCATAGCGATGTCATTGCCGTTGTCGGAAACATCAGGGGACGAGTAGTCTAGTGGTAAGTTACCCGTCTCACAATCGAAAGGTTGTGGGTTCGAGTCTCAACTGACGCTACTCTTCGCCCGCGACCAATCGGCGTGAGAGATTGGCGACGCTACATGACGCAACGGTCGATGTGTCGTAAAACAAACAACCAACCAACCATGTCGGAAACATCCGACAGCGACCAACACTCGACGGCGAGGTCTCGCTGCGCCCTTGGACCCGCGGGCTGCAAACCTGTTGCTGCCAGATCTGCGTCCAATGGTGGGCAAGAGCGGGACGCCGACGTGCCAATTTGCAGCGCGCCGCGAGGTTGGTGGGCGCGACGTCTGCGGCCGTCTCGCCGCCGCGCTTCTTGCCGTCGCGCGTGAGCGACGTGGCGGCTGTGTCGTTTTGTCGGGATGTTATCGGCGGCGATGACGTGACAAAGGTCTGTTTTGAAATGTAGCGCGTCCTCTGCAATTAGTAAACAGTGCTTTCGAGTTGTGATGAGGCACTAATCGTGTTCCACGCATTTGCAAACACCGCGTGCGCCGATAGCATCTCGTAATACCCCGCGAGAGAGGAGCGGGCTGCACGGCTCGAGGTGGAGTGGCTTGTGACACATACTGACAGCGGATTAGAAGTGCGTTATCTGCATCGATTTTGACGTACGCAGCGAAGGAGAATGCATCGCCTAGCTGTGGGAAAGTTGGAAGGCTGGCGCCGCGGATATTCGCAATGGACAAGGGACGGGAATTTCGGTGACGCTGTGTGGATCATTTTGCAGTTTAAAGTCTAGATCAACGCCAAGAGTGTACAATTTTAGTTCACCTCGATTTGACACGAACCGCTTCATCGGGAACTATCCAAACCACTGCACATTATGTATCATTTTGACACTGAACTGGAGTGGATGGACTGGACGGATATGTGCAATAGTGTATTATTTACACAGTAAGCTTACGTGGACGTTCAAGAAAGATGCGAGTGGATGGTTTTGGCTAGACAGCCTGTCGATGAACTCGTGTGTTTGTTTGTTAATGTTCCGCGGCTTAATCCAATATGAGGGAGATGGAAACTGAGCGTGCCACCGTGAAACAACAGCACGTGCTGCTGAGGTGATATGTTACTTGTGGCTCGTGCAGTGGATGGAAACAGCGTCACGTTTTTCACAGATACCGGGGAAACTGGGAAGCTGGCTCCATAGCTTGCCGCCACCTGGTCTAGCAGGTGGAAGATTAATTGCCGATCCAATGGGGCAACGCATGTAAGGATGCTTTGTCAGGTCATTGACTTATAGCATGAGTGGGAATATGTTAAGTTGCTTTTGGCTAAAATCGATAGCTATGAGGAAGTAAGCTCAATTATTGTTCCAACATCACCAATCTTGCTTTTGATAAGCTGATATCAAACTCAGTCAACCCGCTTACAAGGGCCTGTAGCATTGAATAGGTCATTTTAGGTCACTGCGCAAGATGATCTCAGATGAGTTAGGCTTACTTATCGGTCGCTCAAAGGTTAACTTGCCTGCTAAAGTTGAATTTCACTTCGAATGTTTACCCTGAGGAGTAATACAATTGTGTTTAAGGCACTGTTCCCGAAGTTTCCAATGGAGGGAAACATTCCGACCTCGTCTGGCCGTTCACACGAGTTCAAATGTAACGGAATTCATGTCGGAATGTTGTTTAAAAAAACACAACACTTGACATTTCAATCCAATATCTGAAATATCGCCCCATTTGCTGTTGTAATATGGCAAAATCGTCTACCCGTCCTGTCTGACTTCCCATTAACTGTAATCTTCACAACGTGCTCTTTCCGCCCTCCCTGTTTTCACACCCATGGCAGTTTTGCTAACATATTCTGCACGCCCTACCTGTCTTCCCATTCCGGGTTCAGGTTGATACCATGATATTGGGACGTCTGCATATTTAGCGAAGCAGTCGAATTCGAATTCATCGCCGAGTTTGCATCGCGTTCATAATATCGAGAGCATCGCTGGCTAGACAGAACACAACCTGGGACAACATGGGACCACCCAAAGGACGGTGGTCGCGCAGAATCACAACCCGATGGAACAGAACGCCACATATGAGCGAGCACATGAAAGCCCATTCCGAGGATGAGCCTGCCTTGAATGAATTGAAGATATCAAGGTCAACCTTCAAGGTCATGATAGGGTCCAAACGGCGGAGTCGAGCCGCGCGACGAGCTTATAGGACAACATGCCACAAATGAGGTATCATATGAAGCCCTTAGTCCGGCGAGGGTGCCATGAAAGAATATAGCTTTTCCTTTGACACTTCAGGGTCACAATGAAACTGTAATAACGTGGCCACGAATCATCGCAGATATATACCACATAATACCACAAATCAAGTAGCATGACAGCCCATCAGCCGAACCAACTTGCCTTGAAATAATTAAATGTCTCAGCGTCAACCTCTCCAAGTGGGACCCCGCCACGTGGGCCTCGTTTGAAGCTTCGCAAACTTGTGGTTATCCATGCGGGCCTCGTGAACTTGAAGGTTGACCTTAAGATCTCTTATTGTTGCAGTATATGATAGGGTGAATCGTTGTTCAGCAATGCGAAGTTACCGCTGTAAGTAAAAGAGAAGGGTCGACAAGAGTGAAGATAGTCTGGCGCCTGGGTGTTGTCGGCAACAAACTGAGGGTAGAGTGTGATGTCACCCGCCAAAGGTAAGTCAGCCAGGGGTGTCTCAGGTAATGGCAGCAACGTAGCCCAGCAAGGTCGAGTGCCTGCCCCTGACAAACACCCGGTCTGATCACTCCCGGCGGAATCCGTGTTGATAACTTTATCGACGTGGATATGTGAGCGTTGTGCGACCGAAAAGACGACCGCTTGGCTACACACGGAACCACCAACAACCGATTCGTCCTCGGAACCATTCGATACATCCATGGATCCGAATCCGTGGATGTATTCAATCTGTGAAGACCCGTCGAGTCGGTGCCCCGAAGCTGATCCCCGCCGTGAACTGCATAGCGATGAGACGCGCGCCGGTCAACCATGCGCCCATACGCCGAGACGCCACATACCCGACTGTCACGTGACCCGACCGCAGCTCCGGCCGGACGCCGCCGCGACGGTCACGTGACCGGCGGCGCGATGGCTGCCTGGCCGGGCAGAGCACCGGAGCCGGGCAGAGCGGTGCTCCGGTGGAGGAGCACCGGAAATTAACAGAACTGTGTTCCGGGGAGGAGCACTGGAGCTGGGCAGAGCAGTGATCTGGAGAGGAGCACTGGAGGGAGAGGATTATGGTTAAAAAACATGAATGTGTGTAAGAGACTATAATACAAGAGTATTCTTGTACTTTTAGTGCGATACACATACACACACACATATATATATATATATATATATATATATATATATATATATATATTATAAACTCACAAACTCCAAAGTAATGCATATTTATTTGAAAATATTCCGCGTGTTCACCTCAAACGCGCCTTCGATACCGCACGCGGGCGATTCTAGTCGTAACTCAGTGACCTGATTTGACATTCGCTGGAAACTTGAAACCCAAAAGGAGGACATGATTTACCATTGTGTGTCTTTCTTTACAAATGCTGATTAGTGGCACAGCTATGCACGACCAATTAGTTGCGCAACTGTTTTGTTTCATTCAAGATCTCTGTTTGTCATGCCGATCAGACCTGAGGTCACTGTTTACTTAGTATTTTTGGGGTGGTTATTTGCTTATGGACCTGCTTTAAACCTGCGAGTATACATGGTGTGGTTTACATGGAAATAGCATCTTAAGAATATTACAATTTGATTCATGCGAATCACCGACGTTTCAGCTACAGGCTTCTTCAGGGTGACAAAATGCATAATATAAATCACACAGTGAAATTCAGTATTAACCCGCGCCGTCTTTCCGGTCAAATCCTCCCACCCCGTCTCGGGAGGAGGGGGGGGGCGGTTGAAGACCCCCGTCTAAAATCCAAACTAGGCATCGCACGAAAACGAAAGCGGTGTCATCGGAAAGCGCTTGACGAGTAGGGTTCGGGTCCACCCTCCAAAATAATTTCCCCCCAAAAGTGATGTCACCAGGGGGCTAGATTTTCACGAGTTTTCACGACTTACATAATATTTTTGACTCTGGGGATTTAATTTTGGGGGATATATGAAGAAACAAAATTTATTTGGAATGAGAAAAGGACAGCAAAATCGACCAGGGATATATTTCCCACCCCAAATATTTTTTTTTGGGTAGGGGGGGGGGGGAATTTCAAAATCTTGAGTTTTTTAAGTTTTCTGTAATTTTCCTTTTCCGATGGGTAGAGCAGGCCGAGAGACGTTGTTGGAATTCAACTTGCCCTAACAAACAATCCTCACTTTAAAGTGAGGATCCTCTATTTAAACTGTAATTTGGCAAATAGGTAAAATTTATATGTAGTCAAAAACGAGAAAAAAATGAAAAATGAAACTCGTACGTTTTGTTGCATCCCTGAAGATAAGCAAACGCTGAAAGTTTCATTAAAATATCTGAATCCTTTAAAGCGTGATGACTGGTTGAAGGTTTTGGGAGGTGACCTCACTTGACCTTGAATAACTCGTTGACCCTAGATGACCTGATCTGAAAATTTTGAATCAGCATGTTAAATTGATGTAGGAAAAGGTATGCCGAATTTGGACGCGCTGCCACGCGCTGTTCGTCCGCTATCCGCGAAAAACCTGAGAGGGAGGGACGGTTGAAGACTCCCCAGACGAGACGGGTTAAAAAACGTGCCAACTATCGCACCTCCCAGTAGACTGATGAGCAACATAATACGAATAATTGGCCAGTGACATGAGGCAACGCGACCGAATGCATATTAAATCATGGTCGGCCTAATTAGAACGCATATATTACGATTCATGGCGACATGTATGCATGCAAGGGCCCGCTTTACGTATGTGTGTTTCCTTCTCCCCGTGGACCACAAAAGCATTTGGCAGTCTGCGATATCTCAGATCAACCCTGTGATCTTGTGAGGGTTGGTGGAGACTGCGCCTTATCGCACCAATAGAAACCTTGACACGTTCGCCGCATGGTGTGTGTGACATACCACCAAATGGAGTCCCTCGTCTCCAGGTTTATATTTAGTTTTGGTCTGTATTTAGTGCCCGGGCTAATTGTCCGGCATGATATCTCCATCGTTCCTACCGTCTCTATTAGCTTTGATAAGCCCGCAGCGGTGTGCGATGAGGGAACTGCTATGCACTTCGACCTCAATTCATGCGTTCTGTCACCTTTCCTCAAAATACCTAATGCTTTTACCAGCAATCCAATGGGAATATCGAGAGGATACTTCATATTGCTGAACGTATCTACGATAAAATCATGTTACCTCTGGAGGCACTCGGGACAGCAAATCCTATGAGCCAGCAAAAAAAAGCCTACGACGCCACCACTTTTGGTACGCATAAAATGTCCTGAGTAGATATGCAAGATATCGTTTTTATTCGATGGCTTTCGGTATGCGCGAAAGGGAAGTTTCCTCTCAGTCCTGTCTATCAATATGACTAAAAATGGTAGCTTCCCGACCCGTCCTACCTCATTCGTAGCTGAATGTGTGGGTTGATGCTGCTGAGTGTGTCGACAGATATATCCAGGTTGGCATGACATGGTCACCATGCGAAGCCATCGTCACATCTGACCCAGAAACACTCGCAGTCTATCGTGGGGTGGTAGTGTTCTACCTCTGGCACCTCCGTGAACACATCGTCGACGACAGCGCTCAGAGGAGAACCGTCACGAGGCCGTCTGTCTGCTTATATTATACTCCCTCGGATTCAGACACACCGAAGTTCACACACATCTCCACTAACTCGATAACGTCACTTCTGGGAATGGACAGAGAGTCATCATCAGCCAAGTTGAGCAGCCGTCTCACTGCATCCACTGCTTTCGTTAATCGGCACATAATAAATACAGACTTAACATCTAGGCTGTAAATTTGTTCTACCATCTACCGTTTTTCTGCCTTATTCTCTCCAAAAAGTCGCCCGAGCTCTTGATATGACTAACACTGACTAGCTCTAAAGGACCCGATATAGTTTCTCAATAACTCTTGTCGGAAATTGACTCTTGTCTTGTCGGACAATGACTCGTTGGATGAGAGATGATGATGGACGCTGCCTGTCCCAAACGTCATAGGACGCATAAGAACCTCCTACTCATGCTCCTTAGGCCAACCTCGCGACTGGGGTGGTCTGGGATACCGGAGGAGTCGCAACAAACCCATTCGCTTTGTCGTTTTGTTCAAAATCCGTCTGACTTTTCCCTGTAAGCTTATCCAACTCCTTTCTCCAGGATCCAGCACTCATCCTCCGGTGGGTGTTTGCATCGGAGAAAAGAGTTTGCATGTGGGTGGTGTAATCCTCCAAATGCATGATGGCAACAACTCCACATTTGTCTAAACTTGTGATTGGAACAATTTCATCCCACTTTAGTCTATTCAGAGCTACCGGTTATTGTCTTGGTATAGCTGACGGTGAAGTATCTACGGACTCGAGCATGCCTAGCTGACGGTGAAGTATCTACGGACTCGAGCATGCCTAGCTGACGGTGAAATATCTGCACACGCGTACATGCCTAGCTGATGGTGAAGTATCTGCACACGCGTACATGCCTAGTTGACGGTGAAGTATCTGCACACGCGTACACTCCTAGCTGACGGTGAAGTATCTGCACGCGCGTACATGCCTAGCTGACGGTGAAGTATCTGCAGCCGCGAGCATGCCTAGCTAACGGTGAAGTATCTGCAAACGCGTACATGCCTAGCTGACGGTAAAGTATCTGCAGCCGCGTACATGCCTAGCTGACGGTGAAGTATCTGCGGTCGCGAGCACGCATTTCACGATTTGTCCAAGATTAATGTTTTATTGTACGTTTCTCAGGTGTACGGCGACGAAGTTGTGACCTGAATTTGCACTGGCACTAGCTCCTGGACCTTAATAGATCGGACCTCCACTTCGTTCACTGAAGGTGTGCTCGTCAATTATAAGAAGGTACACCATATTGCATAGCCATTAGGCGTCATGCACAATGTCAATGCGGACTTCAGGGTGATCCTCAGTAAGGAAAGAAAACAGGTAGGTTCTTGATGCCATTCAAGAACTCTGAAACATGCGCCCGCGACATGCGTGCCCGGATGCTCACTAGCGTGTGCGCGACTAATGTAGTTACAATTTATGAGACTCTGTCTCCATAAAATGTGATGCGAAGTGCATTTATGTAAGTCAACTTGCCTTCAGACGTCAAGTTCATTGTCACTTACAGCGATATATTGTGCATATTGTTATTTTGCGTATTACATTTTGGAACTATTTTCCCCCATGGACAGTCGGCCTCCGGCGTCGCCGCCGTCGGTCCCCGATACGTCCCGGACTGCCCGCCGCCATTCATAATATGGTGGGACGCGGACGATTCCCTGAATGTTAATGAGACCCAACGCCCAAGTTACGGGAAGATTTTCAGATTTGAAACGATAGGCGATATGCCTGGCATGAGTTCCCCCACTATTGAAGTTGAGGCCGACAGGTTTTCTGGATATTGTTTAAGAGCATTACTGTTATGGACGTTGAATGGAAATAATGCATCTACATGGATTTATCCTACACTGTTTTGGCGTGGCAGAGCCGATGTTGCTTAGTTTTGTCAGAGGGTGAAACTTTACTGTCTGCTATGGCCACCGTTCGGCGGCCCTACGGATTCTCTTGACAGCAACCGTTGGCGCTTGACGTACATCGAGCCATGACAGAACCTCAATAATGCCGGAAAGCTTCATGTCAAAATGTAAAAAATGACAGGGTTAGACAGCTATAAGAGTAATCGAGTGTAGCATTAGAAGACAGCTGATTTTATGTCGGTTTAGTTGAAACCATTGGAAATTAATTAAGTAATGTAGAACATCTGATATGAAATTAGAAAGAGTAGAATGTAAGAATTCGAGACACAGATTTTGAAATTGAGTGGAAAAATGGCAGAATTAGATATCAATACAAGTAGTTGGGTATGTCATCAGAAGGCAATTTATTTCATGCTGGTTTATTTGAGACCATTGGAAATTAATTCCGCAATGTAGAACATATGAAATACAAAATAAAGTTATTCGAGATGATACACAAATATAGCACATTCGATTTTCGTTTAGTTGAAAACATTGGAAATTGTTAGCACATTATACAGAGGACGTATGACGCGATTATTTATCATAATATATTGAGTGGCCAACTGCTCCAATTTCACTTTAAAGGCAATGTGACACAGTGAAATGATTTGATAATGAAACGAACAACACATCAAAAGAGAGCTTGTTTCAATGTTGTTCAAATTTGACCATTGAAAATCACCTGCACCTTCTCTAGAAACCCGGATATAGCAGTAATCAGAGGAAGCCCATTCTCGTGGTGTTCTTTCACAAACCTGCCATCAGAGCGGCGCCACCGGTATTATGTCTGTTCATGACGCCTAACGCAACATTTTGAACGACTTAGGAGTTCTCTTCCAGGGAAGGCCTTGCGGAAGTTAAATTAAACCCCACACTGTGTGCTAAGCGTCCAGCAGCTGTCAATTATTGTTGACCCTCGTACGCTTAAGGTAATCTCCTCCGTGACGCCAACTGACTTGTAAATTGGGCCGCTGTTAGCTGACAGAGCGTTCCGTTACACGCGCTCCGTTTGGGTTTTGGCGACCTTCGGGCGGGCGTTCGCGTGACCGGGAACTCGGTTCGGACAAACACTCGGCAGGGCGCCGGAATTGGATCACGCAGTACAGACTCGTGTCGGGCGGCAGTGCACCTGTTTTCGGCCGGCTCGTGCTGCCTTCGCCGGCCGTAATGGGACGTCGTGGAACTGGAGAGAGCTTTCGGCATAATACCGCTACCTCTGACATCCGCTGGCGAGGAGTGCCAGCGGTGAGGTATGCCGGCGGATGCCGTGCGTCAGGTGTGTGATAAACACGATCCCTCTCGGCGGGCGAGTTTCTCGACAGCGAAGGCGCGCGAGCTCGCACTGTGGAAGAGCGTCACGATTGGGCGAAATGCACGCGTGGCCGCTACACAGTGGGATCCGCCGGCCGTTGGTGCGGCTGTTTGATTGGTGATGCCAGTCACCAAGGTGGGACTAGATACCAGATGCTAGATTGGTGATATCAGACACCAAGGTGGGAGTTAGCCCGGCAGGTATTTACTCCTGTCGTCTGGCTACCATCTACGGTGGCACGACTTCGCATGCGTTCCCTAGCGTTAAGACTCACTTTGTAGCAGATGTGGCGACTTGATCTCCCACTGGAAGCCACGGTGGAAAACAATGGGACACGATGTGACTGTGTGGCTAATGAAGGGGGTCAGCAGGGACAGGTAGGGGTTGACAGGGGGCCCAGCAGAGCCTGACGGAGAGTGACGGATCAGCACAGCAGGGACTGATAGGCAATGGCGCAGGTTCTCGCAGAGACTGACAAAGAGCCCGCTCGCCGGGTCGTCACTAGGACGGTGCCGAGCTGCAGTGACAACAAAGACACGATTGGCCTCACGGAAGCGACACGTGATCTGTCTAGGGAAGTTTCGCCAGATTCGAGGTGGAGGGGGCGGGTCAGCACTGACCACGTGCCCACCACAGCCCATCTTCCCTTCATCAGGGCGGGGTCCGGGTCCAGACACCGGCAGATTGCGTCTGCGGCCGCCGGCGAAGGAGAGGGGAGACCGCAACTGGGCGGCGGGTCGCACGTCTCCTGTCGGAAGTGGTCGCCGTCGCCGCACAAAAGCCGGCCGCCTAAACTGTCTGGCGATCGCGCCTCGCCGCTGCCACCGCGGTAAAAACCGCCTGATGGATGACGCGCACCGCCGCGGGTGCCGGTCGGCGGGGGGCAAATGGCCCGGCCACGTCGTCAGCCGCCCGCCGCCGGCTCCGAAGACCATCAGAGTCGCGCACAAGACAATCGCGGCGCCGGTCAGCTGTGCGGCGAGTCTGGTGTTGTCGACTCGCCGTGCCGGCCGTGTGCGCGGGTGGCACGTGCGGGTTGGCCGCCGGCTTTAGCCACAATTGCTTGGCGGAGTGATTTCGGCCGGAGAAGTCGGAGCTCGCGTGGGCATACCTGGCGGTAATTCGCGGGTCGGTGTGATGACCGTCGAGCGTGCCCGGCGGAATGCGCGCCGTGGACCACGCACGGAGTTGTTGGCGCGGTTGGGGACTGACGGCACGTTCTTGTGGCCCAGGCGCTGTCGCTGTCGGGTGACCATTGTTAGCCGCCGCACGTGCCGGGGGTTTCGTTCCAGCCAGCATCGCAGTGTTTCACGTGTCCCGTTTCAGCCAACCGGTATCCCAAGTACGAATACTGGGTATCAGTCGCAAAATCCTCGCACATGTGATGTGTTGCACTTCTTTTCGCTCACCAGTTTTCAAATCAGCCCAATAGATCTCGAGACCTCAAGGGAGAGGTGCGGTCGGAAACCCCCCCCCCCCCAATCCCTACAGGTTTAGGCTTAAACGAGCCCTGCTGTAATCGGATTCAGTCGCACAAGGGAACTTGTGAACCAACCACAACTCTTCGCGACTCGCTCAGGCATGCATCGCATTGCATCCATTTATCGCAGATCCGCAGGAATTTCGAAAATATGTGAAGCCTAATTCGGCAAATCCACTCAGTGTATTCAACTTTAACAAACGTGCTCCCTATTCAGTAGAGTACCTGAATTCAGAAATACTGCCTCAAATTTCAGCATAGGACGTAAAACAAACATGGACGAACTGATGCAGCTGACAATGGCTGCACTGTTGCACTAGTCACTGAAAACGTCCGCAGAAATATCGCGCAAAAATCCAAGAACCATCCAAGACTTCAGCGAGAATCGCGGGCCGAATAGAAATGAATGAGATCATCCATGTTGGCGGTTTCCCCGTACACGGGAAATGTTCGTCTCTGTTGTGTTCGTCATATTAGTGTATCCAAAAAGGAAGTTTTCCGGGTTTTTCGCCTTCGAGGGAAAACTAGTGAACGTTCCACACAGTTGAGCTGGCCGAGAATATGTGGTAGGTTGAAGTTTTTATTTGTTTGTTTGTTGGGCGGTTCATGCCGTTATGCACTGTACGCACAATCACGGCTAATGACGCCGCCCACACTGCTTCGCCGGTGGGCCACGGGATTGTGAAATGTCCCGAGCGGTACGGGAGTTGAACCCGGAACCTTGGTATTCAGAGCTCACCACCTTAACCACTCGGCCTTCCTCGCTTAGGCCGGAGTATTCAGAGACGATCACGAGAACATCATCCACGTACTCTAGCAACAATGCTCCTGTGCCCATTATGTTGTCAAATTAGTGCATTTCTAGTCACACCATATATAAGTAGGACAATATTGCACTTAATTGTGATCCCGTGGGGAGGCCACTAACTTGTCTGTTTGTTTTTATCAAAGCACTCCGAGTCTGCTCTCCGGGCTTCTCAGAAGGTGAACTTCAACGTGTGACCGCACCGTTTCTGAAGCTGAAGTTCTCATTGACAGTATTGTTGAAGCTTAAGCAGAGAGCAAAACGGATTTGAACAACACCGAGAGCTCGAAGGTCACGAGAACACAAGAGCAGAAGAGAGCGCTAGTCGTCACCAGCACGACCATCAACAATATTGCAAGGCTTTTTGCAGAATCCATGGACATCGGCTCCACCTCGGGTAGCAAAATTAACAATACTGTGAAGAGGAGCAGCACGCCCGAAGTCAATCCCAAACTCATTGTTCACAAGTTACTGGTCGGTGCTCGCAACAAGGCATTCTTCGGAGAAACCGGCAGAGGATTAGATGTGCGCCAAAAGGAGCACAAAACATATCTGAGGCACCGCCGGACCTCGAGTACTGTGGCTATGCTTGCCGATAAGGAGCACACGCCCAATTGAGAGAACGCAGCTGCGTTACATGACCATCTCCTCCAAACAGCAACGTCGACTGCTTGACGTACATCGCCACTGAAGATACCACGAGTATCTTCAGTGGTGAACCCCTCAATCGCCACGGTAGCTCAGTTGGTTAGAGCGCTGGCCTGCACTGGTCTCCCCTGTACTGCAACAGATTTTTTTCTTTCTCGCTTTTTTTTTGGCCCCGGGCGGGGAGTGTCAGTCATGGCCCGATAAGGCCGGGAACGAGCTAACGGGCGGCCCTGTCGGTGCATTGGCGGCACGTTAAACTTGTCTAAATTCTGCCGTTGAACTGGAGTTCATGAATCGGGTGGTGGGGCCAGGGTTCATGCAACAAGCTCTGCTTAGCAATAGAACCCTGGCTCCTCAAGCCACCCCAACAACAACTCGGATTATTTTTTTTTTTTAAATGTCGACAATATTTTTCCGACAGTACAGGTGGCGGGCTCAAGAAAAATCAGATGTGTATTGAAGGATGGTTTTCCCCACCATAACCGTAGTCCAGGTTTAGAACGATTGACACGGACAGGGACACTGATGGAGGACCAGCATATACACGGATGGAGGGCGGACATGTACATACACACGCAGACATGGGCACAGAGATACAGCCATACACATTGCCACACAGACATATGCACAGCGACACAGACATATGCACAGAGACACGGACATATGTGCAGTGACACAGACATACACACTGTCACATAGACACACATTATTGCAGCACAAACACACAAACTCACAGCTCAGAAGTACGAAACGACCTATATGTACTCCCACACAGACACGCAAACACACATACACAAACACACACACAAACAAATGCGCACGCTTGCATACTTGTCTTGTGGTAATTGTAAGCCTGTTCTTCTTGCTCTTGCCTTCTTGACGGCTTGAACTGTTCTGTCAAAGGTTTAACTCGCATCTGTCACGTGCTATGACTGGTCATCGTGTTAGATCAATGTTGATTTGAAGATTTTGTGTCCTGTTGAAGGCAATAGCCGAAACGTGGGAAATTGTACCGCAAGGTTTACATTTAAATATTACTGTACGTGCCATTGCCATCAGTTACCAAAATGCCACCATATTGTAGCTAAATGTAGGAATTCGCACAAGGCACATTAATGCGTAATGTGAGTGAGGACGTGAACAAAATTACGCCTGCCCATGATTGTTTAACCTTACAGTGGTATCGGATTAACAGTCTCTCGTGTGTCGTAATGTTGTTCTGTGCGATCAACCATAACATTCATGTCAGGCAACTGTGCGAAAGATGCTTCTTTCTCAGGCACAATCGACATATCGCTAAGTCGTGCTGCTCAAAAGGCCTGGTCGTTTCCCTCACCAGACATGTGTTCGTTTTTTTCCTTCCCTGCGAGGACGCGTGCGCATAAACTTAGTAGCTTTTATACGCTATGGAGTTGCGTTGTTCGGCATGCCATATATGGAAATGTTATGTGAGCCAGCTGGCGAGTTACTAAGCTCTGTCCTCTCACGATAGTGCGGCAAATAATACACGATAAACACAGCGTCCTGGATTCGCGATGAGCGCGAGAGCCGAAGCGGTGTGAAGCTTTTACTTTTTTTGAAGTTTGTCGTGTATGAATTGGCGCAGGCAGTGCCATTTAGTCCCGTTTGTCTTTCGTTTATTTTGACGAAATCAGTGGAAAAAAATACCGTGATAGTCACTTTCCAGGCTATCGGTAATTTATGTCAGCTGGCATTTGCGGTTATCCACATCATTTTGATATCCATATAATGAGATCGCATTTCAGCCGTGCATTCTTTTCATCTTTATCTGCGGGTGGGGCACTCCAACGGGAAGGCGCTCGATGCCCCTAAAAGGAGCACATTTTGCAGACTATTGTGCAGAAGTGCACACATAATCTTGGTTCGGGAAAGTCCAAAAAATCTGAGAGCGACTTCACCTGTTAAGGTTGTGAATAAATCAATTGCGGACACTTCAACTTACCAGAAAGGTACTGGAACGCTAGTAACGGAAACTTCGAGCATGTGCATTCCACTTTGTTGAAAGGCACTCTGAGATATGAAGAGCATCTCTGGTGTTTCCAGTCCCCGCCTTAGCCGTACAGTGAGCAGCCCTAGTTGCCAGGATGGCTCAGTGAGACGTCCAATGGACATACGAAAGTTTCGGAAAGGCCCCTCAACTGAGGGCACCATGGCCTATCAAATGGGCAAATTGGCCTATAGTTGGATTATCTAAGGCTGCGTGAGAGAGGGCGCCCTGACTTGTTTTTTTGTCTTCGTCGGGGACGCATTTATTTACCAGTGGGGAATCTGGCTCGCGAAAATTATATTTTTGTCGGTTCTTCCAGTCGAGCGAAATTGTAGAAAGACTGGGAAGCTTCAATCACTCGTGTTTAATCCACTTAAAACGTTCTGATATCAACAGTCGCAACGCTATCATTGTCAATGCTCAGTAACATTTGGCAAATGCCTCAGAAGAACTATTCAAACACGTGAACACAGGACCGACAATAGCGAGTGGGATTGTCGCCTCCGGAGCCCGTAATTACCTCTGGCTCGAATACCTCTCGGGAAAGGGCGGATCTAGGAATGTCTTTCCGGGGAGGGGAGGGCCACTTGTTTGGGGCGTGGGGCTTCACTTTTTGCCACCGCTCTGGCTGGTGGGCAGAGCGATGGCTAGAGCGGTGGTCAGAGCGATGGCTAGAGCGGTGGTCAGAGCGATAGTGTAGCGCGACATGACCGACGCTCGACCACTGCCGCCGCGACAGTCGGCGGTGGGGCGCCGGGCCTGTGGTTCGGATCGACGGCGTCGCGTCCGGCAGGTCCGCGCCTGCCCCGCGGGCCACCACCGGGTCGCCAGAGCCGCGCACACCCGGCCGCCCCGGGCACGCCCGGCCGCCCCGGGCACGCCCGTCGCGTCGGCCCCTCTGTGCGGCGAGCACGGACACGGCCCATTGTCGCGGCGGCGCGCGAACACAGCCGCGTGGCACCGCGCCGCTGAGATAACAAGCGACATCCGAGCAGAAAACAAGATCGCCGGCCGCCGCCCGCCGGATTAGCCGACATCGCGCGGCTGCGGCTGAAAACGCGCGCCGCGGGGGCTTTTTCAGTCGGCGCCGCACCCCAAACAGAGCGCGCCCGTAATGAGCCGCCCGAGTGACGCGGCCGGGCGGCGACGCGCGCGCCGCCGCCGCCGCCGCGTCTTGGCCCCGCTGCTGAGTCGTGTTTGCGGGCGGCGCCGGCGTCCGTCGCACGTCCGATTTCCGGATCGATGATGGCCCGAGCGGCGCCGGACCGGTCCGACCCGGGCCGAGCCACACTGGGGACGGCCGACCCGGGCCGACGCCGGACACGGCCCGCCGGGCGGACGCGGCCAGCCGTGACGTGACGTGAGCGCGGAGCGTGCCTCGGCTAGGTGTGCCGGGATCGGCGGCCGGCCGAGCTCCGGCGGCTCGTTAGCCACCCACGGGGCGGCCGGCCCGGCAGCGCCGACGAGCGGTGTCGCCGGTCTCGACACGTGCTCTCGCTGTGGCTCGGCCGTCCCCGGAAGGGCGGACACGTGCTCTCAGTGGGCTCGGCCGTCCCCGGAAGGGCGGACACGTGCTCTCGCTGTGGCTCGGCGGTCCCCGGAACGGGCGGACACGTGCTCTCAGTGTGGTTCGGCTCTCCCCAGGAGAAGCGGACACATGCACTCGCTGTGGCTCGGCCGTCCCCGGAGGGGCGGTCACGTGCTCTCGCTGTGGCTCGGCCGTCCCCGGAGGGGCGGACACGTGCTCTCGCCGTGGCTCGGCCGTCCCCGGAGTGGCGGACACGTGCTCTCGCTGTGGTTCGGCCGTCCCCGGAAGGGTGGACACGTGCTCTCGCTGTGGCTCGGCCGTTCCCGGAAGGGCGGACACGTGCTCTCGCTGTGGCTCGGCCGTCCCCGGAAGGGCGGACACGTGCTCTCGCCGTGGCTCGGCCGTCCCCGGAAGGGCGGACACGTGCTCTCAGTGTGGTTCGGTTCTCCCCAGAAGAAGCGGACACATGCACTCAGTGTGTCTCGGCCGTCCCCGGAAGGGGCGGACACGTGCTCTCAGTGTGGCTCGGTCGTCCCCAAAAGGGATACCATTTTGTTTCCTTCGCATGAACAGTTTCCCCAATTGTATTCTTTCCACTCTACTGGTGCCAGCTTGTGCCCTATATTCATTATCCTACTAACATTGTCAGGCACATGTGGGCGATGGAGGTCCCGATTATATTCGGGAACCCCTAATGATCTGTGATGAAGTGGAATTCCCTAAGCCGTGGTGTCACGCCCACCGGTAGGGCGTTGCCCCCACCGACGATTTGCCCTCGGAACCTTCTACAGAAGGCGTCACGGAGGCCGTGGCGCTGCCCTCTCCCCGGCAGGACGCTGCCCTACTGGCGAGTTTCCCCTCGAGACCTCTAGCCGGAGGCATCCGGGAAGCCGTGGAGCTGCCCGTCCCCTCCCCCCGGTAGGACGCTGGCCCCTCCGACGAGTTGCCCCCGAAACCTTCGGCAGAAGGCGTCAGGGAGCCGTGGCGCCATGCCCACCGACAGATCGGCGCTCAGCGTCAATCTCTTGATATCCCGGGTCGATACCGCGCACGGGCACGTCATCTGCACAGATTAACACCTCTTCCACAATAGCACACACTTGTGCCCACGAGCGTGGGTCTGACGGGCGTCGGGGACCTGTTTTGGAGGTGCCAGAACTGAGTTGTTG
The DNA here is from genome assembly GCA_034440575.1 of Imbricaverruca yamaguchii. Taxonomy (NCBI): domain Eukaryota; kingdom Metazoa; phylum Arthropoda; class Thecostraca; family Neoverrucidae; genus Imbricaverruca; species Imbricaverruca yamaguchii. The sequence goes on along the minus strand of JAOTOL010001458.1, from coordinate 312,232 downwards.
CACCCCGGAAACAGCCCGCAAGGCCATGGAGTGTTGATTGACAGAAGCTGCCGCTGGTACTGGGGGGCGGGGTGGGGGGTGGAGCACCGTTCCACACGTCACCACTGCCGCAGCATGTGTGCGGCCTGTTGTTTGGAACGCCGTGTTGGTGCCCTGCCTTTGTTGGTCTATTTTGGCGGTGGTCTGATCCCGGTTCGGTTCTCTCCGGCATCACAATGCGGTCCGGCGAGGTGAGGCACAACTGAAAACAACGCCGGCGATTCTGAGTGGCACCGAACGGGCGTTTTGGAGTTTTCCTTTGTTCATTTCCGATGAAGCAGAAATCTATAGTCCGTTAATGATCGGTTCGCATTAACTGTAGCCTTGTTTGGCATCTAGTTCCGGTGGCGCGTTGGACTTGTTTGACAATTGCTCTGATAAATGAGCTGATTTGGTATATTTTAGTGCCTCTCCCCAGCATATCCATACCTGTTCCTTTTGCGTCCACTCACGCACCCAATAATGTAAGTAAAGCAACACTTTATTTACACATGCATACAATAAAACCTGTGGGATCGCAGTTATCTAAAACAGGGCAATATTAATAAGACGAATTATGGAAAGCTCATTTCAGTTTGGACATGTGCCGGAATTCCGCAGTTGATAGAGGAAGTTGAGCCGCAACCGAAGTGAACCCAGTGCTGGCAAATATTGCAAATAGCTTCGGGTTGCAAGTTGTATCCGTTGTTCCCTCTTAGACTACCTCAGACTTCACCGGTTAGCCTCCTTTCTCAGGTGGAACGTCAGCGGTGGTCAAAGTAGGAGGCTTTCTATCTTATCGACTTTCTTCACGATGTCTGCAGCTGCTTTGGTAGCGGTAAGCGAAACCGAATACTACGCATAGCTGGTGAACAGTCCAGCCCTCGTCTATCGAGGGCATTTTGTCAGCATTTTCATTCGAGAGAAAGAGGGTGTGACTTCCTCTCTATCTTCTCCTATCTCCCTCAGGTGAGATAGAGAAGCAGGACAAATTCAGTGTGTTGTGCGGTACAAAAAAAAAGCATCAATGGTACTCAAGGCGTATACTTCAATCAAACCAGTAGCATTGAAGGACGGACTACATGCCGAAGGCCGTTCGGTAACCGTTCGGTAACCGTTCGGTAACCGTTCAGGTAACCGTTCGATAACCGTTCGGTAACCGTTCGGTAACCGTTCCGTAACCGTTCGGTAACCGTTCGGTTACCGTTCGATATCGGCAACTTCAGCTGGGTGGTACACCAAATCTGTTTCCGTTAGAATCACTAACAAAACACCGGGATGTAGGCTAGGTTCGCTCAGATCTGTCAACGTTTCATTTCGCCTTCCAGCGAATGTTGCTGCTGAATCAATGTCAGGTCAAATTCTGGAAGGTCACACCAAGCGTGATTTACAGTGACTTCCAAAATGATGCATATGGCTTGTTCGAGCTCCCTAAAAAAAAGATAACCGGGCGGTCTGCTCCAAGCCAGCAACAATAATATCAACAATTAATTACAAAAACAGGGCACTTGCTCATCTTATCTTTTGGTATTGTTATTGATCATTTCTACCGTTATTTTTTGGCATGCCAATATTGCGAACACCTTTCCAAAATAAATAAACCAACATGAAAAGATCAGTCCCATTTAGCAGTTCCATTAGAACCCATTCAGCACGCAACTGAATCCAAGTCTAATTAGAAACCGGTCAAGAAAATCAGTTCAGTTGCCAGCAGAATGAGGACAACTACCGATCGGTGCAAATCCACGTTAGGTCTAACTACCAGTATTGCAGCATGATATGGAAGATCGTCAGAAAGTCATGACCGCAAATTGCAGACAGACCCGATGTTTTCCCAAAATTGACACTAAGCACCGTGATCCACACTGTAGATGAAGGAACAGGATGTGATGGAGCCACAGAGGTGTTGTTGACTCGGAAAATACCTGCGGTGGTATTGCATTCTCTATCTAATGTTGCAGCAATTTGCATATAAGTATGTCATGTGCATCCTTGATTGACTAGCAGCTGAACATAAGTGGCCAGAGATTATCAGTATATCACAGGAAGCGATTGTTTCAAAACTGAAATCGAAGCCAGAAAGTCTGTCATAGTCTCCACAATGACATGCTATTTCTAAAGCCTAATGTATATTGAATATCTTCCCCGTAATAATATGCTGAAGTCCCTAATTATCCCACAGTGAGTTATGTATTGTGGATATTTATTTCGATGCCTTTGGAAATATATATGTGGAATATTTACCAATAGAATATGGCACGGTACGACCTCTGTTTCTGCAACATCGCTTCTTTAAATTGTGTTATTCGCATGTTTATGGTAAGTGCTCCATCATCTGCAGATTGGAATTCAGTTAGCTGTGAATTAATGGGGATTTAGAATGCTCAGTCGGATGTACAACATCATTCCCATTGAGCAAAATAATCTAAATGTCTTGATGTTTCCAAACGTCCCCGACTTTGGTTCCAAAATCCAACAGTAATTCTTGTGCCGTTGCAGTACGATCGGCAGCACCCGAAAAACCGCAACATGTTGTGGTTTTTTTGTTGTTTTTTGCAAGAAGCTGTTTCTGCTTTTTCTACTGTCTTTGAGTAAGTTATGCCCACACAAACAACCACACCATTGGTAGTATATATGTATAAACATAAATATATGTATATATACATGATATATGTATATACCTACCGATGGTCTGTTTCTGTCGGCACAGCTTACACCATTAATCCCTTGAGTACGTCCCATCTGTCCGCCAGAAGCTTCAGACGTGAAACCGAACGATTTATCTGTCAGCAGCTGGTTAGCAGCTGGTCAGAGGTTGCGGTCGGTCCGTCCAGCACCAGGACCAGCGCCAGGTCCCGGCTGCTGGAATGACGGAGAGTGGGACGGGCTGAGCGGCGTGGACTGTGGCCGCGATCAGGCCTCCCATCTGAGCCGATCCATCAGCACAGTGGCACCGACAGGACAGCGTCGGTCGTCCTCGGCACCGTCAACCATGGCGGCTCTCCGGGGTACACTGACGACCATGGCGGCTCTCCAGGTACACTGTCGGCCATGGGGTACACTCCGGCCATGGGGTACACTGCCGGTCATGGGGTACACTGCCGGACATGGGGTACACTGCCGGCTATGGGGTACACTGCCGGGGCGGGGATGGCCGAGTGGTTAAGGTGTCGGGCTATGGGTACCAAAGGTCCCGGGTTCGACTCTAGCGCCACTCAGGACATTTCCCAATCCCGCGGCCCACCGGCGAAACAGTGCGGGCGGCGCCATTAGCCGTGAATGTGCATAAAGTGTGTCGTGAACCAACCAATAAACAAACAACAACAAAGGGGTACACTGCCGACCATGGGGTACACTGTCGGCCATGGCGGCTCTCCGGGTACACCCATAGCTACCGTGGCTCTCCGGGTACACCTCTAGCCACTGTGACTCTTCAGGTACACCCCTAGTCACCGTGGCTCTCCGGGTACGCCATGTCATCGCTGTACGTACGCCAAATCAGCCATTCACGGCCGATAGAGTCGACAGGTACGACGGCGGTCATGTGAACTCGTGATTATGTTCCTCCTTCCCCGCCCCCTCACACACTTGAAGCAGAAAGCATTTCCATGAAGACCCTCGGCTCTTGGACTCTCATGGAACTCTGACAGTCATGCTTAACCCGCGCCGTCTTTCCGGTCAAATCCTCACACCCCGTCTCCGGGGGGTGGGGTGGCGGTTGAAGACTCCCTCTAAAATCCAAACTAAGCATCGCACGAAAACGAAAGAGGTGTCATCGGAAGGCGCTCGACGAGTAGGATCCGGGTCCACCCCGCAAAAAAAATCCCCCAAAAAGTGACGTCACCAGGGGGCTAAATTTTCACGACTTTTCGCGACTTACATTATGTTTTTTACTCTGGGGAGTTCATTTTGGAGCATATATGAGGAAAAAATTATTTGGAATGAGAAAAGGACAGCGAAATCGACCAGGGATATAATTTTTTTGGCTCCCAATATTTTTTAATTTCAAAATTTTGAGTTTTCCATTTTCTTTAATTTTCCTTTTCCAATGGGTAGAGCAGACTGAGAAACGTTATTGGAAGTCAACTTGTCCCAATAAAAAATGCTTACTTTAGCCAGAATCCTGTATTTGAACTGCATAAGCAAACGCTGAAAGTTTCATTAAAATATATGTATCCGTTAAAGCGTGACGACGGGTTTCACTTTTTTCGAGGTGACCTCACTTGATCTTGACTAACTCTTTGACCCTAGATGACCTGACCTAAAAATTTTTAATCAGAATATCAAATCGTCCGCTATCCACGAAAAACCTGAGGGGGGCGGTTGAAGACCCCCCCCTGAGACGGGACGGGTTAAACTATGATATCGACAAAAACTTTTTGAGTCATGCTATCAATGACTCACCCACGTGCAACATGGTTCAACTGATTACATCACTGCTGATCAACAACCAATTGTCATCATTACATTGCAAAACCGAGACGACTTGGAGATCATATCACAGCTCACAGCTTGGTAGTTAGTCATAGCTTGGTAATTGTCACAGCTTGGTCAGTCAGTGATTGGCTCCTCGCGAACACAACTGTGTGACAATTTCTGCCGTAGTATGCCTAAGAGTCGACAACCCAGGGGCACAATTGTCTAGCTGGCCAAGGAGTCTAAGTCAGTTTTGCAAAACACTCAAGAGCATGTGGTCGTTTTAGCACACACCTTGAAAATGACGCCACTGCTAACCACAAGTTGCGTAGCTTAGCATAAGGTTTAATTTCCATAAAATGATTAATAATTTTTTAGAAAGTGCTAATCATGATCTCCAGCTTGTTCCTGAATGTACATCGACAGTGTTTTTATTATTGTTTGTCCTCACACATTTTTTTTCAGTCTGCGTACCGGTGCATCCTGCTGTGCCATATTGTTCCGTGTACTCCGCTACGACACTGCTCCACTACGTCACTTCACGACACGGAATTGCTGAGGCCAGCTGCGGGCTCTGGACCGGCTGGCCAGCTGTAGGCTCTGGACCGGCTGGCCAGCTACGGGCTCTGGTCCAGTTGGCCAATTGCTCCACCTTGGCCGGCCGGCGACAACGTGATAGATGGCTCCGACGACAATGGCTTCGTCAGCTGCTCCTGCTCGACCTGGGTCGACGCATCTCCGACAACTCCGTGGGCTGCCCCTGTGGGCCGACGCCGACACTCCTCCGACATCTTCATCGGCCGCTTCTGTGGGGCCGGCGCCAACACAAATGTCGGGGACTGCGACATCTTCATCGGCCGCTTTTGTGAGCCCGACGCCAACACAACTGTCGGGGACTGCGACATCTTCATCGGCCGCTCCTGCGGGGCCCGCGGCGACACACCTCCGCCTGAATGAGCACAGGAATGTCGGTGACGGGTTGCGGCGGCGCGGTTCCGGCGCGCACATTTCGCCGCCGCTCTGATGAATGACGCGACCGCGGCGAATTCAAAGCCGGGCTCCTATTAATCTGCTATTTCCTCGCCTCCCGGCGGACGGCGGTCGTCTTTTGGGCGGTGCGGCTCGGCCGGGCAGCCTCTGTGTGCCGGTGTGTTTAGAAATACTAATGTCCGCGCCAGCAGATTACCCGTGTACGCCATTCAGCCGGTGCGCGCTCAGAAGTCATGTGTGATGGCTTAATTCGGCGCGAACGGTGCGCTTTCAGCCGGCCGCCGGGCCGCACGATAAATCACAATATTTGAACGCTCTGTGTGGCCTATCCGGTGCTTTCGACCTCTGTGAGCGCCGTCACAGCTAGTTCGGCGTCGACAGATGTCGCGGAAAATATTTTGTTGCCTCCGCGGCGGCCGATAGGCGTGAAGTGGCGCCGATTCACGGTTTCGGTTCGCCGCAGTCGGATGCGTCGCAGCGCGCTTTGTGGGAAGACCACAGGGGTCGTCGCTGCGGCCGCCGCTGTTCGGCTGGCAAACCCGGCGGTCGTGATTCATGCGTGTCCAGTGCAATGGCCGACAACACAATGCCAAACAGAAACAGTGTGCATGGTCTGTGGCCCTGTTGTGAAAGGGTGCATTACGCTATGTGAGCCTGTGCCTATGCGTATGTGCTCGTACTTCGGTTCGAATTCAGTGGGAATGGTTATCTTCATTAGATCAATTTAGATGTGCCTCGAAAGTAGTCAGACGCAACGGCTTGCTTCGTGAAGAACGGCTTATTCTACTCTTGGTCATGTGCATGGCCGTACAAATAGACCGATACTGGTGCCTCGTCTAGGAATCTATATTGTTCGTAGTTAGCGTGTATTACGTATTTAAAAGTGAACCACTTAGTCATGGTCCAGGAATGCATCAGCATACACAGCGTTCTGGCAGCATTTTGTCGTAACAACGCTTTTAAAATTGGAGGTACAAGTCATATGCTATACACGTTCTCAATGGCGAAAGTGTAGCAAATGTGTGACTTGCCGCAATATGTGGGAACAGTTGTGTCTGTGCATTGAAGGCACGATAAGTCCCGGACAAAATCCTCATGCTGGACTGGAACTTCCGATTAGGGTAATACTGTTAGTGTTCACGAAACATGTTCTGCTTAACACAGTGCCCAATTCCATAAAATAATCCCAGGAAATATTCAGACTATTCAAATTGCCCACATACAGCAAGCTGTTTTATCCATTCGGCTGCACGCAATTTGTAGCATTCTAGAAAGCATGGCATGTTTGTAGAGCAGGCGGGGTGACAGCCAGTGGTTGGGTCACCTTGCTGCCTTCCTCATCCTCATCCACTAAATAATCATACTATTAGTATAATTGTATGCCCCACATAAAGTAGGGCACTGCCCCACTGCCCCTGCCCCCTACACTTTCCCGAGTCCACTAAGTTTGTCTTAATAGAGCCTCCACCTCTTCTGATCAGCCCTGGTTTGATATGTAGCGTCGCCACTTTTCCGTGCCAAACGTTCGTGGAAGAGCCGGAAGTCCGGGCTGCCAGCCAGCGTCGAACCCAGGACCTTTCCGTTACGAGACGGACGCGCTAAGGTTCTCAGTTTGTCATATCAAAACAGACGCTCCTTCTTTCCCCTACTCGGGGGTGGATGAATCAAGAAATTACACTCTGGAGGGACAACAGTGACTTGGCAGTGGAAATCCAACAAAAGCTTTAAATAATGTCCGACAACTCCCCAGAATTGAATGCATCTAGTCAGTGTCATGGTGTTAAGCCGATATTTTCCTGATAAGATACCGCTTGATTTCGAGAAGGTTGTTGGTTCATGACATTTTGTTTGAACGACGGTTTGAGTCACGAACTTCTTGTCGACACGCAGAGCTGTCAATAAGGGTGGATCAAAAGTGCATTGGGAAGGAATCATGCCCATCCACCGTTACAACATTCCAGGGAAGATTGTAATTTTCGGGAATTTTCCTGAAATAGAAGCACGCTTTTTTAGTGGTGGTATTGATTTTCGGGCTGACCTGTATTTCCGCATCGTTCCAAATCTGGACGACATTCCCGAATTGCGTACAACGTGCCATACGATCCAGACATCTCTTCTCTTCTCAGCAGTCTTTCCCTACCTCCTCTCTCCCCAAGATGGCAGACTGGATGGTTATGCTGTGATTGCGTAAAGGAGAGATGCACATCAAACACATTTGTATTCAACATTTGTAAGAAGCAGAGCTTAACATTAATCCATTTCGTCCTCTTATGCATATCCGCTCGTATGTTTCCCTTTCGGTCGCCAGTGTTCATCGCCGGGGAAAAATGGCTGTGTTCGGCCACAGTGCTCGTTTGGGGTGAATTTCCAATTACCACCATCCGGGCCCCTGTCGGTGAGGTTTCAATTGACCCGTCCTGGCTGACCGTCCCCCTCTCTCCCCCATCCCCATCCCCACTGACGTCTCAATCGGCACGGGCGGGCGCGGGTGATCCGGGAGGCGGCGCGTTTGGCCCGGCCGGCCGCGGCGCCCGCTCGCCCAGGGAGGTCGGACTCATTCATCAGGGCCGCGCCGCGGGTCACGCCGCTTTTGTGGCGGTCGCGTCGATTTGAATGTCGCCTCCAAACACGCCCGCGTTAACACCGGCGGCCGCGGCCAGTTGAGAAAACATATTTATCGGCCGGCGACGCGGCCGGCGACGCCGGCCGATCGACTGCCGGCGCGTCCTGCGTCCGCCGCCGGCGCACAAAGCCGTCGCCGGCCCGATTGAGCCGTTACCCGGGCAACGCCGACACTTTAACGGCGCTAGAAAGACGCGCTAATTGAAGGAATGTCGATCGGGGCACAAGGCGGGCCTAATGATGGGCCCGTGATGTATGGTCGGCGGTCGGGCCGGCGCACCTGGCTCGTGAGACTCGGCCCGGTCGGCGGCGGCGTGCCCCGACGCCGTGCACGGCCACCACCAGCGGCGGCAGCACGGCGGACAGCCGGAGGTGCTCCCTGAAGTGCGCTAATCAGCCGGTGGGCGTGACACAGTATCGGCCCACCTGCGGCAGGAGGACCGGCGCGGCCGTCGAGGGCGGACAGAGACGGTGTCGTTCTGAGCGTTGCTTGTTACGGCTCTGACAATCGGCCGGTCGGGCAGGCGCGGCCGGGCCACGGCCGCCACCGCTGGGGCTGAAGGGTGGAACGGCGTGTCGACTCGCCGGGCCGAAGTCCTTTGGGCTGCGGCGCTTCGTTGTATCAGCAGCCAGGTGGTGCAGCGCCTATGGGCGACGTTCTGAGATTGCGAGCGATCAGTGCGCGGTGGCAGTGCAAAATGGAGCTGAGCTGATCAGAACTGAGACACCTTGAGGAACAGAGAAGTGGCGTCCTTCGCACACGGCTGCACTGAGTTTATTTACGATCACGGAAGGCACTGGCTCTCGCTCCAGGTTGGTTGTAGGGATTTTCTGGAGGCCAGACACCAGGTAACGTATCTTCAGAAAGCTTATCAATGAAAACGCAAATTGCTACTAATTATACGATGAAATATGTGGATGCACATCGACTGACACAAATAGTGCTTAGCAACGGTGCACCAACGATGCAATAGCCAAGGAAATCGGCCATGTTATGACGTATCAAAAAACACCGCATTGCCAGCAAGGAGCACGACAAACCAAAATATACTGTCTTAACAAAGTAAAATGGCGCCGTCACACGAAGTCGAAGGAACAGTGCTGAAGGCCATGGTCGTCAACAGGTCGCCTCCAAGCACAACACCAAGCTCAGCCTGACAGCCTGTTACAAGAGAGCCAAAGTAAGTGGCCTGGTTTTGAGGAGCAACTAAAAAACGTTATGGATCACTAAGGCACACTAGCAGTGCATTAGCGCGCCTTAGTTGCGCTTTAGTGGCTTTAGTGGTGCATTAGATAACATTGTAATGTCAAATACCAGTTCCAATGTCCGTGTCAAGACTGACAGCTTCACCATTCTGGTGATAAAATCGACACCACTGCACTTTAATGTCCTGCAGATTGAATATGTATGTACGTACAGGAAGGAGCCCCAAGCCAACTCATGGTTAAGGTGCACCAGCGAGAACAGACTCGGAGAACACACATATATTACACGTATCAAGCGACAGACGATGACTTCCAACCATTAAAGCGCTGCTGATCAGAGAGGGATAACCAGCCCTAACTATAAGCAGACGAGGTCGTGTGTCAGTTGTTGATTAACCCGATTAGGTAAGATTGCAGCTAATCCACACAAAAGTGGGGCGTTTGTTTTCGATGAACATCCCCCGAAACTTGCGGCCTTATTGTTGCCGTCGGATTCCTCCGCAGAAAGTCGAGCAGGCATCCGAAGTTTGAATGTAAGATGGCGAATTGTTGAGAAAAAAGCTTAGCTTTTCTGATATATCCGTGCTTACTCGAAAATTGAATGCAATTGAGCAAGGTACATGTCTTTATTGGGTGCCAAGTGAGTGCAATCGCGGTCTGTCCTGAGGTTACGCTGCTGTAGACTGATGTCGGGTCCGTGTCTACAGCAGCGAAGCTGCACAGGCCGTCTATTATGCCTACACTTGTCCGACGTCCTTGACGGCGTCCTATACATGTTGCGTACGCTGTGCTGTCCTCGGCTGTCGCTGCACTGTCGCAGTGCCTCCAAATCCGACGTTTGTCGGCGAGTGCAGATGCCGCGACTGCAGAGCTGTTGCCCGCTTTGGATTCCTTTACGTCAGGCCGCCGGCCGTCTCGCGAGCAGTGCGTGCCTGCCTCGCGGCTCGCGTCGCTCGAACTTGTTTGCGCCGAGAGCTTGCGCGTCCTGTTGGTGCGCCGGCCGGCCGCACCGCGGCGCTGCCGTCGCCGACGATCTGCCGCCTCTCAGCGCGGCGCGAACAGAGGCGAGCGCGGGCGTCGACAGCCTGTGTCGCGGCGACGCGCGACGGCGTGATGCACGACTCCCGGAGGTGACGTCACCAGGAGGTAGCGCCATAAACGTCCCTGCCGGTCCGTAACTGTCACATTACGGGGCGCGCCGGCACCGGCTCGTCGGCGGACGGACGCGCGCGCGCATCCATTATCCCGGCCGGCGCACGATCATTACCGAACGCAGGCCGGAGCCGGATAATAAAAACGAAAGTGTGCGAAGTAAATCTTGTCATGATTGGGCGTCGGAGCAGCACCGTTCGGGCTCCTTTACACGCGGCAGTAAAGTTGTCGGCCAGGAATTCCGAGCCGGCGTTGGACAAGACGGATCATTTGCTCTAACTGTTCTCACCATAAACACATAAGTATCCGGCGCGCCGGACCTGCCCGGTGGCCGGCGTTTACGGCGTCACACGACTCACTCCAGTCGGCTCACATTTTTGACGGCTGTAAAGTGAAAAGGTCCAAACACAGCGTGGCGGACGCAATTCTGGCGACAATATGCGTTTATGACGCCCGGGCGCTGTCACTGCCACGTTCTGGACGTCTCATACGGCTGGGTCTTCATTTACTTGTCCTTAATTTTTATCTCTTTTGCACTCTCCCTCTCTCTCTCACTCTCTCTCCCTCTCCCTCTTTCTGTCTCCTTCTCTACCTTTATCTCTCTCTTTCTCCTCTCTCTCTCTCTCTCTCTCTCTCTCTCTCTCTCTCTCTCTCTCTCTCTCTCTCTCTCTCTCTCTCTCTCTCTCTCTCTCTCTCTCTCTCTCTCTCTATCTCTCTCTTTCTCTCTTACTTTGTTTTTGTGTCTGTCTCCTGATCTGCCAGTCGGTCTGGTCTGCCTGTGTGGCAATCTACCTCTGTGTATAATTATCTCTCATCAGCGATTCTCTTTTCACATTCGACTGTTTACTCGGCATCGTTGCTTCCGTTGTATTCCATCCCCAGTAGAGGTAAATTCAGTTCGGACTTTGGGGCCAATAGTTCTCGAAGTTTCGTTAGTGCTACTTCTGGGGAGTTTCTCACAGTCTTAGGGATTTGTATGATCATTTAAAGATAAAATCGCGTGTCTGCGGTCATTTTTTTCACACATGAACGCATCGGATGTTAAATGGGTCTATTCGTTCCTAATTCCGATCTCCGCTTATCGTATAATTAAGTCAGGCAGTCAAAATGTTGCTGTTACAACGACTTTCCGTTCCTAAAGTTTAGATCAAAAGTAATTGTGCGCATCATAAGCAAAGAATGAGTTTCCGTGATGGGCGTTGAAAGATAGTCTTGAACCACATTGCTTTGATAGGGGTGGGGCGGATTTGGTACCACAAAACTCTCTTCGCGACAGAAGGGCTCCTGTTGTGTCGCTTCCAGTGGTGTCCATTCCAGGGTTGGCTACGTCGACTCATGATGACAGATGCTGTCGTCTGATCTACCATCGTTAATGGTCGCCTGATCTATCATCGTTAATGGTCGTTTGATCTTCCATAATTAATGGTCGTCTGATCTACCATCGTTAATGGTCGTTTGACCCACCAGCATTAATGGTCGTCTGATCTACCATCATTAATGGTCGTCTGATCTACCATCATCAATGTTAGACTGATCTACCATCGTTAATGGTCGTCTGATCTACCATCGTTAATGGTCGTCTGATCTTCCGTCATTAATGCTCGCCTTATCTAACGTTCATAGTGGTATTCTGATCTACCACCATTAATGTTCGACAGATCTACCATCATTAATAGTCGTCTGATCTACCATCATTAGTGGTTGTGTGTTCTATCATCACTAATGATCGCCTGCTCTACCATCATTAATGGTCGTCTGATCTACCACCATTAATGGTCGTCTGATCTACCACAGTCAATGCAGGATGCCATATCGCTCTGCTGAACTACTAGCATGGAATGCCACAAGCATCCCCGAAATATAACCCCACTCGAAGGCATGCAGAATCAAGGGAAAGGCGCACACTCACTCAACAATCTCGCAAAGACTCTTGGCACTAATCCACTTATCACGTCCAGCATGGACATCAGCCCCCAATGTGGGTGTTAGTGCTCTGGAAAAGCATCAGTGGATGTGGACAACAGTCATTTTTAACGCAACTTTTTGCCCTGGATAGCGCAGCGATGAGAGATCAGATTTCTAATCCGAAGACTTGGGTTTGAATCCTGCCGGCGCCGAAAGCTCCTCCGACATACGGCTCATCAGAACTGTTAAGCACCATGTGCCCTTACAAGGGCAACACAGTTGCCGACGATCGGTGAAACAACTGGGCGAACCGTTCATTTCCAGCCGGCAGCCCTGACGGAAACAGTAATTATAATGATATTGTTAATAGTGCGTGTACTCGCAACTAGCGAACAGGAATTGGACAACCCGTTGTCGATGCAAGCAGTGATATGCAACATCTGGCTTTCTTGTCCCTGTGGGAGGAGTATGCGATGGAATGTGCTTGCTAACTGCAGTATTTTACTGAATAGCGAGTTTAGTTAGAATTAGTCACATCTGATGACCATGTTAAATATGGCCATGGCCATATTCAACCTGATCTTCAGTAGCATAGCCGAGGGGCCAATTGCCACCCCCGCCCCTTCCTATCCTTCAATAAAATTGAACGTTTGTGCCAATTGTGAGTAAAAGGAGTCTGACAATATAATGTGACCGCGGTTCGGTTCCACTCTCCTCGGAAAATATTTTTCTTGTGGATCATTTTCTGTCTGGGAAAATAGATGAATTGGCAGCGTACCTACTGTTCATAGCATATCATAATTCGATATACTTCAGTTCATTTAGAGAATTATCAAATGCATAATATCGTGTTGCGCATTGCACTGCGGAGAGGGTGGCGTACCACTGGGCGAGGGTGGCGCACCACTGGGCGAGGGTGGCGCACCACTGGGCGAGGGTGGCGCACCACTGGGCGAGGGTGGCGTACCACTGGGCGAGACTGGCGCACCACTGGGCGAGGGTGGCGCACCACTGGTCAAGGGTGGCGTACCACTGGGCGAGGGTGGTGTAAAACTGGCCGAGGGTGACGTACCACTGGGCGAGACTGGCGCACCACTGGGCGAGGGTGGTGCACAACTGGGCGAGGGTGACGCACCACTGGGCGAGGGTGGCGCACCACTGGGCGAGGGTGGCGCACCACTGGGCGAGGGTGGTGTGCTACTGGGTGATGGTGGCACACCACTGGGCGAGGGCGTACCCACGTATTGCGTCTTATAGTCTCTGTCCGAACGGCATGCTATGAACAGATCTTACTGCAAATGAATCATCCACCCAGTCTTAGAAACAGTTGTCACGAGACCCGAGCAGGGCGACAGACTTTTGTCGAACCGTGGGTGAAAACATTAGACATTGTATAGGTCAGCATTTGCCAAGTGAAAGAGTCTCCTCGCAACACGTTATGCGCGTCGGTCGCAAGGATTTGTCGCCCATTTCGTGGGCAAATATCGCTTGCAGGGCTATTGGGTATGTGGATGTGCACGTGGTATATGCGAGCTTCTGGAGTACCGAAGTCACACCGGGATACGTGTGCTATTTGCAGTGCTCCTTCGCATTCGAGGAAAAAAACTGAAAAGCGACGAAGACATTTTGGCAGCAGACCGGCCGGGTACGATGAACGACCACTGGCTGCGTTGTGCCTGCAAGCTATCACAACACAGCATGCACCGATGACGTCACGTCTCGGTGCTAACCGACTAACACCCATGCATTCCACGGCTTCGGATTACGCAGATACAGAGCACGGCGGAATACAATCCGGCCGACGTCCTCGATAAGCGGATAAAAAGCGGCCGCGGCGCTGTCCCCCGCCGGCCGCCTGATCTGGTTTTTACGCGGCGCGGCGCCACCGCCGGCATTCAGCTGGCCGCCGCGGTACGGCTTTTCTCGCGGACGACGTCGGCCGGCCGCCGGCGCCGTACGGCTTTTCTCGCGGACGACGTCGGCCGGCCGCCGGCGCGCGGCGGAAGCGTCGGCGGCCGGTCGCCGGCGGCCGGCCGTGGCGGCGACAAAAGTGGCGCGGATCTGATGTCGCCGACAAAGGCGCGCCGCGCCGCTCGCGGCGCCCGGGCCGACTCGGCCAGCTCGGAGACAGATGTGCGGACGCGTCGCGCCGCATTGACCGGCAGTACCGCGGGCGAGGAGGCATCCGAGCGCAGTGTTGTCCACCGTCTGACGACACAAAGGCCGGCTCTGACCAGCCGCTGACCGGGCCGGCGACCGGCCGCCGACTTGTCCGGCTGCCTCCGCCGCCGGCCTTCCCGGCAACACGTGACGACGAATAGGCTGACAGGCGCCTGATCAGGCTGACAGGCTTCTGATCGGTCACCCAGAAGGGCCGGGTACATAGCCTGGTCACTGACCCAGTGCGGCCAGGCATATAGCCTGGTCACTGACCCGGCCCAGCCGGGTACATAGCCTGGTCACCCCGACAGTCTCCTTGAAACCTCCCCGACTGTCTCCCTGAGACCTCCTCGACTGTCTCCCTGAGACCTCCTCAAATGTCTCCCTGAGACCTCCTCGACTGTCTCCCTGAGACATCCTCGACTGTCTCCCTGAGACATCTCGGCTGTCTCCCTCAGACATCCTGGACTGTCTCCCTGAGACCACCGGCAGTCTCCCTGAGACCTCCTCGACACTCTTCCTGAGACCTCCTCGACAATCTCCCTGAGACCTCCTCGACAATCTCCCTGAGACCTCCTCGACTGTCTCCCTCAGATCACCTCGAATGTCTCCCTGAGACCTCCTCGACTGTCCCTGAGACTACCTTGATAATCTCCCTGAGACCGCCTCGACTGTCTCCCTCAGATCACCAGCAGTCCCCTTGAGATCTCTCCGGCAGTCTCCCTGAGACCCCGTCGACTGTTTGCCTCAAGCTCCCCGACAGTCCCTCTGAGACCCCACTACAACATTCTCCCTAAGACCTCCTCTCCTTGAAACCTCCATGGCAGTCTCCTTGAGACCCCCTGCAGTCTCCCTGACACTCGCCGGACAGTCTCCACGTGCTCTCTCCGGAAGCAGTCGCCACTTTAAGCCCCAACGAAGCAGATTAATCACCATGGCGTCCGTGAGCCCACGATAGTGATCGGCCCATTTGTTTGCCCCCTCTGGTCAGCGCCGATCACCCCACGGTAGGCGGTTCTGCCCCAGCACGACCCCGGGGGAGGGGTGGAAACCCCCTCCCCCACAACTGCCGCTAATCCGTATATTTGGCGCCGCGAGTAATCCTCGTGTGAGACGGCGTGCGAAAGTGACCGGGGAGGTCATGCATCGTTTACGGTCTAGCCATTCATGGTCACGTATACGCTTTATGACGCTTCGACAGTTGCGGATTTTGTTTTTAAGTTGAAGCCGTGACGTTGCTGCCTGTCACTACATATATCTAATGGCAGCCGACACGACCTTCGAGACTGCCGGTTGACTTTCTGGGAGAAGCCAAAGGTCACGAGATCAGAAAATCATGTCTCTGCCGGATTTCATCCCGTGCAATGACAACACATCACATACTGTCGCAAAGGACCACTCTGAGTTCTAACAGCTCGTTGTCTTAATGTGCATCATGATTTGAATACTTCCCCGGGTAGAAGGTCAGATATCACTTGCTAACACCAGATCAGGTTCACGGGGCATCCACTGGCAGGTCACACACCACCGTGTTGACACCGGATCAGGTGTATGGGGGAATTCCCAGGTAGAAGGTCACACACCATCATGTTGACACCAGCTCAGATTCACGGGGTGTCCACTGCCAGCTTACACGGCCACAGTATTTAACATTTACCGTATTATCGGTAGCTTTATCAGTGGTAGTGCTTGAAATATTAAATAAATTAAATGTTCGTGAATGCTATGCAAGCATGTGCTTCATGAAAGAAAGGTTATGTCAGGTCATCCCACGTCGGTGAGCTAGGTCCGCCGGGGAGTCACGGGAAGTATTGCAATGGCTCTATGCGTTATATTCTATTTGCATGCACATGTTCCAAATCGAACATCAACATCCCACACAAAAAAAGCCATCTCCCACACATGATCACCTCCTTCCTTCCCCTCCCACCCCCTCCTCCTCCCCCACAGGCTGCCGGCTCCTGCACGCAGATCTCTGCTCCACTGTCAACCAGACTGCCTGTGTCGGCTCAAGTTGGTTGACGAACCATCAGGTAACATATGAGCATGAAAATCTCCGGGTGGGACATGAGCACAAACTATGAAGCTTACACACAAAGTGAATATTCACTTTTGTACCTGTCTCCGCATGTATGCATTTTTTAATATTATTACTTAGTGGTTGGTGTCTGCTCGGCATTATTCAGATATGATTTATTTCTTCGTATTTTAAATCGCTGGAGAAACACGTGATGCAAATAATCGATGGCAATTGGTTTTACGTGACCATATATTATAGTTACACATGTTATGTACACATTGCTTCATGTGAGTTGCCGATGTATGGAAAATTCCTAACCATATTCGTGTAGGATCTGGCTCTGATTGTTATTTTTTATTGCCGAAAAGAGAGTGAATTTCGGAGGCTTTTCATACCGATCTTTTTGCACATTTTGCTTTCGTTACTATGTCAGAGGTGGCTTCAGGAACAACTATTGGGGGCACCTCGACATATTGTTGCGAAAATTTAGGAATAGCACATTCACTTGAAATTTTGTCTACTATTCCGGTGAATATAATTTGAAATTCATCTGCTCATACTACCTTGCTTATTTACGAAAATGTGTATTTGGCACCTAACTATGTTAGTGGTGGATTCAGTAGGAGAAACTAATTGGTAACAAGTAATCGGTTTTCTCAAAGTGGTATCATTTGCGTTGCCATCAGAAAGTTTGGAAGTTTGGGTGAATTCATGAGATAAACAGTAATACTGCATCTTAAGCAGGGACGAAACATAAATATTTTCCCAATGGCGGATCCAGGAGATGACGTGAGGTATTCCAGACCTATCCCATCAAATCGCTGCAAGCAATGGCGCGGCGATGATAGTACTTTGTCAATGGCGGATCAAGGAGAGTGGGTTCATGGTAAATGATTATAATAAATTGGACATATTGGCGAAGCTAGGAGATTTCCAAATAGCAAACGATTGAAGTGCCTTCCCATTCGAGCCTCTCAGGATCCTTTCTGTGAAATTGTCTGACAACGCTTCTGGACACAATTATCACGGTAAGTAGTGATATTGCGAGATAATCGCAAAACAATGGGTATTTGTGGCGCTGTCAACGAATGACTAGCTACAAAAACAATTGATGTCCATCGTCTTCTCCGGCTTCTGACTATGTACATACAGTGCATGTACATACCGTACCGCTTAGGACCATTAAGGATGATTTGTATCCAGCCATGCATAACTTTATCGGTGTCAAATATATCACAGTCCCAAATGGTATTAACCAATCCCCCACCGTTCCGTGTACTTACGTCGATCTAGTGTATTCCCCTCGATATATACGTCACATCTAAACAAATATAGGGAGGTATAAACATTCTTAGTCTGCATATCTACCAAGGATGTATCATCAACCATTAAGCATTGTATTATTGTGGCTTACAGCATCATACACCATCGTAAAGAACAAGAGCTTCGTGTGACAACCTTCCACCATATCGGTCCCCACTCTCCTCCGGCGACATCGGCCAGAGAAGGTTAGCGCAACTATTTTTGTTTGTGTATAACCGAATGTTCCAACTAACTTGAGAGGCGTATTGCCTCTCCATTTTAATGCTTGTGAAATAAAAATGCGATCAATGCGAAGCGCATGACTAGATGGTATCCATGAATTTGAAATAAAAATCGAGGCATATTATACCTGCTTGCTAAACAAGACGGAAAATACCACCTTCTCTATATGTTCACTTGCCGCATCCATTTTCTTGCATCGAGAAACCAGCCACAAAATCCTATGTTCATATATACTGTGCCTACCTATGGCGCTCATCCAATTTTCATTTCGAAATGTCACTGCGTATGTTCCACAGAGAACCCTACAGCGCCTATTAAAAAAAACATCACACAAGCGGTAACTCTAACGGTATTCTCAGAGGCTGGCAGAGCTCGCTTCCGCAGTATAGCCAGTGGCGCGGGGCCGGTCGACGGCCTCGCTTTGATGGTCGACCAGGCCTCCTCACGCGCCGCACGCGCCGCACGCGCCGCACGCGCCGCACGCGCCACGCTGCCAGCCGGCGAGCTGGCCGCAGCGACGCCACCGCCGGGCCGCGATGGCGCCGACGGGGGGCAGCGCCGGTCGTGCCGACGCAGCTCGTTGCTTTGACTCGGATGCCGTATATTTGCGCTGCGTTAGCGGCGATATCAGCGCCCCGCGGCGGCGGCGCGCCTCGACCGCCGCCCCCCGCGTCGGTCATCGCTCAACGGCGCCGCCGGCCGCCGCGATTTACGCCCGATGCCTCATGGCGTTTAATGCAGTATTTCACACCTGACGCTGCAGGAGAGAATACCTGGCATTTCTGCCGGAGATTCCGCGGTCGGCGGCGCCGCTGCGCCGAGACGATCACTGCACAACAGGTCCATTGGTAGCGCCGTGGGACGGTCATGGTATCACAAGATCCACTGTACAACAAGGTCCACTGCACAACAGGTTCATTGGTAGCGCCGTGGGACGGTCACGGTACCACAAGGTCCGCTGTATCACAGGTCCATTTACCGCGCTGTGGGACAGTCACTGTACCACAGGCTCACTGTACCACAGGTCCACTGTGCCATAGGTCCACTGTACCACAGGTCCACTGTACCATAGGCCCACTGTACCATAGGTCCACTTGTACCATAGGTCCACTGTACCACAGGTCCACTGTACCACAGGTCCACTGTACCACAGGCCCACTGTACCATAGGTCCACTGTACCAAAGGTCCACTGTACCATAGGTCCACTGTACCACAGGTCCACTGTACCACAGGTCCACCGTGCCACAGGCCCACTGTACCATATGTCCACTGTACCACAGGTCCATTGTACCACAGGCCCACTGTACCACAGGTCCACTGTACCACAGGTCCACTGTACCACAGGTCCACTGTACCACAGGTCCACTGTACCACAGGTCCACTGTACCACAGGTCCACTGTACCACAGGTCCACTGTACCACAGGCCCACTGTACCACAGGCCCACTGTACCACAGGTCCACCATGCCACAGGTCCATTGGCCGCGCTGTGGGACGGTCACTGGATCACAGGTCCATTGTTCCACAAGTTCACTTGCCGAGACTTGGCTGTGTCCACTTCCTGAACAAATTGAATGTTCTTCTAGCCTTTGAAGTACCTCGCGCAGCCGATACCGTAGTTTTTGGGCGTAGGACAAATTCTGCCCCTCTAACTTGTGTTCGTAGCCACTTAGAGAAGCGCGATTTCTGTCAGTGAGTAGTATAATTATTCAACTGAAAACACCAACATAGTTGTTTTGTCTACCTCTTACAGCACGTATGTAGGTCAGCTCAAATGGTCTATGCCTAGGCTTCGCCTGTGGACTGGTATATTTCATTGGTTTTTAGCATCTGACCGGCACCTAAGTTATAAATATTGGTCGCATCTGATGTGCCTAAACAACTGAGGTCCTTTTCATCACGCTGGTATTCCAATGCTGGTTGAAGTTCAAGGCAATGGTCAAGCGTAGGTGGTGCGAAAACCAAAGCAGTTCTTACGCATCTGAAGGCAACTGTACCTTAGTTTCCGAACTAAGTGAAATACCGCTCTTAACAAAACAACGGCCTATTGAACGAGTATATATTAATCGTGATGCCAATTCTGTGTATCGGGGTTCCCATGTTCCAAGTCAGGTCAAAGGCCATTTTCATGACAAAATCTGGCGCCATCGCTAAAGTTCAGAGAAGTTAGTTCAAGCTGTCCTAAGCGGTCACAAATAGAAATTCCTGGACGCGCTCAGTACATGATTAAGGTCAAAACAAGCATTTCCATAAGTATGCAGGGAGGTATGAGCACTTTAATACCATTGCATGCATAACAATCTGAAGAGCATAACAATTAGAATATTCACATGAATTTGCTGCTTTTAGGTATTCGAAAACAATCTGTCTGAGGTGACTCCAAACATTCTCTTCTAGAGCATCCTCGAACATAATTAGGCAACTCCAACTTTGGTAAGAAGTAGGAAAATAACGTTGGGAAATGTCACCGAGTTTCACACTCCTATCACAAACGGTCAGATAACGAAATGCAAAAAAAAAACATAAAACGGAATCGATCTACCAGAATAGGGTTTAAAAAGATGTTGAAGTAAAGTCACAGGCTGATGAAAATGTGGAAGAACGGCTTTACTATGTTGCGTGCCAGAATACAAATGTCAGTCAAATAACATTTGTCGCTGCTGTTGTTGTTGTTTCAAAAAGCAAAGTGTGTGGTTCCTTTTGCTCGGTAAAGAATAGGCACAAAGATATCATACTTAGAAAGGAAAACAACGAACATGACTAATGAAGGAGGCCCAATGATAACGAGGGACCAATTTTGATCCAGAGCAACGGCCAATCGGAAATGGGAGCAAGATTTTCCATCAATGAAGATATATTTTTGCCTCTCCCCTTGCTGTCGAGGGAAGCGCGGACGACGCCTTCTGCTGATGTTCACAGGAGGCGCGACCTGCCAGCCGGGCAGCGGGCTGGACGACATTGTCCACTCGGCGGAGGGTATGCCGGGTCGAGTGGTGATGCGCACGTCGGACAGTGTCAGTGCGACGGTGCGCCGTCATCCATGGCGCACCTGACCCGACATCCGCACTCAGCGCCCGCTCCCACGCCATTCGCTGCCGGCCGCCTATCGAGCCGGCCATCTGAGCGGCGGCCGGTGCTAGCGGCGTGTGCGGCGACACAGTTCCTGGCCGGGCGTCGCAGTCGCCCATCCATCACCGACGCGGTCGGCGCGAGCGGCCGCGGCGCAGCGGCGGCGGCGGCGGCGGCGGCGTCCGGCGCGGGGCCGGCCGTGTTTTGGCGCCTTCCGCGGCCGGTTATCTGGCCGGCCGCCGACGCGGTGATCGGTCAGCTGGCGCGGCCGGCAGATGTCGCTCGCGAGGCACGCCACCAGCCGCTCCGGCTGTTGGTCGGGTCACAGCTCCAGCGCGCTCAGCCGGGGGCGACTCCAGTGCGGTTCACTCTGGATCACATGGAGCCTCCATTGGCGGCGCTAGTGTGCTTCACTGAGTGCGGGCGCAGTCGCTTCGACCAATCTAGGCCAATCATGGTGACGTTGCGCACACCGGGTCTGTCGGGCTGCCGCTACCAGTTCTGGTCTGTTGGAAGGCTGTTGCCAGTCTTGATCTATTGGGCTGTCGTCATCAGCCCGGGTCTGCTGGGTTGTCCTCGCCGGTACTTGTCTGTTGTCACCAGTCCTGGTCTGCCGGGAGGTTGCCGCCGCCAGTCCTGGTATGTTGGGCTGCCATCGGTCTTGGCCTCTCCGGAGGCTATCGCCAGCCCTAATATGCTGGATTGCCGTCTCAGTCTTCGTCTTCCGGGCTGCCACCACCAGCCCTTGTCTGTGGGGCCGCCTCCACCAGCCCTTGTCTGTGGGGCTGCCTCCACCAGCCCTTGTCTGTGGGGCTGCCTCCACCAGCCCTTGTCTGTGGGGCTGCCACCACCAGCCCTTGTCTGTGGGGCTGCCTCCACCAGCCCTTGTCTGCGAGGCCGCCACCACCAGCCCTTATCTGTGGGGCCGCCTCCACCAGCCCTTGTCTGTGGGGCTGCCTCCACCAGCCCTTGTCTGTGGGGCTGCCACCACCAGCCCTTGTCTGTGGGGCTGCCTCCACCAGCCCTTGTCTGCGAGGCCGCCTCCACCAGCCCTTGTCTGTGAGGCCGCCTCCACCAGCCCTTGTCTGCGGGGCCGCCTCCACCAGCCCTTGTCTGTGCCGCGAGGGGACGGAGCTGCCACCACCAGCCCCGGCCCCTGGCACTCCTGTCGTCAGTCCTCCATCGCCAGCTGAGCGACCGGCGCCATCTCGCCGCACCGTCACCGCGCGCCGCTGCAGAGCGCTGGCGACCGACCTGCAGAGTCGACCGACCTGCTGCTCTGCAGCGGCCGGGCCGTCAATTTGTTGCCGCCCGATGGCGGGCCCGATGGCGGCCGGCCGGTGTCGGCGCCGTGTGGCGACAGGGTTGTGTCGTCACGCGCACGGCCCGCCGGCCGGCCGACAAATCG
Organism: Imbricaverruca yamaguchii; assembly: GCA_034440575.1. NCBI lineage: Eukaryota > Metazoa > Arthropoda > Thecostraca > Neoverrucidae > Imbricaverruca > Imbricaverruca yamaguchii. Next base: position 289,721 of record JAOTOL010001458.1, on the reverse strand, counting down.
CGTGCACGGTGACGGCTCGGACAGGTGTGCGGTGCGCGCTGTACACGGTGTGAGGCGGTGCGTGGCGACCACGACGAGGCGCGTATGATGGCGGAACCGTGTCCGGTGCGAGTGAGATGGTGCACGCCGCCATGACAGCTCGGTGTGTGGTGCGCAAGTAGGAGAAGACGCTGTCCTGCGGTCAAATTTGCGTTTTGTGTTATTCGGCCGTGCCAGTCTACGATCTGCAGTTGATCTGCTGGCCTGTTGTTGCACGGGTAAACCGCAAGCCGTTGAAATTCGTTGGCACAATCACCAGGCGCGCAGTTGGAATTCTTCAAAAGGAAAGGCATGTGGGAGACAAAGAAATGGGATGAGCAGGAAGGCTTCACCTGGAAAAAATCGGAATGGCCTCAAAAGAAAGCGTTTCCCATTCCTTTGTCTTGCCATTCTTTCGCTTGAGAAATGGACTGATCTTTGATCGGCTGCATGTCAATCGACGTTCAATGCCACAAATTAGCATCTTTTAATCGCAACATAACATCGGGTAGCCGAAATATGAATCACTTTCTTGGTAATAGTTGTGGATGCGTGTGCAATACGTTCTCCGTTTACCGGGCGTGTTTAGCCCATGTCAAGTCCGGATTGCTTACTCGTGCCGAACGGCACTCGGACGACAGCCGTACAAATCGTACCAAACGGCACCAGAATGGCAGCCGTGCAAATCGTACCAGATGGGACCAGAATGGTAGTCGCGAGCTTTGGAGTGCTTTGGACGGCGCGCGTCACACACGTGCCTTGATGCACACGTGCTTGTCTTGCTCTGACACACACGTGCCTTGATGCACACGTGCTTGTCTTGCTCTGACACACACGTGCCTTGATGCACACGTGCTTGTCTTGCTCTGACACACACGTGCTTTGATGCACACGTGCGTGTCACACACATGGTTTCTCCACGCCGCTAACGCCTCTAGCCCGTGCCGAAGATACATGCGTTTGCTACTCATTTGCATTTTAAGTTAGTGCTGCGATGCATAGCACATCTACCTGATCGAGTCTGCACAGGGATTAGCAGCATTAGGGAAAGGAACGTCTGATGTTCAGATACTAAGCAGCACATCGTGCCTTGACATGACACACCTGACAGCACTTCACAGCATCTAACAGCACCTGACAGCACCCGGAAGCACTCAGCAGGATCTGACGGAATATCACACCCTCTGCGTCCTGCCTACCTCAAAAAGTCCCTAGATTTGGCGACGCTTGGTAGGCGATGCCACGATTTTTCTACATAGCTTGACGATACAGAGGTCATTTACAGTGTTGGATCAGCACGTGCGCCGGATGGTCTCTCACCTAGTGCCAGCCGGATGCGAGGGGAAGGATTATACACATCCCCTCCGTTTTAGATATTGAATGCTATTGAAACTAGAAATGAAAATGTGAAGAGAAGATTAGATACACACTAGAGGTGCGTAGAAACAAATCACATGTTTGCGTGTGTGTCATCCATAACAGGCCCGTGTGGTGCGTGTATCGTTCAGAACACGTCCGTATGGCGAGTGTGTCGTCCAGAACATGTCCGTATGGCGAGTGTGTCATCCAGAACACGTCCGTATGGCGAGTGTGTCGTCCAGAACATGTCCGTATGGCGAGTGTGTCATCCAGAACACGTCCGTATGGCGAGTGTGTCGTCCAGAACACGCCCGTGTGGCGAGTGTGTCGTCCAGAACATGTCCGTATGGCGAGTGTGTCATCCAGAACACGTCCGTATGGCGAGTGTGTCGTCCAGAACACGTCCGTATGGCGAGTGTGTCGTCCAGAACACGTCCGTGTGGCGAGTGTGTCGTCCAGAACACGTCCGTGTGGCGAGTGTGTCGTCCAGAACACGTCCGTGTGGCGAGGGCGTCGTCCAGAACACCTCCGTGTGGCGAGGGCGTCGTCCAGAACACGTTCGTGTGGCGAGGGCGTCGTCCAGAACACGTTCGTGTGGCGAGTGTGTCGTCCAGAACACGTCCGTGTGGCGAGTGTGTCGTCCAGAACACGTCCGTGTGGCGAGGGCGTCGTCCAGAACACCTCCGTGTGGCGAGGGCGTCGTCCAGAACACGTCCGTGTGGCGAGGGCGTCGTCCAGAACACGTCCGTATGGCGAGTGTGTCGTCCAGAACACGTCCGTGTGGCGAGTGTGTCGTCCAGAACACGTCCGTGTGGCGAGTGTGTCGTCCAGAACACGTCCGTGTGGCGAGTGTGTCGTCCAGAACACGTCCGTGTGGCGAGGGCGTCGTCCAGAACACCTCCGTGTGGCGAGGGCGTCGTCCAGAACACGTTCGTGTGGCGAGGGCGTCGTCCAGAACACGTTCGTGTGGCGAGTGTGTCGTCCAGAACGGAATACCTAGATACATTCAGATATCCTATTGCAGAGTTTGGTCGAACAAATCAAATCAAAGTAAGCATAGCTTAATAGTTTGCGTATGCTGTCTTGTACCTCAGGAAAAGAAAGAACAAAAACATTAACATGCCGCGTCCATTCCAACGTCGCCTTGGCAAAGCGTAATTTCATGCCATCTATTCTGGCCTGCAGCGTTGCATAATTAGTTCTCTGTGCGAAGGAAAATATATAAAACCCATATAAAAGCAAACAAGATCGAGGCTCAATTGGTCCCGTCTGTAAGACTGCGTTCGTTTCCTCACTGCATTCGCTCCCTCACCTCGGCTGAACAAGCTCCTCACAAAATTAACGTAGTGACATAGAAAGAGCAACAACAACTGTGTGAGACGAAATGTACGACCCTCAATATACCAGGAGGTCCTGAATTTACATCAAAAGTAGCGCTAGGGATTATGCTATATTACTCAGAGCTAGAGTAATTATGCTATATTACTCTTTGTTTTAGACATTGCGTGACATATTACTTTATGGTTTAGAAATTGCGTGAGACATTTCGTCTCACGCAATGTCTAAAACCCAGGAGCACTTAAGACCCATTCTTTGTTGTATTAAACAACAACTGTCTTGATGTGCTCGCTCCATGCTTTTTTATAACAAATCGTAGAGAAAACTAGCGGGGGCACATTCATAATTTGCAACGTAAAGCTAAGACAAAGCAAGTTTTCGTGGAGAACATGTTCTCGAAGACCCGACTGCCTGACCGCGCACGGCTCATCCGTGGTGAAAAGCCAACGAGAACATCACCCAAGGAACATCTAGGTCATGCACCGAATCACGAAGAAGTTGAAGTGAACGAGGCCGTGCAAGCAATAAAATGGTGCGCCGAAGAACATCCATGGGAACTACCTTCACAAATAATTCTGGAGCAAATGGTATCAATAGGCGAAGGCGTTAGGCGTTACCGTTTCTCGTCCGAATGTTCAGGCACTCAGACAAACATTGAATGGAACCCAAGTCAGGAAATTACCAACAAACCCGAAGAGCCTCAGGATATGGGGGAAACTCCAGATTGATTCAAGAAAGTATTAGTTCAAACCAACTTCATCATCTTGTATTCATATGAGAATACCTTGCAGTCACATATGAGAATAATATGATGAGAGAGGGACAAAACGAATCGGAACAAAAGCTTCTTTCCTATTCGTCAAAACCGGATCACTTTTCACGCACGCGCACTGACAATGTGACGTCACCTTCAAAGTCGCACGCAAACTGACACAGTTCACAGTTCGGGGCGAAGTGGCCGGGTATGGCAGCAGGCAGCCACTGCAGGGGGGGGGGGGGGGGGGGGGGGGGGGGGTCGGCGGCAGCCACAGTGGAAGGCCTGCGGCTGAGTATAAAGCCGACCACACCGCTGGCCGATTTGTGTACGATAGCACACCAATGTCTTGCTCATCGACCCTGATGTACTTGCTGCTACCATGTAGTAATCATGTTGATCGAGCTGGTGTACCTAATAAGTGCACTTCTTATTTTTAATCACCCCCATTGGTGTCATGGATTGGAGTGAGTGAGAACAATGCTTCCCAAAAAGAAAACGCACACCTGCTCTGTCTTTCCTTGCACCCATGAGCCTTGAAGGAGGTGCAAATTACTTCTTTCGCTTTGCACAACTATCTCCTTCTTTCCGCCTCCCTCTCTACCTCTCTCTCTTTTCTCTCTCTCCTTAGTGAAGGCTCGCGAAATGCTGGATGCCATGATCCTATAATGGTCCGGTTTATGGCGGTTTCTTGAATGCACTTACGTCTATTTGGAAGCTACCATTTCCGCGAACGGGTTCCCCTGTCTAAGATGAAACACTCACCCAAAATTCGATTGCGCTTTGGTGAGGTGTCGAAATGCGTTTTCATTATTACCTGAGCTGTCAATAGCTTTGGCAGTATGATGTAACATTTTAATCATAAAAATCGAGCGACGCCCTCCCACTTTGGTGATGTTGGTCACACGGCTGTGTTGGATCAGGGAGCGATGTCCGCCCACTGTAGGGATGGTGGTGGCCACATGGCTGTGTTGTGACGAGGAGCGATGTCTTCCCACTGTAGGGATGTTGGTGGTCACAGGGCTGTGTTGTGACGAGGAGCGATGTCCTCCTACTGTAGGGATGTTGGTGGTCACAGGGCTGTGTTGTGACGAGGAGTGATGTCCTCCCACTGTAGGGATGTTGGTGGTCACAGGGCTGTGCTGTGACGAGGAGCGATGTCCTCCCACTGTAGGGATGTTGGTCATAAGGCTGTGTTGTATCAAGGAGCGATGTGCTCCCACTGTGAAGATGGTAGTCACACGGCTGTCAGCACGGAAGCAGGCAGTTTACGTCAGGCACTGTGGCACGAAAGTGGTGTAGCTGGCTGCCGACTGCTGTCCACTGAGTTGCGTTGCCAAGTCCACTGAGAGCACATAGTAGCAGCAGGGCTTTCGCTTGGTTCATGCGTGGCGCTCTGAACCAATTAGTGGCAGGGTCGACACACTGCTGGATTCATGTGTGAAGATTTGACTCAACTAGTTGTTGAGCCGCAACAAACTGCTGGGTCCACGTGTGGCGGTGTGCTGTACCAGACTATCCCCCGGGCCGGGACACACCGCTGGGTCCACGTGTGACGGTGTGCTGCTCCAGACTATGCCCCGGACCGGGACACACCGTTGGGTCCATGTGTGATGATCTGACCCAACTAGTGGTAGAGCCTGACACGCCGCTGAGTCCATGTGTGGCGGTGTGCTGCTCCAGACGAGCCCTCAGGCTGCTCGTGTCAGACGACGACGGCGGGCGCGCCATTGTGGCGGACGACGCCGGCGGCTCCGCCGGGTGACGAATCACCGCCGGGTCACGGGTCGCCGGCGCGCCTTTTGTCGCCGCTGCCGCGTCACCGGCGGACCACACGGGCGCGCCGGACGGGCGCGCCCTTTTTGCGCGCACTTCTTTGGCGCCACACGACGCGGCGGGTTTGTTTAGCGCCGGAACGCGCGGCGACACGGCGACGCGGCGAGAAAGCGGGCCGGGTAAAAAGGGCGGGTTGTTGTGGTGAGTGGCGGCCCGATGAACGACGCGGCGGTTGGCGGCGATCCCGGCGGCACCGGACCGCCGCTGTTGTCGTGTAGCTGTCCGTCAGGCGGGTCGGCCGGCCGCCGCCCCACCACGCTCGCAGAAACCTAAACGTCCGGCCGCCGCCCCATCACGCTCGCAGAAACCTAAACGTCCGGCCGCCGCCCCACCACGCTCGCAGAAACCTAAACGACGGCCGGCTAAACGGGCGGCGGGTTAAGCTCAGTCCACACTATGGCCTTTTGCCGCTTTCCGAGCGTTTATTCATCGTCGTTAGGCAGTTTCGTCAAACGAACGGCAATCGAACGTATTCCAGACGCCCGTCAAAACTGAATTTTACGAACGTTCAGGCGCGCACATCGGTCGCGCCGGCGAAAACTCCGCCGCCGGACCCCAACAGTTCTAGTGGGGAGAACTCCGCACCGGTCGCCGACCCTTGTCGGGTCGTAATGTGGACCGAGTGGCAGGCGTCGGTGGTCGCGCTTCCATCGCAGCCCGTCTTGGCTTTACGGACGACTGACGAAAGTCTGACGGCCGCAAGCTCGCCTGCTGGTGTCCGTTTTCAGCTGGCGCAATGCGTGGCGGAGACTCTGGAGCGAGAGTGCGCGTCCGTCCAGGTGGGGTTTGTCAGACGTTTGGTGAAGCTCCTGCGAGCGTAATGTGAGGCAGCTGTGCTACGAACACACCCTCGATGAAAGTCGAGAGCGTGGCGGGTTGGCGGCCCGCAATTTTCGGTATTTTCCATTCCGTTATAAGTGGACTTCACACTGTCGTGAAACCTGAAACCGCCGTACAACGGGTTGAAGCCAGGTCAGGTCACCGGGCCGGCGGCCGGCTGAAGTTGAGCAGAGCTCAACTCTTCATCGGCCGATATTAAACGGTGCTCAACTCTTCACCGGTAGGCCGGACCGGGCCGGGCACGAGCCATTTTCATACAACGTCTGTTGTTCTGCATGCTTTTTTTTCTTTCACATTTACGTAGCAATCCTGTGACGCAAATGATATCGAACCATATCAATGCACACCATTTGAGGCATAATGTATTATTTGGTGCTTAGTGTGGTTGATGACTTGGACACAGAACCTGTAACTGTGTTATATCCCAAGGACGACAGCCACTTTGCCTGTCAATTAGTGTATTGTGTTATCTGTGCGGTAAGCATATATTTTCCTCATGTCTTTTCCTTGCCTATTGTATGCGCATTGCGGTATGCTAATTCATTTCTGTAGCTTTGGAAAGATAACTAAGGACAGCGACATGCTACGCAATTTCGTCACATATTCGTAGATAAGAAGAGCAATTAGTGTTAATAGTCTATCGTGGATTTTGTGCGCACCTATTGTTTTGCTTGGTGCGAGTAAAGCGTGAGCATACAGCGGATGGTAAAGCGATCATCAAAATAAATCAAGATTTCTGTGTTAGCATACAGTTGTAGTGTTTTAGGTGCAATTCAATTGAGGTAGAACGTCACAATTATTAACAAAACGAAGTTTATACAGCTTCAATAAATGCAAATTATAAAATATGACTTGCAATCGTGGCGATTGACACCCATCGGATGTTGCGATTACATTCTTGCTTGCTGTATTACCTGGAACCTGGAAGCGGTATTAAGATTACTAGGCAGAAAAAAACTGTTGTCTAAGGCACTTAAATGATCACACTGTGTCTGATGATATTTCAGATAAGTTACTTCGGTGTCGTAGCTAAAGCTATCGCAATCACCGCATTATTAATGATAAACCTATCTATCCATTTGAAGAGCAGGTAAAGAAATAATGTCGACATGAGCTCTAACAACCAAATTAGTTTCAGTTTCATGCAAATGCCGTAGATGATTCAATGGGATCCGCTATCTGACATGCAGTATTCTTACCAGGATGACAATTAATGCCATTTTTTTACTTTGCTTGCGGCAATACATGTTCCCAGAAACATGAAGACGAACTTTTTTTAATCACTGCAGACTTTGCACAATATCGACTATATCCAACCGTTTCAGTGGTCCCTCACTGCCCTTTCATCGGTCGAAAGCTAACTACGACAGGGGCCTTTGGTGGTCGGCTCCCCAATCCGACCTCGTGCTTTTGACTTCGCACCACATACGGCTACAGCACAGCCGATAAGTGTACGGACCTGCCGCACCTGGCCCTAAGGAACGACTCCTCTCTAAGCAGCACTGCCACAGGTCGTCTTCCACGGTGGTATCAGCGGCACTAATGAGGTCGGCGGGACCAGCAGAACCAGCGAGGTCGGCGGGACCAGCAGACCGGCGATGTCGGTGGGACAAGCATACCAACGAGGTTGGTGGTACGAGCAGGACCAGCAGGACCAGCAAGAGCAGCAGAACCAGCGAGGTCGGCAGGACCAGCAGGGCCAGCAAACCATCGAGGCCGGCAGGACCAGCAGGACCAGCAGGACCAGCGGGACCAGCGGGACCAGCAGGACCAGCGGGACCAGCAGGACCAGCAAACCATCGAGGCCGGCAGGACCAGCGGGACCAGCAGGACCAGCGGGACCAGCAGGACCAGCAGGACCAGCGAGGTCGGCGGGATCGCAGCTGCCGACGCCGACTGTGCGCGGCCGTCAACAGGCGCACCGCTGGCTTTCGGCGGGCGCCGTCTCAAGTCGCGCGCGGCGACCTTTGTCCCGTCGGTCGACACTGATCCAGAGTTTACAGCAACATCGCGGCTGAAAGCCGGCGCTGACAACACACGAGCAGCGCGTCAATGGCACCGTCCCACCGGCCACAAGGCGGCGGCGATCGCGGCTGAATTGCCGCCCGACCCGAGTGGCGGCCGCTCTCTCTTTCCCTCTCTCTCTCCATCGGCCGGGTCGACACTGTTTTGGACAGTTTTGATGGCGATGGTTTCTGGCCGACTGGCCGTATTGTGGCCGGGGCGGCGCGATTGTCGCCGGGGCGGCGCGATTGTCGCCGGGGCGGCGCGATTGTCGCCGGGGCGCCGACAGACGCGCCGCCGACTGCGCGTCCGCCGGGGCGCTGAATCACGCCGTAATAGAGCTGTTTTCTCCTTGTAGACGAGGCGCCCATCGTATTTTATCAATACGGGATAATGTCTCAATGGGGCGAAATCATCATAGATCACGCCGATGACGGTCGTCTTTTTACGCGCCGGGAGAGCACAATGCTATTTGTGCCGATGTTTTTTTCCGACTTGTTTGTACGGCCGCGACGACAGACGCCGTCGGCGGCGCGCGGCGCCGCTGCACGAGTCGCGCGCATGACAAATGCGCGCCGTAATTGCGCGCGCCGCGCCGCCAGCGCCGCCGCCTCAAGCCGCCGCCATTGTCGCCGCTAACGATTCCGCCGTCTGTCTGACGCGCGCCCTGTCCTGATTGCGTGGGAGTGTCGACGAGCATGACGCGCAATTGGCCCGACACAGGCACGATGTCGCAGTGCCAGATCGGTCGTTCCACCCCCCTCCCCTCCACCGTATCCCCTCCTAATGAGCATGCCCGGACGGCACTGTACGGGCGGCGGGGCGGGGCGGGGTGGGGTGGATCGGCCCCCCCCCCATGGCCGCCTGTGTGCACGCCACGGCCGGATGAGTGAGATATTGGCCGACTTCCAGCCTTCCTGTTGTGGTGCTGTGTTCTACTCATCCCATCATCTGCAATGCAACGACAGGCTCCTCGTGGAAGCTTCAGTTCCACACCTTATTCATGACTAGTCGACTCACCCTGAAGAAGGTTGATAGGCGTTGCACGGCCCTTTGCAGCACCACCGGCCGTTTTGCTCAGAAACGGTGGCCTGATGCGACGCGTCGGCCACGGTTATCTGGTTTTTCTTTCTTGACGTCCGTATTGAGCGTCATAATACAACTGCATAATTAGCTTAATAATGCTTATTATTATCCCTGCGACATGGGACATTGGCGACAGCACGGCGCAGAATAATCATTGCGCGTGCAGCAGGCACCTGCCATAAAGCTGAAAATCTTAACCCTGCATTGACTGGGAGAGAAAGTGAAATCTGCTTTCCCGCCTGTGGAATCATCACGATAAATAAATGCGTTGGGATATCTCTATGCAATTTGAAATAGCTGCCGATTGATCGATGCTACTCCTTTGCAAAGCACACAAATATGATATCATGATATGTAATCTCGTGTGTTACGTGTGTCATCTATAGACGTGCGCTACCACAAATGCATTGGTGCTATCATTATGTACGGTGTGTATGTAATTACCCGGTAAATGTGAAATATTATTAATGGCGTAACTAGGCACGAACAGTGGAGATGAAAATATGTCGTGAATATTTGCCAATGTGATTTGGGTTTCGCTGCATTTCGTACACGTCATGCTGAATGACATGAAACACCTTCAACTTTTCCTGGAATTGACACCGATCAGAATTATACGCATGAGCTTCGGTTTGCCAAAGTTACTCGTGCGAACTTTGATGATCGCAGCAAAAACATCCATAATCGTAATTTACCCCACCCCAAAAAAAAACAAGTTCCTGAAGTCACCAATGGTAACAAGAAATGGTTAGAAAATTCAAATTGAGTAGTCACCAAGTGTGGTTTAATTATACCAGCAGCTTATGCTGACGCATGTATCCAATATAAAAATTTACTTTCCCTATGTCGGCTTCCCAAGGGCACGTGCAATTTTTGAAATGTCAAATAATCAAGCAGAAGCTGTCTAAAATGAAGTAAACAGCTACCAATCATTCATCACCCATCCGTACATGATACAGGATATGCGAATGTGTGACTTGTCTGGTACACACGGCAGAACCGAAAAAACATACCTCTTTAAATCCCTCGTTAGAGCGATTTTTGGTTTCATTATAGCTTAGTCCTTATGGTGGAATGCTTGCATGCTATGATGAAACTCCACCAGTTTTCAGAGCTCCAGCGCAAATGGTTCAAAATTGGCACTGGGGAAACCCACGAAGGGAGGCGTAGCAGCCCCCTTCCGTCCCCTCCACCCCTTCTGCGTCGGTGACGTCACAGCAAAATACGACTTATTTAGAGATGCGTGAACAGGAAAAGCAATACTATGAAGCACAACATTTCAACTGGAAATCTGGTGTGCCAGATGTCAGCTGTCTATGAGCGGTCCAAATTATTTCGGCGGGAAACATCCAACTGCCTCGGAGAGCCACTCGTTTCCATTCTGGGGGGCCAGGTGGAGCTGGAAGCTGGGCCCAGTGCCTTCTGACGGCAAAGAGCCACAAGCCTTTTGGTGGTGCATGTGTAGCTGGCATCATCGTGTGATATAAACTGGTAGGTTACACCTACTGATTGCTATTCATAGTGCAATAAAGCACAAATTAATGGCGTTTGTCCCGTGGCGTAACAAGCATGCGCCTTCTACGTGTGGATTGATCGTTATGCCTTGTTGGTCTGCCGCATATCTGCAAATCGCCATGGACCTCCTTCCGAGTTTCAGAGAAGTCGAGCTGCACACCCGTCAGCCACGGAACAAGTGACGTGCCGACGATTTATAATTGTATCTGACGGCGAGACGGTGGACAAGGCACATTGTTTGTGCTCGTAACGAACAATGCCGTTTTTAAAGTGAAGCAAGCGACTTTCACCCGTGATGAACAATTCATTAATTCTTTAATAGAGTCGGTAATCTCCAGAGCGAAAGCCGATCAATTCGAACTGGATACAGCGTATTCTTGGCTGGTGTCTTACCAGCTGGCTGGTCTCGAGCTTGCCAGCTGACTGCGCTTCCAGCCGACTGATGTGTTGTCAGCTGACTGCGGTTACGTATCGGCTCATGGGTGCGTTGACAGTTGTCAGCTCACCAGCGCATTGTCAGCTGTCTGGTGTGTTGTGAGCTGATTGGGGGTTACTTATCACCTGACTGGTGCATTTTCAGCTGATTGGGGTAGCATATAAGTTGGCTGGTGATTGACAGATATAGTGCTTAGGACGGGAGTATTTACCCCCCCCGCCCCCCGTTGTTGATGTCTAACATGGAAGCTATAGGCGTTGACTGGAAAGTTTGGATGGACAACTCCATTTGTTTTCAAATCATTTGAGAAAAGTGTCACGCTTGCATATTTCTCCAGTTAACATAATCTCCAATGCCCGTGGCGCCCCTGTCGATTCACTGCTACTGATTATGCCCTGATTATACCCAGGTTTCTTGTCTGACCGTGGTCCATAAACCTCCCAGGCGTTCTAATCGGCCTGGAGTCCTGGCCGATAAACAGCTCCTCAGGAGTGCTTCAGGAATCTGCAGTTCTGGAGCCTCCAGCTCCAGCGCCAACGCTGACCCCAATCCTCCGGTCACCTTCAGGTCCTGTCTACAGTCTCAGGATCTACAGCGTATGGCCCGTACCAAGGCTGTCACCGGGTCAGCTGTCCTGGTCATCTTCAGGCCCTGTCTACAGTCTCCGGACCTCTGGCCGTCCCAGGGCTGTCACCGGATCAGCTGTCCTGGTCACCCTCTGGCTCTGTCTACGGTTTCCGAGTCCACAGTATATGGTTCGTCCCAGGTTAGCTCTGGCCAGCTACGCGGCAGGTTTATGGTCTGTGGCGCTGGCTGACCAATGGCCCCTGATCGCTTCCCAATTTAAGACTGAACCAGCGCCACGAACGCGCATTTCTTCACCAGCGACCAGCGAAGCACTACTGGTCGACCCAGAGCGTTAGGCTCCAGTCGTCTCCCCTTGCTCCTGGCAATCCCCGGCCCGATCGCTTGCAGTGGCCACGCCTTCATGTCTGTTTGCCGATCCTCGGGTCACCGGCATCCTACCGCACCGTCAGATTGTCGATCATGCAAGTCTCTTACCGCGGCTAGCCCAGCCGCTGTACAGCAACTGATAATTAGTCACGACACAGCCACTACTCAGTGTCTCGTCAACACTGCTAGGAAAATCCACCTCAGCGACGATTGACAACAGAGATTCGCCTTCCGGCGTGACCATGCGCTTTGCCGATTTGTTGGCAGGCATTCGTACATCTTGACGGTGAATTGGTGTGAATCATCCGTCTAGACTGAAGAAGAAAGAAAGCTGTCCAGGTCCACCTTGACCATCACAGCTCGTCTCGTGCTTGGCCGGCATGCCGGCCACTGGCGCGGCCGCTCACGCTCCCGCGCAACCCCGGCGCGTCTTATCGGCTGGCGAGTGCGGGAGCGGGCCGGGGCCATGCGGCGGTCCGCACCGGTGACATCTAGCGGCGGTGCGCCGACCTGTGCGCGCGGCCAATCAGACCGCACCTGGCCGGACAGGCGCCGCCCCCGGCCTCCAGGTACGGCGCGGCGCGCGCTCGGCGCCCCAACGGTGGAGACGTGTTCATTAGCTGCCGCGGCGGAAACGGCAGCTGACCGGCGCGCGGGGCGCACGTGGAATGGCGGCGTCCCGCGGTGCGCCGCGACGCCGCCGGCGGCCGGGCGGCAAAACGGCGCGAACGATGACGTCGCCGCGCGCTCCTGACTCACGTGGAAGTCGGCGGCGTCCTCGTCGGAGACGGCGGGGCGGCACGCCTGCAATCGCAGCGAGTAAACACACTGACAGTGCGAGGTGGACTTTGCGACGCGTAGCGCGCCTGAGGATGGGCACGGACGCCGGCTGACAAAGACCGATGAAGTTCCGCGCATGCACGTCGGAGCCATAAATGCGTAACGGTGATGCCTTGAATGCCTTTCAGAATAGGCACGGGTGATTGGACACGTCGAGATGCTCGGCCAGATCGGAGGAAGTGCTACGTGAGCGGAATAAACGGACGCCGAGTATCGAGTGTGTTCACTATGGCTCCCATTAGCAGACCTCGTTGCGATGAGATAGTTGTTACCAGATTGTAACCTCATGTATAACTAGGTTATGTTTCAGGCCTGTTTATTGTGGTGATGTGTGCTGTCACATTCCTCTTTCTATACGTGGAATTATTTAATACAAATTTCGGGACCAATTGTTGACCGTTCATTTGCTCCATGATGGAACTTTTGTAACCAATTACTAACCACCTCAGGCTTTGGCTGTGCATACCCAACACAGTGCAAGATTCAAGCTTCCAGAACATTAGAGCAGCGCACCAGCAAGCACATGGAGAGACGTGGCACCCAAGCTGAACAAGCCTCGGAGTCGACTTTGGACGGGCCATAGCACAAGGAACAATACAAAAACATATCCACTCATGAGCGTCCCCGTACCAGGGGGTGGGACGAGTCCAACTCGCCAAAACTTTGTGGACTTTAACCTCATCCCCTGTGAAGAAAAATCGCCCAGAAATGACTTCGTCTTGCATATTCCAACTCGGGCGACGCCCACCTAACCACCTAACCACCGATATGTTCACACCTGTAACAAGTGCCCATATTATTGGCCTTGCAGTGACCACCTTCCTTTTGGACTGCTTCTGCGTTCAACCGACGAGCGAGAGCTAACTATGTGGACGGGCTGGTGCATACATAACAGAGCCACATCATGAGCCAAAATAATTGGCAATAGGTGGAACAGTGCGGCTGCAATGAAGGCATTCGAGTTGGACACAGCTATTTGCTTAAGTGATGACTGATTTTATCAAATGTGAAAAGCATAATATGATTTTTGTTGTCAACTTATTTCTTGCATTACTCAGCAATGTTGGATATGATAGGTTGATCTGATTCCCCATCACCGGCGTTGATTTCTAAAACTTATTGGGGGACTCAATGCCTGAAGCCAGTGGAAGGGCCCAAATGAGTCGGCACGCTCCATAGGGTCCATGGTAAAAGTTGTAAAAGTTGAAATTATGGAGAGGGGTCATGCCAACTTTGAGGGGACACTTCCCCTTGGAAAGTATTTGAAGCAACATCCCTGTCCTACATGATCGTATTATCAACGGGCATGGTATGCCTTGGGGTACACGTCGTGAGGGATAGTTGAACCAAACGCATTCTTATTTCTAAATTAATTTCTACTAGAACAAACAAATGTTGTACGATTGCTTGCGCCGTTGTATTTTGAAACATCGAAGCCGGTCAAATTTGCCAGTGATCATGCGACCACTTTGGGGTTTTGGGACCTTTTGGAAACCACCCAAAATGACAAAACACCACTCCATGCTGACCCTGAACCGCCCTATGAGCTTCCAATGCGACTGCGCGAAGACACATACATACGCACACACTTTGCTCAGTTCATAGCGGACAAAGCAGTGCCAACAAGTCAGTGTTAGCAGAAGCAGCAGTACTAACTGTGCTATATAAGGCGGCGCAATGTTTTAACTCATAGAGCTCCTCGTGAAGGAACTACAAAATCGTAATTAAAACAGATGTTCCGCCAGGACGCCTTCGCACCCCACCCCACCCAGGGCGTGCCCCTCCCCCCCCCCGCCCAACCCCAAAAATGCTATGGGAATTATATGATGTCGAAAATTAAGTTGAGAACAAATGGAATATTTGTGTAGAATATCGAATCTGTTTGAGTGCAGGATAAAGGGTTGTTGAAAATTTTGGATGCATTTTTGGGGGGTTTTGGACCTCAAAGCCTTTTTCTAAAGGAAGAAGTTATATACATCTTTGTCGAAATAAATCGTGGAAGTTGGGAATGGTACGTACAATCGACTGGCATGTGCATGCCTACCGTCACTGATTTTGTCGAAAATGTGACACATGGCAGATACTAGATATGCGGATATTAGATTAGGTATGCTATCTCTTTTTTTCTCTACCCCCTCTCTCTCTCTCTCTATCCCTTCTCTCTCTCTCTCCCTCTCTCTATCTCTCTCTCTCTCTCTCGTTCTCTCTCTCGCTCTCTCTCTCCCTCTCTCTCTCTCTCTTGCTCTGTGTCTGATGGAGAGAGAGATAAATATCGGGTCAGTTGGGGAGACAGCGAGACAGAAAAACACAGACGGAGACACATACAGACAGAAACAGTAACTGATCAGTCCCCTGTCCCTACTCACACAAGGTCAGCGCGTTCGGGTCCGGGGCCGTACGGCTCTGACGACCCCCCGCTGTCTGTATACATCCCTGTATCACCCTCCCAACAGATCGCCCACTCATTCACGGAAATGAACGTCTGCAGGGTTCTGCGGGCTGTTCCGCCTCCGGCGATGCTCGCAGTGTGATACGACAACACCCACAGCAGAGGCGGCACCGGAAGCGGTCTCGTTTGACGTGCCGCCGCTGAGGTCACGTCCGACCACGTCAACGTCAGCGTTGGCCCCGGTGACGGCATTCCAGTGCAGCGCGCCGGACGCCGAAGCTGAAGCCGAACCTGAAGCCGGTGCCGGCCGTGGCGGCCGTGTTGTGAGTCACGGCCGCCGCTCCGCCTGGTCTGCGCCGGAACGTTGGTGGCACGACGTATGCACTCTCGGGGCTCATAGCCGTGCGCCTGTCTGCAGGGGGCGGTAGCGTGCAACAGGGGGATGATGTTCCCCTGATGTATCTGAAACTAGGTGTCATATTCCCTGGCTGCCTAAAACAACGCCAAAGCCAAAGTTCACTCGTAGCCCGCACCGTAATCTACGTAAAATATTTTGAAATGGAGAGAACGGACAGAAAAACGAAACTGAGGGGGAGTGGACATGGTTGTGCTGTTGACAGATTTGTCGTCTTAATTTGTATCTGAGGCTCTCCAAGACGGCGCCATTCAACACATTATATAATCCCACAATTATATTCCACACATAATATAATCCCAGCAAGATGTCGCCTCGACGTCGCCCCGACAGTTCAGATGGCTAGAGTGGCGGCCTGCATTGGTTTCTCCTGTTCTAGCAGGTCAGGGGTCGACATAGGCGCACCGGAGGGGGCAGGGGGCTCGGGCCCCCCATGAGACCAAAGTGCCCTTTTGACCGAAAAGTGACCTCTTGGCCGGAATGTCTCAAATTCAGCCCAAATATCGCCTGCCTGATGTGCCCTGCCTGTGCCAAAGATGCTCTTTGGACCCAAAACTGCCCTTTTGGCGGAAGGAATTTTTTTACGCCCCCCCGGTCAACAAACCTTCCAGTGTGCCCCGGACCGCAAAGTGACCTTTTGGAGCCGGTCAGGTGCCCTTTTCGGTCAGCCCCCCCCCCATGGAAAAATCCTGGGTGCGCGCCTGGGGGTCGAGAATCTTCACACCCTCGTGCATTCGCTCCGTGATTGCTCTGACCATGGTATAGTGTGGTATAGTGCACCACCCTCCGAGACTGCTCTAGTGATGGTGTGATGTGGCATAGTGCACCACCATTTGAAACGGTTCGGGCTATGAAGTGGTATTGCGAACTACACCACCCTCTGAAGCTCCCCTGGTGATGGTGTGGTGTTGCACACTAGACCACACTCTGAAGCTGCCCTGGTGATGGTGTGATGTTGCACACTAGACTACCCTCTGAAGCTGCCCTGGTGATGGTGTGGTGTTGCACACTAGACCACCCTCTGAAGCTGCCCTGGTGATGGTGTGGTGTTGCACACTAGACCACCCTCTGAAGCTGCCCTGGTGATGGTGTGGTGTTGCACACTAGACCACACTCTGAAGCTGCCCTGGTGATGGTGTGGTGTTGCACACTGCACCACCCTCTGAAGCCGCCCTGGTGATGGTGTGGTGTTGCACACTAGACCACACTCTGAAGCTGCCCTGGTGATGGTGTGGTATTGCACACTAGACCACACTCTGAAGCTCCCCTGGTGATGGTGTGATGTTGCACACTAGACCACACTCTGAAGCTCCCCTGGTGATGGTGTGGTGTTGCACACTAGACCACCCTCTGAAGCTGCCCTGGCGATGGTGTGGTGTTGCACACTAGACCACACTCTGAAGCCGCCCTGGTGATGGTGTGGTGTTGCACACTAGACCACACTCTGAAGCTCCCCTGGTGATGGTGTGGTGTTGCACACTAGACCACACTCTGAAGCTGCCCTGGCGATGGTGTGGTGTTGCACACTAGACCACCCTCTGAAGCTGCCCTGGCGATGGTGTGGTATTGCACACTAGACCACCCT
The DNA here is from genome assembly GCA_034440575.1 of Imbricaverruca yamaguchii. Taxonomy (NCBI): domain Eukaryota; kingdom Metazoa; phylum Arthropoda; class Thecostraca; family Neoverrucidae; genus Imbricaverruca; species Imbricaverruca yamaguchii. The sequence continues at coordinate 272,352 of JAOTOL010001458.1, read as the reverse complement.
CTGAAGCCGCCCTGGTGATGGTGTGGTGTTGCACACTAGACCACACTCTGAAGCTGCCCTGGTGATGGTGTGGTATTGCACACTAGACCACACTCTGAAGCTGCCCTGGTGATGGTGTGGTGTTGCACACTAGACCACCCTCTGAAGCTGCCCTGGTGATGGTGTGGTGTTGCACACTAGACCACACTCTGAAGCTCCCCTGGTGATGGTGTGGTGTTGCACACTAGACCACCCTCTGAAGCTGCCCTGGCGATGGTGTGGTGTTGCACACTAGACCACACTCTGAAGCCGCCCTGGTGATGGTGTGGTATTGCACACTAGACCACCCTCTGAAGCTGCCCTGGCGATGGTGTGGTGTTGCACACTAGACCACACTCTGAAGCCGCCCTGGTGATGGTGTGGTGCTGCACACTAGACCACCCTCTGAAGCTCCCCTGGTGATGGTGTGGTATTGCACACTAGACCACCCTCTGAAGCTGCCCTGGCGATGGTGTGGTGTTGCACACTAGACCACACTCTGAAGCCGCCCTGGTGATGGTGTGGTGCTGCACACTAGACCACCCTCTGAAGCTCCCCTGGTGATGGTGTGGTATTGCACACTAGACCACACTCTGAAGCCGCCCTGGTGATGGTGTGATGTTGCACACTAGACCACACTCTGAAGCCGCCCTGGTGATGGTGTGGTGTTGCACACTAGACCACACTCTGAAGCCGCCCTGGTGATGGTGTGATGTTGCACACTAGACCACCCTCTGAAGCTCCCCTGGTGATGGTGTGGTATTGCACACTAGACCACACTCTGAAGCCGCCCTGGTGATGGTGTGGTGTTGCACACTAGACCACACTCTGAAGCTGCCCTGGCGATGGTGTGGTGTTGCACACTAGACCACACTCTGAAGCCGCCCTGGTGATGGTGTGGTGTTGCACACTAGACCACACTCTGAAGCTCCCCTGGTGATGGTGTGATGTTGCACACTAGACCACACTCTGAAGCTCCCCTGGTGATGGTGTGGTGTTGCACACTAGACCACCCTCTGAAGCTCCCCTGGTGATGGTGTGGTGTTGCACACTAGACCACCCTCTGAAGCCGCCCTGGTGATGGTGTGGTGTTGCACACTAGACCACACTCTGAAGCTCCCCTGGTGATGGTGTGGTGTTGCACACTAGACCACACTCTGAAGCTCCCCTGGTGATGGTGTGGTGTTGCACACTAGACCACCCTCTGAAGCTGCCCTGGCGATGGTGTGGTGTTGCACACTAGACCACACTCTGAAGCTCCCCTGGTGATGGTGTGATGTTGCACACTAGACCACACTCTGAAGCTCCCCTGGTGATGGTGTGGTGTTGCACACTAGACCACCCTCTGAAGCCGCCCTGGTGATGGTGTGGTATTGCACACTAGACCACACTCTGAAGCCGCCCTGGCGATGGTGTGATGTTGCACACTAGACCACACTCTGAAGCTCCCCTGGTGATGGTGTGATGTTGCACACTAGACCACACTCTGAAGCTCCCCTGGTGATGGTGTGGTGTTGCACACTAGACCACACTCTGAAGCTCCCCTGGTGATGGTGTGGTATTGCACACTAGACCACACTCTGAAGCCGCCCTGGTGATGGTGTGGTGTTGCACACTAGACCACACTCTGAAGCCGCCCTGGTGATGATGTGGTGTTGCACACTAGACCACACTCTGAAGCCGCCCTGGTGATGGTGTGATGTTGCACACTAGACCACCCTCTGAAGCTCCCCTGGTGATGGTGTGGTATTGCACACTAGACCACACTCTGAAGCCGCCCTGGTGATGGTGTGGTGTTGCACACTAGACCACACTCTGAAGCTGCCCTGGCATGGTGTGCAAGACCACACTCTGAAGCCGCCCTGGTGATGGTGTGGTGTTGCACACTAGACCACACTCTGAAGCCGCCCTGGTGATGGTGTGGTGTTGCACACTAGACCACACTCTGAAGCCGCCCTGGTGATGGTGTGGTGTTGCACACTAGACCACACTCTGAAGCTCCCTGGTGATGGTGTGGTGTTGCACACTAGACCACCCTCTGAAGCTCCCCTGGTGATGGTGTGGTGTTGCACACTAGACCACACTCTGAAGCCGCCCTGGTGATGGTGTGGTGTTGCACACTAGACCACCCTCTGAAGCCGCCCTGGTGATGGTGTGGTATTGCACACTAGACCACCCTCTGAAGCTCCCCTGGTGATGGTGTGGTGTTGCACACTAGACCACCCTCTGAAGCCGCCCTGGTGATGGTGTGGTGTTGCACACTAGACCACCCTCTGAAGCCGCCCTGGTGATGGTGTGGTGTTGCACACTAGACCACACTCTGAAGCCGCCCTGGTGATGGTGTGGTGTTGCACACTAGACCACACTCTGAAGCTCCCCTGGTGATGGTGTGGTGTTGCACACTAGACCACCCTCTGAAGCTCCCCTGGTGATGGTGTGGTGTTGCACACTAGACCACACTCTGAAGCCGCCCTGGTGATGGTGTGGTGTTGCACACTAGACCACACTCTGAAGCCGCCCTGGTGATGGTGTGGTATTGCACACTAGACCACCCTCTGAAGCTGCCCTGGTGATGGTGTGGTGTTGCACACTAGACCACCCTCTGAAGCCGCCCTGGTGATGGTGTGATGTTGCACACTAGACCACACTCTGAAGCTCCCCTGGTGATGGTGTGGTGTTGCACACTAGACCACCCTCTGAAGCCGCCCTGGTGATGGTGTGGTGTTGCACACTAGACCACACTCTGAAGCCGCCCTGGCGATGGTGTGGTGTTGCACACTAGACCACACTCTGAAGCCGCCCTGGTGATGGTGTGGTGTTGCACACTAGACCACACTCTGAAGCCGCCCTGGTGATGGCATCGTGCGGCAGTGCATCACGCGCTTAACCCGACCGAACCGGACACCGACAGACGCCGCCCGGCGACGTCGCCATGCGCGGGGCAGAGCGGCGGCGCGGCCGGCGGCGGGCAGAGCGGCGGCGCACCGACCAGAATGGAGTCGGCGACGCGACGCTAACGCTGACTGAAGTCGTCGGCCGATAACGTCGGGCGCGGCCGCAAACAATGGCGCAACCAAAACACAGGCCGGCCGACCATGCGCGCGATAGACATCTTCATGCGGCCGAGCGCGGCGCGCCGGACGGCCCGGAGGTCGCCGGTGCCCCGGCGGTTCCTCGGCGGAACCTCGGCGGTTCCTCGGCGGTTCCTCGGCGGTTCCTCGGCGGCGCCTAGGCGGTTCCTCGGCGGTTCCTCGGCGGTTCCTCGGCGGCGCCTAGGCGGTTCCTCGGCGGTTCCTCGGCGGCGCCTTGGCGGTTTCTCGGCGGTTCCTCGGCGGTTCCTCGGCGGTTCCTCGGCGGTGCCTCGGTGGTTCCTCGGCGGTTCCTCGGCGGTTCCTTGGCGGTTCCTCGGCGGTTTCTCGGCGGTGCCTCGGCGGCGTCTCGGCGGTTCCTCGGCGTCGGGCAAGTCAGCCGACTCCCGGCCCCAGCACGTGTTGACCGGGAGAGGTGTGGAGCCGAGCCGGGCCGGACGTGATAATCGGCCCGCCGCCGCCTCGATGAACCGGCGAAGCCGGCCAACTGAGAGGAGAGACAGCTGGGGCAACAACCGGCCCGTCGTGGCCGCCACGTTTGATGTGGACAATGTGCCACCGCGTCGGCGGCTCGCACCGCTGCCCTTCCACCGGCGCTGGATCTTCTCTGCCCACATCGGCACAATAGCGCGCGCAACCACACACACACACACACACACACACACACACACACACACACACACACACACACACACACACACACACACACACACACACACACACACACACACACACACACACACACACACACACACACACACACACAACACACACACACACACACACACACACACACACACACACACACACACACACACACACACACACACACACACACACACACACACACACACACACACACACACACACACACACACACACACACACACACACACACACACACACACACACACACACACACACACACACACACACACACACACACACACACACACACACACACACACACACACATGAAACACACGGACAATGGCTTCCGATGGCGACCGGAGCATGAAAGCGGGGGCCGGTGCCGGCGCCGCTTCACGAGCCATTCCGGATGTGACGCTCACACACTCGCGACTTCTCCCGCCGACTACTTCCTTCGAAAGGATTAGCGAGCGCGGTTTGCCGAGATTTGCCAAAATATCCGGCAATCTGTCAACAGAGGGAACTGGCTGGGATGGGGCGGCCGCCAATGACGGACTTGTGTTTGCCTAGCAGCGGGCGATTCCCCGACAGAGGAATCGTTGAGATTCCTTCGCCGGGTTTAAAAAGCGGCGATAATAAGGCGGTGTCGGTGGGTCCATTCAGCGGCGGCATTTCGTCCCCTAACCACACGGGGGTGGCGATGAGCTAGCGGAAATAACCCAGTGTCAATTGGGAAGTTGTTTGCTTTTTATAGCTGGCCAGCTATCATCCGTCCCAGACGTCAACCTCCAGGCTCTTCTCCGGAAAGGGTCACGTCCCGAGATCAGGCGTTCCCACCGATGATGATCGAGGCACAGCTGCGAAGCCTTCCGGGCAGCCTCGGCTTAGAACTTACTGTCGCTGGCAACTTCCGATTATCGGACATGGGGCGAGTTCATCGTGATGCTTAAGAATGACGTCTTTGAAGTTGACTCTACGTGTTTCGGTGTTTTCCCTGTATACTGTTGTTTTACTGCTTCTATTTTTGCATATGTTTGTGAAGTGTATGTGACTGTAATCTGACTCAAACAAAATATTAATCCATTTTGTGGTATTGGATTGTTAAACTCGCAAATATAATGCAAAAATAGTCTCCTCAGGAGAACAGTCAGGTCTCGAGATATGGCGCTCTCACTTCCGCTCTCCTCTGGGGAATGGTCTCCAGAGAACAGATCCACTCCCGTGAGAAAATCCCATCACCATCATCTGGGACACATGCACCTTAAGAGGGTGCAGAAATCGCCGAGAACGCGTGTAGTTATTAGTCATTCCACCACGGAAACGGGCGATCCACAAGATCTTCCGGCCTGTCCACGATACCATGAGGCCCTCTGGGACTGTCTTCCGTGCCACGAGACTTTCCTGGCCTACCCTCCAGGCAACGAGACCTTTCGGGCCTGTCCTCCATACCACAAGACCTGCCTGGCCTACCCTCCAGGCAACGAGACCTTTCGGGCCTGTCTTTCATACCACGAGGCCTTCCGGGCCTGTCCACCACACCACGAGATCCACCTGGCCTGTCCACCGCACCACGAGATCCACCTGGCCTGTCCACCACCGCACCACGAGATCCACCTGGCCTATCCACCACGCCACGAGATCCACCTGGCCTGTCCACCGCACCACGAGATCCACCTGGCCTGTCCACCACACCACGAGATCCACCTGGCCTGTCCACCACCGCACCACGAGATCCACCTGGCCTGTCCACCACACCACGAGATCCACCTGGCCTGTCCACCACCGCACCACGAGATCCACCTGGCCTGTCCACCACACCACGAGATCCACCTGGCCTGTCCACCACCGCACCACGAGATCCACCTGGCCTGTCCACCGCACCACGAGATCCACCTGGCCTGTCCGCCACATCACGAGATCCACCTGGCCTGTCCACCACACCACGAGATCCACCTGGCCTGTCAACCGCACCACGATATCCACCTGGCCTGTCCACCACACCACGATATCACCTGGCCTGTCCACCACACCACGAGATCCACCTGGCCTGTCCACCACCGCACCACGAGATCCACCTGGCCTGTCCACCGCACCACGAGATCCACCTGGCCTGTCCGCCACGCCACGAGATCCACCTGGCCTGTCCACCACACCACGAGATCCACCTGGCCTGTCCACCACACCACGAGATCCACCTGGCCTGTCCACCACACCACGAGATCCACCTGGCCTGTCCACCGCACCACGAGATCCACCTGGCCTGTCCACCACCGCACCACGATATCCACCTGGCCTGTCCACCACACCACGATATCACCTGGCCTGTCCACCACACCACGAGATCCACCTGGCCTGTCCACCGCACCACGAGATCCACCTGGCCTGTCCACCGCACCACGAGATCCACCTGGCCTGTCCGCCACGCCACGAGATCCACCTGGCCTGTCCACCACACCACGAGATCCACCTGGCCTGTCCACCACCGCACCACGAGATCCACCTGGCCTGTCCACCACCGCACCACGAGATCCACCTGGCCTGTCCACCATATCCCGACTCGGAGGGGAGTTGGGTGGGGAGGGAGGCAGGAGACAGACCGCAGCCTCGGAATACCGCCATGCACGCAACTGCGAAACACCGCAAGGCACACCACGGCTTATGGTGGGCTAAACACTCCTGCTAAGGTTTCTCTGGCCGAGCTGCCTTGTAAATGGGCCGTGGGGCGGGGGGGGGCGCCGTGAGAAGGAAGCGCGCTCAGACGGGACAATAGAGAAGACCCAGCAGTACGGGGGTGGCCAGGTTGATGCTAGAGGTCAGCGACCAGGTCAGCGTCGGCCGGTCGGCCCCTGACGTGTGACGACTGGTCATGGGCGACGCTGACACACACACTATATATATATATATATATATATATATATATATATATATATATATATATATATATATACACATACATATATACATATATATATATATATATATATATATATATATATATATATATATATATATATATATATATATATATATATATATATATATACATATATACATATATATATATATATATATATATATGTATATATGTATATATATATATATATATATGTATTTATATATATACACATATATATGTGTGTATGTATATATTTCAATATATACATATATATTATATATGCTTACGTTCACACACGCACAAACCCCAGTCACACCTAAACGGAGAATAGTCTCTGGTCTTCAGGGAACATCGAATGAAAGGGAAAACCTACGACTTAAGACGTGCTGCGAGTATATTGCCTTCTTTAAAGTTGAATATATGAAATGCTATTTGCTACAGAAGGATGTGTTTAAAAAGGGTGGCTAAAGCATGATGCCGACAAATTATCCTGAAGCATCCAATCTTCTTATGAACACAACCGATTAACTTCGTTAAAAAAGAAGACTGAGTGAGGTCTCTCGTAGAGATCAACTTTGATTGTGCATCATGAAGAATAGTGGCTCAGTGCACTTCTTCCTTGTCTTGGTAAATACCACACGAATATGCTGACAGGTGTTTGTTTTGGAATGCTATAAATTTTGTTGTACAAGGCGCTAAAGTACTAGCATCTTAGTTCCTTTAAATATGTTTTAATCACGTGAGCACGAGGGTTTTCTACGTGAACTCTTGGACCGGAGAGGAAGCTCGATGGCCGCTGAAGTGTTGATGAATGGCATGGAGGCAATTAAAAAACCTTACTAAGCTGTTTTTTAAGTAGTAACAACTCGCGGTATCCGTCTGGTATTCAGCTTAGATATTCTCGAACGTTTTGTACTTCACTAAACAGACAAATCTCGCTAACATATGGCAATGCGAGGCACGTATCTACGTTTTTACTTGTATTCACTTGCAATTCCCAGCATTATTAATCGGGTTCATATTGCAACTTGCTCTCTCTTCTTTTCCCACACCTTGCCCTTCCGTTCATCTGCCATCTTCCAGATTTCCCCGGTCCTCATCTTTGCTCTATGGCCAATGAAGTTAATGCATCCTAAAGTTCAAATAACTAACTAAGCCACTTCCCACAAAGCTTTTGTTCTGGGATATGTCATCTCGTCTGTCCACTCTCTCCCACTATCCTGTCTCCTGTCCTTTTGTGTTGCGTCTGTGTCCTTTCGTCGATGAGTCATCTTCTGTTGTTTCTAGAGCATATTACGCATTGGATTTCTAGAGCATAATACTGTCATATGTTTGTTAGGAAAACGGAGCGGATTGGATAAGCCTGGCAATGAACGAATACGGAGCAGATTGGATAAAGCTATGGAGGAATGGGGATTGGATAACGGACTGGCTCTTCAACGTCTTCCGGGGAAACGAAAAGCGGCAAAGTGATTTTATTTCCTTGTGTTTTCCAAACACCACCTATAATAATTAATTGTTCGCATCAGCTGATGCTGATAGTTGTATTACTTGCATGGAAAATACATGTTCTACCAATCCATATTGTCATAATTGTTTTCACACCCACCTTGAATGTCAAACATGTGTAAAAGTAGCTCCAGCTGTGTTCACTCCATGGTCCTGTCGATTTCCAGTCGCCATCAAACTGTTATGCAATTCGGACTTTTGCAATCAAACCGCAAGCAATACGCTCGTGGACATACTATATATGATCACATTCACCAACCCATCCATCAATCTGCACTTTTCATTGTCACCTTGATAGGTAGATGCCTACAATGCTACAGATTCATAATGTAGCATAATTTAATTTAATTCCATTTAGCACATGTAAAGTGAGCTAAATGGAACCGATAACTCACGATACCAAAGGCGGTGCACATGGCCTTCATGGTTTGGCACGCCGCCACACAAAATCTCACTCACGCTCATCACCCAAAGGGGATGAGTAGCCTAGGGGTAAGTTGCCCGTCTCACAATCGAGAGGTTGTGGGTTCAAGTCTCACCTGTCGCTACTCTTCGCCCGCGACCAATCGGCGTGAGAGATTGGCGACGCTACATGACTCAACGGTCGATGTGTCGTGAAACCAATAACCAACCAACCAATCACTCACGCTCACGCGACCGGATTACAGAATGCAGTCAGCAACACAAGGTGTGCATCGTAATTGCAATTGTAAATGCCCTCCATGGCCATTTAAAATGAGCTCATGAAATGCTACTGCCGATAGGTAAGCAGTGTCACTAAAGCTGATGAGCATGCCACTGGCGACCGAAAGAGATGGTCGTGAAACTATCTCTGACGTCAGCATGGCTCCAGAAAATATATAACTTGGCGCGTGGACTCAGCTAATTATGCGCGCCCATGTTGGTGCACTTGGATGGAAAATAACCGTACATTTCATGATCAACATAACTTTACAGATGAGCGCGCTGGTAGCGGGCACCCACTTCCAATGCTAATTGCTTCATTCACAACACTAGGACAGCCATTATGCTGGGTTCATGCATTTTATTGCTACAATTTATTGTTACATTCGATGAGTCATGCATTCGTAATGTAGCAAAATGTAATCACGAATACTAATCAGATCAAAACTATTCGTATCAGATATTTCTATGAAATATCCCTTCTTTTTATTAAAAGAAAACGTCCTGTGTGCATAAAAACAAGCACGAAGCCTTCAAATGTCCAACGAACTGCACCTCAACGTCAAGCTGGAAGTTGTTCCACAAAATGGCGCTGGATTTATCTCTTCAATATCTAGAGATGTCTTGGAGACATTTCTAGTCACGTCGCTATCGCCTGCCGTTCCATTTTTGTAATCAGCCCAGTCATTCTTGAGATAAGCAGGGGGAACTGTCTCCCCCACGGTTATGGGGTAAGGGTGTGAGAATCAGTATCCGTCAATGCCGGGTTAACATTTACTTTGAGCCGCGCCAGAGTATCTGAGCACACGATGGCTGTCCAATAGACCATCATACATCTCCCATATGCTATAGGTATCCCAACATGCGGTATGCATTTCTTGGGCAAGCATATTCCCATGATCACCCGATGTTTCCTTTTGATTTAGTGCAATGTTTGGCTGTGCACTGTGTTTAGCGCGGCGCCTGTCTATCAAGTCGTCGCTTTCCCAGCCGGGTGATGACAGGGCGTGAAACGCGTTCAGACGCCATCATTGGCTCAGCGGAGCCGCCGACACACGCACACGACACCACTGTTTGTCCGGCCACACAAACCGGACACCGCTGTTTGTCCGGCTACAAAGGAGGCGCGCCCGGACTGCCGATCTGAAGCGGCGCCGTCCGCGGATTAGGCGGCCGCCAGACGAACCCCCGGCCGGGGAGCTGATGAGGCCGTGATCTCTTCAGCGGCCGGGATCAGCCGCGCGCCAGCTGTCCGGCGGCGTTCGCGCGAAAGGGCGGCGGCGGCGGCCGGGCGGCGGAGCGTGTCGAGCGGTCGGCAGCGCGGAGGTGGCCGGTGGGGAGATAGGTGTCCGGCGGGGAGATGGGAGGTGGCCGGTGGGGAGATAGGAGGTGGCCGGCAGTGAGATAGGAGGTGGCCGGCGGGGAGATAGGAACTGGCCGGCGTGGAAATAGGAGGTGGCCGGTGGGGAGACGGGAGGTGGCCGGCGGGGAGATAGGAGGTGGCCGGTGGGGAGATAGGAGGTGGCCGGCAGTGAGATAGGAGGTGGCCGGCGGGGAGATAGGAGGTGGGGAGACGGGATGTGGGCCCTGTGGGCAGACAGGAGGTGGGGAGACGGGAGGTGGGCGGCGGGGAGATAGGAGGTGGCCGGCGGGGAGATAGGTGATGGGGAGACGGGAGGTTGGCCCGGTGGGCAGACAGGAGGTGGGGAGACGGGAGGTGTCCGGCGGGGAGATAGGAGGTGGCCGGCGGGGAGACGGGAGGTGGCCGGCGGGGAGATAGGAGGTGGCCGGCGGGGAGACAAGAGGTGGGCCCGGAGAGGTGGCCGGTGGGGAGGTAGGAGGCGGCCGATGGGGAGCCAGGAGTTGGGGAGACAAGAGGTGGGTCCGGGGAGGTGGCCGGTGGAGAGAAAGGTGGGTCCGGAGAAGTGTTTGGTAGGAAGACAGGAGGTGGTCCGGGAAAAGTGGCCGGTGGGGAGACAGGAGGTGGGTTCGGAGAGGTGGCGGAGCCAACAGTAGGCCTGGGAATCTGGACTAGAGTGATGCTCGGCGCATCAAAGGATTCACGCCGGGTATTTTGGTGGTCTTGGTAGCTGGATGGGCGGCATGTTGGTGAGCTCAGAAGGCTGTATTCGGAGGGCTAAGTCCAAGGTTCTGGTGAGCTGGGTGCTGGACCTATCGCAGGACTCTGGGGAGGTCGGTGGTGGCTGCTGAGAACTAGAAGGATGCTTAGTGATTGCGGGCATGATATTTCTGAAATTACTGGGGTTTTATTCATAACAAAATAAAGTGATAATACCCAGGGACAAATTGATATTTGGGGATACCCAAGGTTGATCGACCCAGGGCTGAGTCCCCTCCCCCAACTGAACTTGCAATCCTGCCCCCTGAATCGGTACGAAACACAGTTCGTATGCTATTGGATTCCCGATATGTGTATACGATACGACATGTGTACGCTTCTGAAAAGTATTGGAAGGGCACAATACATAAAGGCAATGGGCGGGCCCAAATGGATTAGAGAGTCATAATACATTATGAGGCCCCATGTTAGAAATTTAAATCATAGCCGGGACGAAGCACAGCCAACATTGGGGAGGCTAGTACCCTCCAAAAACCGTGCAAACTTCCACCCCTGTTCCAGACATATCACGTGACAAAACAATTGTTATCGGCATTTATATGACGCCTGCGTTTATAACATCTTTTTTCCTTCAAAATGAGACTGGATAAAAGTAGAACATTTGTCTGTGCACGTTTTTGGGCAACCAAAAAACTTAGGCAGTACATCTGCGTAACGCTTCCTCTCAAAAGCTGCGTGCACGCTTGATAGTGCAATCTGTTGTCAACTTATAACCTCGGCAGGTAATCTTCAGAACTCGGTAGACCGCACACGACATCGAGCCCTGTAAAAGGTGCGGCAAACGCACTGCGCTACAAATGCCGACGACGCACGGAAGGGGGGATTTTTTAAGGCGTGCAGGACCATAAAGGTCATTAGCGCCGCCTTGACTACACAAGCTTCCTCCCATCTCACCACTACTCTCCGCCGCGCCAATCCTTCCCGCAAGACGCGGCCACGCGCCATTACCGGCGGTGACGCGCGTCTTTTGCGCGCGCCGCGCCGCGGCCGCATGACGCGCCGTATCACGTCGCGGCGCCGCTCCGCAATAGCGGTGTTAATTGCGGCGCGCCGCCGCCGAGACGCGCCGCAATTGGCTGCAATGAGCGCGCGCCGCGCGGCTATCGGTGTTTTGATCTGTCGGCCGCTACCTGACGCGGCTCGGTCGCCCGCAGCGCACGCGGCCGTTCCCGCCAAAACTGTGCGGCGCTGCTCGTCGCCGATGCAGTGCAGCGTCGTGTTTGACTCACCGGGCCGGCGGCAAGTGTTTGCAGACGCGGGCGGTGGGAATGTGGATGGCGCGAATGGAGGGTGTTGGCGGGATGTCGGCGCCACGTGCTATGTGTGTGTGTTGTGTTTTGCCAGCCTGCCACCGTGCGGTGATGTCGGCGGTTTCCGGGTGTGCGTTGTTGATGGTATATATTTGTGCTAGTCTTGGGTGTGGAGTGAAGTGGTGTGAGGAGTATTGTGGTGGGGATAAGGCAGAACGAAGAAGAATAAAGCTGATTTGTTGAGGTGTGTCGAGGTAGAGCTGAGCCGTTTTGAAGTTTGAAGCGTAGGGATGAGTAGAGTTGAGTTGGTTTGTAGTAGGCAGATGAAGTGGTTCTGGTCGAGGCTGAAGCTGGTGCGGAAGTGAAGAATTGCCAGTTCGGGCGGTGCCAAGTTGAGTGGGGGTGTGGTTTGGGGGTTGGAGTCGGGTCATCGCCACTGTTTAACATTGCAAAAATGTTTGTGCGGTTCACCTGGAGATTAGTGGCTTCTTGTTTTTTTTTGTTTTTTTAGAGCATGTCTTTGTGCATCCGTTTGTTCATGTTCTATTTTTCTTTTAACGTATCTTTTATTTTTTTCTTTTTCCTCAATATTTTGTTTCTCTTCATAGTTCTTCGAGTAGGCGTGTAATAGAAAGTGGAAGAGGTGTTCGTGTAATGTCGGATGGTCATCGTTGAGGAGAGTATTGAGGCTTAGCGGAATGTTGTTTACGTTGCAGTAGTTTGTGATAGATTGTCTTTGGGTGGTGTATTTGTTGCAGTATGAGTATGTGCATAATTAAGTGTTCGTTGGCATGTTGTGCATTGTGGTCGTGTGTGTTGTAGTATGAGGTAGGAGGGTGTAAGTACAGCGCGTCCTAGGCGTAATCGTGTAGTGTTCGTTCTTTTAGTCTGGTGTTTTGGTTGATAGTATGCCAGAGTTCGTGTTTGGGGTGTATTTCGTGTAGTCGCGTTATTGTGTCCATTGTTTGTTGAATGTGTTTGTTGATTGCCTGATGTATTGTGGGGTAGTAGTCAGATAGTGAGAGTGGGCATGGTGTGGTTTGTTGCAATGTTGTGACTATGTTGGCTTCGGTGTCTGTTTTCTTCGCTTCCTTGAATGTTTGTGTGGCTTGGGATCCATGGTTGGTTATTGGTTTCACGACACATCGACCATTGAGTCATGTAGCGTCGCCAATCTCTCACGCCGATTGGTCGCGGGCGAAGCGTAGCGACAGGTGGGACTCGAACCCACAACATTTCGATTGTGAGACGAGCAACTTACTCCTAGGCTACTCGTCCCCGGCTTGGGGTCCATATAAGAAGAGGGTCGAGCGTCGAGTTGTTTGTGTATGTACAGTATTTTTGGAATGGGGGGTATTTGTGTTTGGTGAAAGGTGTTATGTTTTGTAATGCTGATTTTGCGTCAGTGGCTATGATGTTGTGTTCAATTTGTGTGTCATAAACGGTGGAGTAGGCTGAGAAGATTGCTAATAATTCTGCTTTGTAGGCGGACGCTGTGTCATGCAGACTGGTACGAAGAATGACCCGCGGCGGTGCTGCGTTGGGGCACAGCATCGCCGCTGTGCCAGTTTGCTGTGCTTGTGACTTTGAGCTGTCGGACTGCGCGTTCCCACGCATACCTGTATATATCTACGGCGGTATGACCACGTGGCTTCCTTGAATTATTTTTATTGACCGAATGTAGGAGAGAAAGGATGCAAATAAAAAAACCAACTGATGATTAAACGAGTGCAAATGTATGTAGATAATGCTGGTCTATCGGAGGCGCAGCTCAGGGGGGAGCGGCAGGGGGTCGACCCCTCGCATTTCAACCAAAAATACACCAGATTAATCCAATAATTTTTAGATGTTCACCACGCAAACCAGAAATAATTCGTGCACGAAGCGCGCCCTAAGCGGCCTCCGTGTTATGACAATTCTTGATCGGGTCGCTCTCAAGAAATTACCGGCTGCGCCACTCTTGTTGATGTATAATCAGTGCATTCCCTCTGTTTAGCGCATCCCATAACGCAACTGAGGGGCGCATGAACATGGCGGGTGCAGGGCTGTGCGCTGCCCCGCAGGGTGTGAAGCTGTCGGCTGCCATCGGCTGTCGTGTAGTCATTACCGATCGGACCGCGGGAATGCATGTGGTCGGCGGCACTCTTGAATGATTCTGATGACATGTGAGCATACGTAGACCTCAACGTCGGTGGTTATAGGCATCATTCCACAAGGAAAATGTTTTGCTTGTTCAGACGCCCTTGTGCACTACACCCATTTCGGTAAGTTGAAGTAGAGGAAAACAAAATAAGAAGAACGAAAGAAAACTGTTCCACGTGGACTTTGCTTGGGACATCATTGCATCTGAAAATGTGACAATAAATGGTCAGCTATTATTAGACTGTACACAAACAAAGCAAGCGGAAATATATATATTTAAGACGCATGAATTTCACGCGATTTGTTCTGCCCGTGTATAAGCATGACATGTTTCGCATATTGAGATGAATAGTTGGAATCTTCGGTCCACGACTCGTTGATCTAAAGATATCTTTGATCTAGAGATATCGTTGATCTATAGATATCTTTGCTTCAAACGGGGTGACCACGTCCCGCACCAACCGCACAGGTGGGAACGGTAAAACAATGAGATGGTGATGTGCTACTTTCAGTCAAAAGCTGTGTCGGGGGCTACAGGCGCGCTTGTAACCGAGGAAGAAAACCTACGACTTTAAATGCAGGAGTGTCCAGGGATTCGACCATCCTGGTGTGAAAAACACGTTCGCCACTTTAGACACTTTGAAGAAAAAAATCAGCAGCTACATCGCCGATATGAGGGAGCTACAGCTAAAATTCGTTTTGTGCGGGTCGACTCAGCTGGAACATGCAGGCAGAAGCACTTGGTTAGGGACAAAGTCAGTCGAGTAACCAGACGGGAGGGGGTGAATGGGCTAACCTCCCTGACTAGTCCGAGGGAGGTTTTCAGGAGACGGCCCTGAGGGGCCAGCAAGGGTCCTTTAAGACGTAGGCGAAAGGATCCCGCAAATTCCCCCTGGGTCACCGTGAAGGGATATTGAGCGACGGAAGGGACATGGGCTGACAGTGAGGGTCCGGGACCGGTGAACAGGGCCCCGAGTGAACGCAGTGCCCACAGGAAGGTGTCGAGAGTCCTGAAATGGGACAACGTGAACGGCTTCTAGATCGATCCAGAGAACCCCGGATCGTTGGAAGGGTCCCCGAGCTGAAGGAGAGCCTGAGTCAAAACGAAAGGCCCTTTGGCTGACGGAGGGATCCGAGCCGAAAGCAGGCCCCTGACCTGATGGAGGGGACAAGAATTTTGAGAAGGGGGCTTCGGATTGACGGGAAGCGTCCTGAGTCGTTAACGAAGACCCTGAGAGAGCGAAGGGGAGCCCCGAACTATCGAAGAAACCCGAGGGCCGTCAGAAAGGATCCCAAGTCTCTGGGTCGACGGATGGATCCCAACCCCCACAAGGGACCCTGCCTGATGGTGGCCAAACTGTTGAAAGAGGGCCTCTGCCCTGATAGGCCATAGGTCGCTAGAGGGTCCGAGCCACCGGAAGACCTGGAGCCGTCGGAAAGGGCCCAGAGCCGGTATGAAGGGTGCCTCTGCCGACAGAGGAGCCCAAACCGTACGAGCTGGCCCTGGCCCAATAGAGACACAGGCTATTGAAAGAGGGGCCTCCTGCCGGACGGGGAGCTGGGCCGGAAAAAAGGCCTGAGAGCCGACGGAGAGGCTCGAGCCGGACGTACAAGGCTTCTGGGTCGGCTTTGGCTCACGCCGATGGAGAGAGCTCAAGTGGAGAGGTTTGCCGAGCGTATGGAAAGTTCGACACTTGACGGTAAGCAGGCTTTTTAATCGCATTATTCGTCGCCAATCTGCTTAAAGTACGCCTCCGACTAGGATGCAACAAAATGAGCTATACTCAGCTCATAGCTTGAATTTCAATAGGATCGACACTTCCGTATGGTGCACAGGCAGCTCCTGCCACCTAGCGTACAACCCTGGAACCTGAACTTATGCATCCACAAGGTGTATTCAAGAAGTATCGAAACCAGGATCGGATTAGAACTTTGCAATTTTGGACGCGGAGAGGAAATTCCTGAGTAATCGAATGCGGATATATTTTTCGTGAATTTTGTAGGATTAGAATCCAGTTTCCGCTTTCTAGTGAATCTCGAGCACTTTATCACAAAGCAGTTAATTGTCGAATGGTCATTCAACCCCCAGGCACGAAAACGAGAATGTTCTGGATGTCATCAATTCAGAAACGGCCTACTTTTCAAACAATTATCAATGACTGTAATCGCATTACATAATGTCGCGAACACACCACAATAGCGAACTGGTCCCTCCCGAAATAGCCCCTCGGGGGTTAATACTTATTTCAACGAGCTTTCTACTGTTCGCAACACTTCGGGGAATCGCCGTTTCGTTACAAAGAGAAGCCACTGCGTCGCGTTCCTCCGAATGCCCCCAAGTCCTCACACATTTCCTTTCGCGACAGTGTCCGCCTTGGGACGAGAAAGCCACACGATCCCAGCTCTGGAGAACTGTCGCGGAGCGGGGCATGCTACGCTTGTGTGATGCCACGCTTGGCTACGTGCAGCGCCAGCTGAGCAGTGCGCTGGTGCGTTGTCGTGGCGAGGGTGCGGGCGACCGGAAGACCACCTGTTCGGCCGTCCGCGGCGCACCACGTCACGGAGACGCCGCAGAGCACGCAAACAACACTAGACAGCGTGACCAGACCTAACACGACCCGCTCCAAACATTCCCACCAGGCCGCCCAGCTCTCCGACGGTCAGTCTTGTGGCGGCTCCCACCAACCCACGCACCATCTGAGCGCTTCGCTGTTTGTGCGCGTGGACGGGCGACCACAGCGTCCCCCCACTCAGTGATAAATTCTTGGTTGGTTGGTTATTTGGGCTTAGGGGCGCATCGACTGCTTCGGTCATACAGCGCCCCGATAAATTCTTCGTGAAATATGGTGGAATATACCACTTACTGAACGCTAAATCGACATCCTTCCCAATGATGCATCGACGTGTTTCTTCGTGTATCTGTAATCTTCATGCCTTGTTTGTAACAATGTCTCATGCATAAGCATCATGTTTATGCTCACCATGAGGGATCCGGGACCGTGATACCCAGCGTCCCGTGGCGCAATTCCGGGGAAAGGGATTACCTACGGCGTGCTACGCTATACAATACTGGTTCACAGCATATGCGTTTGCATAGTTACCGTTGATATCGAAATTCCAAAATTAGGTATCTCTCAAAACATGCAAAACGGGTGCATTCTTATGTCCTTAATTGTCTCGAAACTGGGTTTGAAGGACTCGCAAGTAGTTGAACTCGCATTATTTCCGTGGCGATTTCGACACCCTGCTGTACTCACTTCGACATCTCACACCTAACGAGAAACAACTACTTCAACACCGCCCTCACTTCCCGCTGACGTGAAAGCAATCCTCGAATCAAAGTCGGTGCCGAAGAAAACTCGAAGCCTACCCATGGCATCCTCGCCACGGGCTGATTCCATGACATCGCACCCGCCGCGCTAGTTTTGCGTAGCCGCTTTCGAACTTTAATTGCTGACTCCTCGCTACATCCCTGTCACTGTGAGTGTGACGCGTGCACAGCCACACTCTGTCCGCAGCGAGCGTGCACGTGCGACTCAGACGCAGGCGGAGAGGCGCCCAGCTGACGGGAGTGGCAACACGTCAGAACACGCTCAGCCAGCTTTCTGTCCGACCACCGCACGGCCTGGAACCGGGGCTGGAACAACCAGTCGCGATACTTTTTGAACATAGTAAAGTAAGCATGGGAGCCGAGCCCTTGTCGCGTTGCTGTTCCCAGGTTTTTGAAGATTTGTAGAGATCGTTTTGACGATAAAGACTGTCGGCGACCTCAATGCGACATCGCAGGTACCCACAAAGTGGTCACAGCACCAACCCATCGGCTGGGTACAAATGCAGACCGTTGTTCTAAAACAGCCTTAGGCCGGAGAGATTTCGAGCAACATCAAACACATGGGGAAAAACAACAACGTGTTCACCGTAATACCCACAGACGACATATGACATACGCCCAATATGTCCCCACTTCCCCGGACATCATCCACTCCCGCAGACTGTGTGCACGAAGGCAACCAGTACCACCTGCTCACCCCAGCCGCACCGGGGCTCGACGAAACAGTCAGCACAGCAGCCTGTCACCAGCGATCGCGATCAGAAATTAGCTCCCTTGGAAGCTTACGCGCCCGGCGAATGGTACAGGTCAGGTCACTGATGTGTGTTATGGTGATCAGGTCAGGTCCCTCATCTGTGCTCCAATGATACCGGTACACGCGGGATATTGTCACGAGACAGCCGCTATCCTTGACGGATGTAGTCAGCTGAAATGACCACAGTCTTTGCCCATGGCCAACTGCATCTAAACAAACCAGCAGTCAGCTGGGTCTGTCACAGTCAGCTGGGTCTGCCAGTCAGCTGGGTCTGCTGTAGTCAGCTGGGTCCGTCACAGTCAGCTGGGTTTGCTGTAATCAGGCAGACCTGTTAGCCCACTGGATCTGTCAGTCAGCTGGGTCTGCCACAGTGAACTGGGTCTGTCATCATCAGCTGTGTGTCACAGTCAGCTAGGTCTGCTAGTCAGCTTGGTCTGCCAGCCACCTGGGTCTGTCACAGTCAGCTTGTCTGCCAGTCAGCTGGGTCTTCTACAGCCAGCTTGGTCTGTCAGTCACATGGGACTGCTACAGTCAGCTGGGTCTGCCACAGTCAGCTGGGTCTGTCACAGTCAGCTGGTCTGCCAGTCAGCTGGTCTGCCAGTCAGCTGGTCTGTCAGTCAGCTGGGCCTACCAGTCAGCTGGGTCTACCAGTCAGCTGGGTCTGTCACAGTCAGCTGGGTCCTCCAGTCAGCTGGGTGTGCTGTAGTCAGACAGACCCGTCGCAGCCCGCTGGGCCCGCCGCAGTCGGCCGAGCCGGCCGCAGGCGCGCGCTGCCGGCGGGTCAGCTGAGCTTGGCCGGCGCCAGCGACTGGTACAGCTTGGTGACGGCCGTCAGCACGGTGGTGCGGAACACCTCGTCGTCGTCGCAGGTGACCGACATGTCGGCCAGGTCGATGTCGGCGCGCCGGTCGCCGCACGTCACGTACAGCCGGTCGCCCTTGAAGAACTTGGGCACCGCCTCGTCGCCGAACATCTCCTGCAGCGTCTCGATCAGGCACTCCCGGTAGTGCATCCGGTCGAACTTGGCCGGCCGCAGCGGCGCGTCGGCGCCGCTCGCCTGCGCCTTCAGCACGGCGGCCAGCACGGCGTCGGCCAGCATGTCGGCGGCCGGACTGGCGGCCCACTCCAGCACGGCCGTCTGCTCGTGCAGCGTGACGGTGACGGCGCCGAACAGCCGCCACCGCTGCCGGCCGCCCTTCAGCGGCTCGAAGTCGGCCGCCACGCTCGACAGCACGAACTGCAGCAGGTGCGGCGTGCCCGAGAAGTGCACGCCCAGCCGCTGCGACACGACGCTCTGCGTCATGTCCGTGTACTTGCCCAGCTCGTCGGGCGACAGCAGGTGGTAGCTGAAGTTGCGCTTCACCAGCACGCCGGAGAGCACGCGGCCGTCGGCGGCCGGCGCCACGGCCAGCGCGCCCATCACCTTGGCCGTCTTCTCGCCGCGGAAGTGCAGCGTCACGGCGACCGTGTTGCGCGGGCTGTGGATCTGCACGGGGCCGCGGCCGGGCTCGGCCGCGTACTCGCGCAGCAGCGCCTCCTTCAGGCGCGACATCACGTTCTGCTCGCCGTGCACCAGCACGATGTGCGGCGGCCGCAGTTGCCTGATGAAGTCGGACGTCTGCGCGTAGTCGGTGTGCGCCGAGAACGAGATGTAGTCGACGGACAGCTTGAGCGGCAGCTTCTGGCCCGAGATCGTGCTCACCTCGTCCGGCTCGGACAGCAGGTGCTTGGCGAGCGTGCCCTCGACGCAGTAGCCGGCCACGATGACGCCGTTCTTGGGGTCGGTGCACCACGACTCGAACAGCTCGCGCGACAGGCCGCTCTGCATCATGCCCGGCGACGCCATCACCACGCACGGACCGACATCGTCGAAGTGGTCGATGCCCTTCAGGTTCTGGATGTGCTTGAACACGAACGGGTTGTTGACGGCGATCTGGCGCCGGATGCGCTCGTTCATCGCGTTCACGTACGTCTGGTACACGGCCATGCACTTCTTGGCCAGCGACGACGCGTAGTAGATGGGCACGTCGTGCAGCTCCGGGTGCTGCGACCAGTACTCGTCCAGGATCAGCTGCAGCTCCTGCGCGCGGCCCAGCGCGAACACGGGGATCAGGCAGCGGCCGCCGCGCGTCACGATGTCGTGCACCACGCCCGTGAAGCGGTTCTCGCGCTCCTCGCGCCGCTCGTGCACGTGCGTGCCGTAGGTGCTCTCGATGATGAGCACGTCCGGCTGGATGGTGGGCAGCTCGGCCACCATCAGGTGGCGGTCCTCCTGCCGCGAGAAGTCGCCCGTGTACAGGATCTTGACGCCGGCGATCTCGATCATGAACATGGCGGCGCCCAGCACGTGGCCGGCGTGGTAGGCCCAGAACTTGACGCCGCGCACGTCCTTCTCCTCGTGGAAGTTGATGGTCTCGATTTTGTCCATGGTCGCCTCGAGGTCTGCCTCTGTGTAGAGCATCTGCTCGGTGGCGATGTTGGACACCTTGATGTAGTCGGCCAGCAGCCAGCGGTAAATGGCCTTGGTGGCGTGAGTCATGAAGCAGCGCCCCTTGAAGGTGGTCTTCTGCAGGAACCAGGGCAGCGAGCCGCAGTGGTCCAGGTGGAAGTGGCTGATGAGCAGCAGGTCCACCTCCTCCGCGTTGATCATGTCGACGAACGGGAGCGCGTCCATGCCGGACAGGCCCGGGTGGATGCCGCAGTCGAGCATCAGCTTCTTGCCCTTGAACTCGAGCATGATGCAGGACCGGCCGACCTCCTGGCCAGCCCCCAGCGGCCTGATCAGCAGCTGGTCCAGCTCGTCCATGTTCGGGCAGGCCCGCGGCGCAGCAGGTCGGTCAGTGAGAAGGGCTGCCGAAATCAGCTGAGATACTCGCCACAGTTGAGCGGGAGGAGCGGAGGTGAGCGTGGCGTAAAAGCTGAAACCTGAAGGTGTCGGTTAATACTGGGGCCCGAACCCCCAGTGTTCGGGCGCGAGTTCCGGGTGCCGGGTTCGGGCGTGAGATTACGGTATAGCATCAGTGTTGGAGTGCGGGGTCGGGGCGTGAGGTCACAATCCGTGCCAGAAGTCAGTGTTAGGGTGCGAAGATCCGAGCTTGGAGTTACAGTCTAGTCAGTGTTGGAGCGCGAGGGTCCAAGCGTCGTACTTTCTGTAGCCAATGTTGCGCTTAAATCCTGAGGCTAAGATATGTCCTATTCCGCTTGATGTTAGTGTCAAGATGGGAAATGAGCTTTTCACCTCAACTGCCGAGTTTTCTGGGCGGTGATGGTCGAGTGGTTAAGGTGTTGGGCTCTTGGTATCGGCGCCGCGTGACCACTGCATTTGATGCGCTCCTAAGCCCCAATAAACAAACAACAAGGGCTCAACAATTGCTTCGACATGACTTTTAACATTGTCAAGTGTCATTTTTATATTGCGGGCTTTCAGTATGATTTGGGTTGATAAAAGCACTTATGGCTTCTGGTGGTAGGTCTGCTGACTGGTAAATGGAGCAGATTCACTTCTGTCATAACCACCATCATCAAAGAGATAAGAAAAATGCATCAGATGAATTTATTATTATTTTAACGTCTTCCATGACTTATGTGTTGCATCTTGTATTGCATCTTTGCCCATTGTAGTTAAAATATAAGATTCTGGCAAAAGTAATGATATTTCATGAGGCTAAGTTTACCTTAAAAATGTTTCTTGATGGGCTAAACACCTATCATTTACAAAAATGAAAACTCAACTTTCCACAGTTGAAACAATAAACAGCGAATTTTTGGTGGGCAGACATTTTTGGGATCATCGTGGATTTTGCCTTCCTTTTCTGATTCCAAACGAGTTTTCTTATGAACTCCCCAGATCCAAAAACACGTCAGTCATGACCACAGAAGTGACGTCACTTTTTGAGAAGATACAAAACTTGGGGTGGTTTCTTGTCCTACTCGTCGAGCGTTTTTCAATGACGGCTCTTTCATTTTCGTGAGACCCTTAGTTTTGAGAAAAGGGTGGATATATAAAGACCCTCTCTCCCTGATACAAGATACAGGGACCTGACTGGAAAGATGGGGAGGGTTAAGTGCCAGCTCCAAAAATCCAAACCCTAGATTGAATTGTAGCTCTACGACACATTCAGCAGCTGAAGCCATATGGCGTCACCTGCCTCTCACCCTGGCAGGAAGTGCGGGTATCGCGGGGAATCGAACCCTGTACCTCTGGCGTGCCAGACGCTCAGCTTAACCACTGAGCAAAACAAAAACATGTCAGGATCCGAAGAATCGCGCCGGGGTGCAAACATACTGTGCAGTGCTATACAAATGCAGACAATGCCACACAAATTCACGCTGGGATCTCGAACATCGACCAACGGTCACAAAATTCAGAACGATTCCGAAAGATTGTGTTGGGTGCAGAAAACTCGCGTAGTGGCTCAGACAACTCATGCCTTCAACAATTCAACAAACTAGACATAAAGACGGGATGAAAATCTCAAATACAACCCCAGGGGGACAAAAAAGCAGGAGAAAAGAACATCAGATCAGCGCCTCGGCCCCGAGCGTATATTTGGTAGGTTAGGCCCACTCTACATACAAACTGGGTTGTCACTTATGCTATTCATAAAAGGATCCATTTCATTAAAGTATTTGCAGAACTTGTTGACCCTCAATTGGGTGGGTTGGACCCCCTTGAAATTCGTTCCTGCCTGATGCAAATTAACATATGTCACAGGTTCATATGTGATGTTAAAACACAAAAAGGTCACATCATAAGATTATTTTTAATCCATGGAACACATATTTTTAACATTCTAATTTTTACCTTAGCTCTGTCATCTTCTACCCAGTAAGATATCACAAATATGTTCAAGCAATCAAACAATTGTCCATTGAGCTCTCCAATGGGTGCAAAGGAGCAAGAGTAGCAGAATGGCAAGACAAAAATATGAGGGGAGGACAGATTCCCTAACTGTCTGAGACTAAAATCTACCTGGCTGAATAATGCTCTTTATTTATTTATTTCACAATACATGCTCTCCACATGCAGTGTTGGAAAATGGCATTAAAAAATAGGTGTCCTGAACTACATTTCTAAAGAAGCATTGACAATCTACAGGAGGGGAGAACAGGAGATGAAAATAGACAATTTGGAACACCTTAAGAACTCCTGATGACATTTATGAACTCAAGACCACACCAATTTCTAGCCAATTTTCAAGTTCTGTATCTCATGTTTCATGGCTAAGTAATTGCTTGCAATGATGCATATCTCCATTATTGGGATTTGAAACCTTCATAGGCATGACATGGGGATTTTCATATACTGAAGAGGATAATGAATACTTTTTTCTTCAAGTTCAATATTAAATTTTCCCCAGTTTAATTTTTCATAGAGATGGAATTGTTGTGGCCTTGCATGATTTCCTTGTTGAATTTCCATGTTCAAAAACTTTCATTTTTGGGGGCTATAAATGCACCTGGAGCCACATCTCAGAAAACCTGCATTCTCACCACCAATACAGTGGAAAGCTTGATAGTCCTAAGAGACATCCTCCTTAGTCCTGGAGGCTGCCAACCATAATTTGCTGTGTTAATGTCTGCTGTTCTGAAATCTGTCTGAACCAATCAATGCAAGGTACCTTTCATATAACATCATAACCATTAGCAATTTTGAATGCATTGTTAATAGTGTCATGCTGCAAACACAAGACCTTGACTGATCCTTTGTGTTGCTACCTCTATCACATCTGCCCTCCAACTGTGGTGTGTGCAGTGGTGGTGGTGGGTTGGTATATATATAGGAATTGGCTGCATAGGTCAGTATGTACACTGAGCTGGTGGTGAAGTGCAAGTTTTTTTTTCTCACATAGCTAGCCTTGTACTGAAACCAACAGGGAAAGGCAAGCACATTGCTCCTATGAGTTATGAGACAAAGCTGTGCTTGCTGTGTCCATTGGTTACTGGTAAACAGATGTCGCACATCAAGAAGCAATATGTCCATGAGAGCGTATTCCAGAAAAAATCAGTATTCACTCTGACTCCCAACCTGGAACATATGTTTACCACTCTGTTTCCAGCTCACACACCCAGAGCCTGCAAACAAGGCCAGAAGTTCCTTGTGATACAGTCAATATTAATGGCAGTGCTCACAATGTTCACAATATTTGGTGATGTCTGGAAAGTGTTTGGGATGATTCTGGTTGTTAGGTTTAGTTAGATTGCATTATGATATATGTTGTTCATTATGCTGTTATCTTAGGCTAAGTTTGAGTAGTTTACATTATTTTATTTTCTATTATTTATCTGTTCATATGTAATTTTTATTCTTGGTCGAGCAAGTCAGTAGACAAATGACATACAGCCATATGCCACACATATCAGAACAAGCTTTGCTTTGCTGTGCACTGGTTGTGCCCCAGAATCTCAGATAATTATTCAGCTTTCTTTTGAGGACAGTCATGCAAGCTTATCATTTTTCAATGAAGTGTCATTCCCAGTAAGGTTATTTTCCAAAATTGTTCCAAGGTCTGTCAGTATTTGTTTTGAGTGAATTCCATGGCCACAATATTCACAATTTCCTTCTTGACCCATCAAATCTTTATTGGTTGGTCACTAGTTTTTATGACACCTCAACCTTTAAGCAATGTAGGGTCACCAATCTCTCACTCTGATTGGTCACAGGTGAAGAGTAGTGACAGGAGAGATTCAAACCCACACCCTTTTGATTGTGAGATGAGCAACTTACCCCTAGGCTACTTGTCCACCACCAAAGCTATATAAGCAGCAGTCTGAGTGCCATGTTGAAAGGCGACACAAATGACCTTTATGGTCCGGCATGCAGCATGTTTTCACTTAGATATAGAAGGCTGAGAGGAGATCTCATCAAGGTCTTTAAATTTGTCCATGGTCTGGAGAGGGGATACCTTGGGGAAATGTTTGAATTTAACAGAAATGATGCAATTAGAGGTCATAAATTCAAAATTAAAGTTAACCACAGCAGAACAAGGTTAAGGCAAACTTTCTTCACCAACAGGGTAGTGGAACACTGGAACCAGCTGCCAGAAAACATCATCAGTAGCAGCACATTGAACATCTTTAAAAACAGCATAGACAATCATTATAAGAATAGAGGGCTTGCTTTTCAGTATTACAGGGAGGGCTGATTGACAGATTTGGTGGGCAACTGGTTCAGTGTACAGAGTGCAACCAAGAAGGGCCCTTGTGGCTTATAGTTGCACTAATCTTTTATGTCTTTATGTCTTTATGCCCAAAAAAACACTGCCACCAGCCATGTTGGTCAGTCTGAGTGCCATGCTGGTCAGTCCAACACCATTGAGGTACAAATGAATGAGCCACAACCTGGACCATCTCATTAAGGTATGCAAATGTTTGCAGTGTCACCTCATAAATACTGTCAATATGACAGCAATACCTCAGTAGGTAGGTAGGTACCATGCCCAACATTAGTTGTATCAGTTACCATTGACTTAAAAGCAATCATTTGAAGAGAAAAGTAGTGGTTGCATCATCTTAATCACGTTAAAAATCATATAATTCAAAAATCTGAAAATCCGGTTATCTTGATCTGCAAATTTACCGTAGCCTAGTCCCAGCAGCCACATTTACACACTGGATAAGAGGAAAACCAAAGAGGTGTGCTCAAGACATGCGGAAATGGCGAGAGATGAACTTCTCTAGTAGCTCTCAGCCAGCTCATTTACATAGGCACCTACCTACCTTTCGTGAGAAGAAAAAAACTAAAAATTCAAGATACCTGGCAGCGGAGTCAATAAAAAACAGTGCTTACCAAATCTAGATGAGCTCGACCACTTTCCGGCAGCGTGGAAAGAAGACCGTCGGTTGCTTTTCAAGGCATCAAGGCATCAAGTTTCAAGGCATCGAATCACCCACATATTTACTTCCGCAGGATTGAACTAGTATGTTTTCGTGATTTCTCGACTAATCGTCCCACCAATAGCTACAAATTGCGCTGGCACTTGCGGCAATTGCGCCTTGAATTGTACTTACAAATGTATCCTTGAAAGAGTTTAATAAGTATTATTATGAAGAAGGAAAGCAAGTTTAATAGGAATATTTACTAAACTTTAGTAAGTCCTTTCACTAAAGTTACATATTGAGATACATACAGTGTGACTGGACACGACGACGTGATAGGCGTGGATTTTTTTATTCAGAATTTGGATACCCTTGGCTTTTCGTGCGTATGTAAAGGTGGCGGGCCGCAGGCACTCACTGTCCTGTTTTTTTTCTCTAAACCGGCAGTCTTGTAGTTATGCCAGTTGGGGTTGGTGAGGGCAGGTGGGTATCTTGGTTCAGTTGTGTCCATTGTTCTCAGTTTGCGCTTTATGTACCTATATAGGTAAGATGTGTTCCAATGTGAAACCAGTAATCAAAGCACGCAACAACATCGCACCTAGGTAGGTAAATGGGGGTATACATACATACATATGTATATGTATATTTATACGTATATGTATATGTATGCATATATATATATATATGTATATATATATATATATATATATATATATATATATATATATATATATATATATATATATATATATATATATATATATATATATATATATATATGCACATATATATCGACCTTTATGACGTCCATGAGCTTCATGATGCCTCCTCGGAAAGTCTCACATGTTCCACCCTATAGCGGATCTATGGGTGGAGCATGTGAGTCGGAGGCATGGAGGCAATTTATCCTCCCCTCCAAGCGACATGAAGGTGGACCAAAATGTCTCCCCACCCCAAAACGGGATTGTGAAATGATCTCAGGACATCGATTCAATAGGACATTGAAGGGCGTATTTTAAGAAGTTTTGTGGATTAAAACTTCTTAAAATGATCCATCGCAGTAGTTTTGTGGATTAAAACTTCGCCTTGAGCCATCACAAATTGTGATGGATCAAGGCAGACCGTTATACAGTACAAATACTGAAAATGGCTGGTAAGTTCGGTGTTGTTTGCATGCGTTTAATGTGTTGGCGTTTATAAGACCACTAACTTCTGGCAATGATCACATGACAAATCGCTTGCCCTTGGCACCTAGTTAAGTGAAAAGCTCTACTGATTTATGTACTTTGGGGAAGACAGGGGGGTCCGAACACTTAAGATGTTGTGCAAGAAAAAAACTGCTGCTGATTCTGCATAGTTGAACCGGTAATTGTACTGGGTTTATTGGAGACAAAATGAACAAGCTATCCATATTCAACCGATTCTTTTTGATGAAATCTGAAACCAATTGTAAAATGCATCGTTGAAAAACGCAATTATTTCTTAATAACGTGCCATATCCCAAACATGAGAATGTGGTTGTGCAGGATTACTTCACTGTAGCTGTTGTGGTGAATGTAGCTATATCTATATATATATATATATATATATATATATCAAGTGAAATTTGAACAGTGTCAATGCACCATCTGCAAATTGGGCCATGCGACTGTTCCATTGATCAACAGTGGAGAACAAGATCGGGGAGGTTCGGGGAGACTCGAAGAGGAAACAAAAGGAACAGCGGTGGATATTTGGGGAGATATGAGCTTATGAGCTGCTTACGGACAGATCTTGTCTTCAAATAATTATCTGGGTTTGTTGGACCTTGATTCATTGTCACCTTGTCCTCGAACAACAACGAGCACTTCGTGCTGTAATGCATGTTTCAGCTCTTGTACATACTTAACATAATCCCACACTCTTTGCTGCTCTCGAGAAAGGTGACCTGCTGCTTCAGCTGAGTAGCCTTCTTATTCTTCTTTGCCATCTCTTTCTGCAGGAGTCTGAACTTCTTGTACCTATCAGAAATTGACTAGTTCGGTTTAGAGATGCGACGACCGCAGGGTCATTTGACGCCCAGCACCTATTAAATATACATTAGTAATGTCATTGCGATAAAAGACCTAGTATCATTTGATGGCATGAGATAGTGGTAATGGAAACTTCTAGGAGAAATCAGTATTAAATGTGAAAGTAATCAAACGTACTTCCTCATAACCATATAAATGACATAGATTGTCATGGGTTTTGCTAGTTTCCCTTGATCCTGTGCTTCTTGCTTCGATACAACTTGGCGATGCCCCAAAATAAACACTTCCATCCATCCCAAAAACATGATGACCCCCATTAATCAGCGCCTGTCCCTGCAGTCATGTGGACGGCTATCATCCACACGACGTTCACACTTTACACTGGTGAAGTGTAACTGCACACTTTACACGGCTGCGGCAAGTGCTATCAGCTGGATACATTTGCTACTGACCAGCGAATTATAGTTTGTTCTCTCTACTTACCTGCAGGAAATACTTTACATGGATTATGTACATTGGTATCTAAGCTTGCATTGCCAGAGGAAAGTTCAAATACTTGGTGTATAAATGAAATGATTTTTGTTCTCAGGTCATATTTTGAGAGGATGGATATTATCAGGATGAAACGCAGTGATCTATTCTCTATACAGTTGTATATTTGGAGCATATCTGAACTTCTTCATTGCAAACATATCTAATATGCATCACAACTTAACATGGTTGAACTGTGTTCACCCATTCCCTGGTACCTACTGATCCTTTGAAACCTCTACTGGTCAAATGCCCTTCATTTTCGAGCACTTCGTGCTCAAATTGCTCGACATATACAACTCAGAGATTTGGGGAGTTGTATGTTTCGGCCAGAGATTTGGGGAGATGAGTTCCTCTCTTCTGTATGATACATTCCTGTTCATTGTCCCCAGTTATACGCATTGTTCGTTGCAGCTGGTACGAGCTCCACCAGAGACGAGGCGGATGCTAGAAGAGAAGCACGACATTCATGGTGCATTTGAGGGGTGTATTCCATATTAAAGAGGCGGGGATGGCCGAGTGGTTAAGGTGTTGGGCTCTGGGCACAAAAGATCCCGGGTGCGATATTAGCGCCAATCCGGACATTCCCCAATCCCGTGTCCTACGGGCGAGACAGTGTGTGCGTCGTCATTAGTCGTGAATGTGCATAAAGTGCGTCGTGGGCCGCCCAATAAAGAAAGAAACAATTCCATATTAAGATGCTTCTGAACACCATATTGTAAAGACATGCGTTTGTAATGTGTGCTATCAAGTCACGCTATCTGATATCGCACCTGAGAAAGACGCCTCATTACATGGCTATCAGTTACCGATTGCAAGTAGGGATTAACTTGACCTTAGTTTAATTACGATACCATATAGATTGCTCCATTGCGCAATTGCTCTGGTGGTCAACACATATTCACTACCAGTCCCTGCGTCATTAAGTCCAAATAGTTGATCACAATTGGTGGGAACATTTTCAGCATTCCATTTCATCATTGCGTGTACCATCTAAAGTTCTGCATGCGTTCACTGTTATTATTTTCCAGCTGTTCCATACCGAACCTTCGGAGATTGACGATGACTTACCGCAGAATCCTAGCTGCAGTGGGGTATGTGAGCGCAAACGATTGCCACTGATGTTGTGTTCATATCTTGGAAATGTTCGTTTTCGTAATCGATTTACTCCAAACATTGACACCCATGCCTAAATCATGGTTAACACTTGCAGTGACGCCAGTGGAGATATGTAGAATAGCATGTTCATACCAGGAAATCTAGCCTAGGGCTGGAAGCACAGACTTGTCTGCGATTTTTCGCATCCATATGTAATCTAGGAAAACTGTTTCCATTCCTTTTTCCACACCAAAACCTTCAATGGAGTTGTTTGAAAATTACCGCTAACTTATTTTTGCGTGATATTTGTGCTTTCCCACCATTTATATTCGTTCATGTATGTCTATTCAATCGATATAAATTATTGCGCATGAACGCGCTTACGTTAATTTACAAGCGTTCCTACTTGAGTGCTTCTTTCGATGCAAGCAATTGTTGGAACGTTATGAACGATGGATTTTGCCAATCGTGACAGTTCCTTCTGATCACTTGCGATGGCCGGAACTTCCCACGGAAGCAGATGTTTCATGCTTGCCGTAGTTGTGTTGAATACAACTTGTTCTGCATTCCAGAGCTCATTGCTGGCATCCCCATCAGCGATGAGGTTTATCAAGGCTCAGAGAAACGAGTCGATGTTTGTGAAGAGCAAGGCGCTGGCCATATGGGGCTCGGCCGGGCTCGCGAATCGATCGGTGACGGGTATCAAGAGAAACCGCCACAGCGGCTCGCAGGAAAAACGCAGCCTTACACCTGTCAAGGTGTAAGGTATCAAAGGTAAAACCACTATTGGTAAACGTGGCCATTGCATTGGGCGCATGTGCCTTAACCCGCGCCGTCTTTCCGGTCAGATCCTCACCCACCGTCTCGGGGGGATAGAAACCCCCCTCTAAAATATAAACTAAGCGTCGCAGAAAAACGAAAGAGATGTTATCAGAAAACGCTCGACGAGTGGGGTCTGGATTCACCCCCAGAACAATTTCCCCAAAAAGTGACGTCACCAGGGGGCTATATTTTTACGACTTTTCACGACTTACATTATGTTTTTGGCTCTGGGGAGTTCATTTTTCGTGATATATGAAAATAAAAAATTATTTGGAATGCGAAAAGGACAGCGAATTCGACTAGGGCCATTATATATTTTGTTTTGGCCCGGGTAAAATAACAATTTTGAGTTTTCAAGATTTCCTTAATTTTCCTCTTCCAATGGATAGAGCAGACTGATAAATATTGTTCGAAATCAACTTGCACTAATAAAAAAATGCTTACTTTAGCCAGAATCCTCTACTTGAACTGCAATTGGCAAATATGCAAAATGTATATGTAGTCAAAATAAAAATAAAAATTCCACTGGTGCGTTTTGTTGCATCCCTAAAGATAAGGAAACGCTGAAAGTTTCATTAAAATATCTGTATCCGTTAAAGCGTGACGACTGGTTGAACTTTTTTGGTGGCGACCTCACTTAACCTTGACTAACTCATTGACCCCAGATGACCTGACGTAAATTTTTTGAATTAGCATGTCAAATTGATATGGGAAAAGGTATGCCAAATTTGGGAGCTCTGCCCGCGCCGTTCGTCCACTACCCGCGATAAAAAAAACGCTTGACCCCCGAGACGGAACGGGTTAAGCGGGCGCATGAAGCTCTCTTGAGCGACGGCGGGCTTGGCTGTGTACCCGATACCGTCGTAGGCGCTCTCGCCATGAGATGCGACCGGAAAATATAGCTCACAGGGTACCCCAAAACATATCTGACTGCAACACACATTGATGCAGTTATGCTCATTCGTATATTGTGCAGCACTGCTGTCTCGGAAACAATCATTTTGGAGGTCAGGTACTGCGGTTCGCATTTTTGGGATAAGCCGTTGCAGGAGCGCATGCGCCATGTTGGTGTTGCACCTCGTGCCGTCAGAGATACAGCAGCAGCTCGGGTGGCACAGCATCTCGCCCTCACGCCAGTACACTGCGAACTGGTGCTCCGTGCGCCGAGTTGAATCCAAGTGGAAGCATTGAGCTACATACTGTATCATAAATTAATAATTGCCAGCGAAACCGCACTGGATAATCGCTTCGCCTTCCTTAGCAGTAGCCTTCGCGTAGATGAAGTATTGACCTTGCTTGTTAGACACAACGTGGTATCTGGTCAACTTGATGGTTTGCTGGTTCAAATATATCATGTTTTTCTCTTTGGTCTACAGTATTTATACGAGTGCACATTGATGCATGCTCATCCACTGTCTGTACGTAATCTCTTATAAATCGTCTACTACCACAAATTGTATAAATTTTGTACTTTTTGACCCTCTGACATCATGTGTTCAAATACTCCTGCAACATAACACTGAGGCTCAGATAACAAAAATTATCATCCCAGCGTGACTACTGAGCCGAGACCCTAGCCAGGCGTTCGTTTTTTTTTGCCCGTTACGTTTTTCTTCGTCTACGAATGTGTTTTGGAGCTCCATCCAATTTTTATTAGGTGACCGGCACACATTGGAGACACGGCTACGTTTTTAGAGCTCTGTTGCTTTTTTGCGCTTTGTTCCTTTTTCTGGTGCTTTTTTGGGTCTCGTCCCGAGTTCTCGTGGTGTGCTGTAATTAGCTGGGCCCCAGCGCGATTTTGGTGGACCAAGGCGCAAATTTTCTTGGGTACGGTGTAAGATGTATGGTGCCGCTGTATTCACCTAGAGCCCGCTACGTTAATTATGGGCCCCCGACGTGAATGTATGGGGCCCAGCACGATTTTTTGGGAACCGGCGCGATCCTTGGGAGCCTGCCCGTTCAAGATGGGGAAGGCGGCACTTTTTCCTTTAGTAAGCCACTGCGGCTGCTCAACTTGTTTTTCCGTGCAAATGGCACCATCGAGAGTAGAAAGGCCGTTCGGATGATTTTGTTTCGGGACCTATTCCGAATTTTCATTGTGCTCTGGTCGATTCGATAGTCACCTTGCGAATTTTGTGGTAAGGTTTTTTTTTTCATAAGCCCCCGCAGGATATTTTTGGACAATGATTCTATTATTCGGACTCCCGGATAGTTTTTTTTTCGGTTTCATTTCTTTCTGGTTTCTTTTCAGGTTTCTTTTCTGGGTTCCGACGACTTCTTATTTTGAGGATCCTTGACGCACCTTTTGTGTCCGCAGGGTGACATTCCGGGTATGTATTGGTTCTCGGTAAGCCAGCTGTAACTTGAAGGGCTCCAGTACGACGTTTTGGCCCACAGTGAGATGTTCAAGAGAAGCGGCGTGAAATTGTTTGGTCTGAGTGGGATTTTTTGGCCCCCGTGGTCACTTAGTCACAACATTGAGAGCCAAACCTAACCTAACCTAATCTAACCTAGCCTAACCTAACCTGCTTTTGGAGAAATCATCTCTCAAAACTATGTTAGGTTAAGTTATGTGGTAATCCTGTTTTTTTAAATATCATTTCTTTTGCTATAGGCCACCTAATTCAAAGCCCTTGTCAGTGTTATTTTGCTCACAACCTGAGAAGTATACATTTGAACAGCAAATGAGTGGTCCCATCATTTTAGTCACATTCATAAACATTGTACTGAATGATACATTCTGTAACGGCCAGTTTGGCTCCCATGCTAACTCTAACAAAAGAAATGATGGTATTGGATGTGCCGTATTTTTTAACGTAAAAACCTGCAAAACAAACCGTAATGACAGGTTTCTATTCCACTTCATATAATGGAACAGCATTGTTCACCCGAACATGTTCAGATCCACTTTGACCACATCGGTAAGCCAATACCCACTTCATGCAAGAATAATGCAAACATTAACAATCAGGCAAGGCATTATTCGTTTCTTCACAGCAACATCCAAAGAATACAAAGCTAATTACTAAACTTTTCGGCTGTGGGACTGTTCAACAAAACCGTCTGAGGGTCTTGTTATCTTTCTGATCCGTATGAGTCTAGTGCCATTCAAAGCACACAATTACCTCCAACACTTTTCTGGG
The DNA here is from genome assembly GCA_034440575.1 of Imbricaverruca yamaguchii. NCBI lineage: Eukaryota > Metazoa > Arthropoda > Thecostraca > Neoverrucidae > Imbricaverruca > Imbricaverruca yamaguchii. The sequence continues at coordinate 238,464 of JAOTOL010001458.1, read as the reverse complement.
GACACATTCCTCCGAGCGCAAGGACCGGTGAACAAGTGCCAATGCCCTCTCTCCTCTCTCTGATCGCGCCATTGCTCACTTACAAACGCCGCGGTAGGGCGAATGTCACCACAGCGTCAGCCTCGCCGCAGTACACGACTGCGTCGGTTTCGCTCAGGAAATTCAATAACGCATACACACTCTGGCGCCGCCACACTCACTTTCGTAATTTGACGCGGACATATTAACCAGATCTTCTCTATGCTACTTTCTAGGCGGGCCAATGTGGGCAAGGATCCGACGGATTTCTTCGCGAATGCATGTCGGTACACTCTCACTTGAGATGACATCAAACACGTAGCGCATCACATCCTTGTAGCATCTCACCTAGCATCATATCACACATGTAGCCACCATATCCTTGTGGCGTCTCACTTTACATATCACACACATAGCGCACCGTACCCTTGTAGCGTCTCACCCGGACTGTACGAGGACGACTAGTTTGTGAACTTGGCGAACAAGCAGCAATGTTCCGGTCAATGGTCGCACTGATCGCACCATGTGGTCCTCGTTTCGAAAAGCACCTACGAAGTACCCCATTTTCCACTGGTTGAGCGGCTCGTTCTCGTCCACGATGGGCACAACATCGCCGTCCTTCAGGGTGGGACGGGGACGGGTCCACTTGCGACGCCCCTGCGGTGACGGCAGGAACTCGCGCCGCCACCGGCTCCAGAGTAGATCCGCCAGGTGTTGCACCCGCCACCAACGTTGACGGTAGTCCATGTCAGGGCTCTGAAAACTACCGGACGGAGGTAGTGACGGCTAGTTTAATCTTGTCAGTCAGTATTTGGTTTCGAGTCAGAAGCTTTACGAGGTCGGTAGGGGTCATGGATGGGTAAGTGCTTAGCCGACAGTTCACACTCATCTCCACTTCTGCTAAGAGGGTGCGCAGCGCCTAATCGTCCACCTGATCACAGTGTTTCTGTAGCAGCGATGTCAGAACTGCCCTAACTGATCGCATGGTCCACTCCCAGACGCCGTTCAGATGACTGGCGCTCGGTGAATTCATCTTGAACTGCATCAAATCACAGTTTTATTTTTGTGTTTCACGTGACGACCATTGAGGTGTCCATTTCCTCGAACGCCTTTTCAAGGACCCCTTTTCCTCCGAAAAAGTTCGTCCTCTGATCGGAACGAAGTTGTCTAACTGGACCACGACGAACCACAAACCTGCGGTGAGCATGCAAAAATGCGTCCGCTATCAAGGAGTTTGCTGTTTCGGTGTGGATTGCCCGTGAGGCCATGCAGTAACTCCGGTCAGATTCTCACACCCCATCTCGGGGTGGGGGAAAGTAACCCCTCTCTAAAATCCAAACTAAGCATCGCAAGAAAACGAAAGAGGTGTCATCGAAAAACGCTCGACGACTAGAGTACTAGTCCACCCACAAAAAAAAAACAATTTCCACAAAATGTGACTTCACTCGGGGGCTAGATTATGTTACTTAGATTATGTTTTTGGCTCCGGGGAGTTCGTTTTTGGGGATATTTGAGAGAAAAAAAATTTGGAATCAGAAAAGGACGGCAAAATCGATCATGGCCATCAAATTGTTTGGTCACCCAAAAACAGAATGATAGCTTTGTGAAATTTCAAAATTTTGAATTTTCAAGTTTTCTTTAATTTCCTGTCCTCATGGATAGGACAGACCGAGAAACGTTGCTTGAAGTCAACTTGCTCTAATAAAACGATGCTTACTTTAGCCAGAATCTTCGAGTTGAACTCTAATAGGCAAATGGCAAAAGGTATAAGTAGTCAAAGGGGGAAAAACTACTCATGTACGTTTTGTTGCATCCTAAAATATAAGCAAACGCTGAAAGTGTCATTAAAATATCTGTATCCGTTAAAGCGTGACGACTTGCTGAACTTTTTTTGGAGGTGACTTCACTTCACCTAGAATAATTCGTTGACCCTGGATGACCTGACTTCAAAAGTTTGACATAACATGCCAAATTGATGTGGAAACAGATATGCCAAATTTCGGCGCGCTACCGCGCGCCGTTCGTTCACTGTCCGCGAAAAACCTCAGGGGGCGGTGGAAGACCACCCCCCCCCACGGTACAGAGCGGGCTAATGACCTTAACGCCTCTGCAGTGCAAGCACAGTCATCTATCGTTACATGGAAGGAATGCAGCAGGCACTGGTGGGGGACGGTATTTATATGGTACTTCTATCATGCATTTCTATGGTATTTCTATGGTATTTCTATCTTTCTATGGTATTCCATGGTATTCCTATCATGCACATGATGGCGTCCGACATCCCAGGAGCTGGTGCCTACTCGGTCAGTCTGGGCACATCTGCCGTCGGCACAGCAGAACGCTGGCGATTTGCACTTCAGCACGCAGTTCTCGGCTTTACACTTTCACCTGGCAGATGACGCGCGACAGAGCAGGCTTCACGCCAGCGGCGAAGCCCAGCAGACAGCCGGACCAGTGTAGGAACGCGTACCGCCAGTCACCGGTCGGCTCCTCAATGCACCACTTGGACGGCCAGAAGCTGTTGTCAGACGACTGGGCCATCGCGAACGTGCCGTCTGCCATCTTGCGAGCGCCCACCCAAAACCCGTTGCCGGTGCTTTCAGCTATTTCTTCCAGATAGGCGTATTGAGCTGCGTTGACGAACGTCGCAATAGCGGCGGAACTGCCGTACGTTTCCTTGCAGGCGGCGTCCTGCTCTGCCCAGGACATCATTGCTGCCGGTGTTGTGTAATAGCAAACGTTGTCGACGCGTTCAGAACCGGCAGAAGGACATACACTGGCTGCCACGGTAGTGGAAGGAGCAATGGTCGTGATGGTTGTGGCACTGGTGGCACTGACAGTAGTGGTAGCAGCAGCAGTGGTAATGGTGGTGACAGGCCAAGTCGTAGTTGCGGTAGGAGCAGCTGTACTCCCTGTTGTCGACTCGACATAAATGATCGTATCAGGGGCCTCAGTCAGCTGACTGCTGTCCGGTATGCTGCCGATGAGGGTGCACGATCGTGCCGTTGTCTGCATCGCCACGCAGCGGTCGTCCGTTGAACAGCGCACCGCGCATTGGCATGGGCTGCCGTCTGCGGTGGAACCCAGCACCGAGCCTGTGTATTGCGTGTTCAGTGCTGCCACCGTGTAGGTCTTTTGCACAACTGTGGTTCGAGCAGCTACCACCAGAAGTAGAACCAGTGCAGAAAACGTCATCGTCTCGCCGGTAAATCGATCTGAAAAGAAAGTTAGACATCTCAGGGCGTCATAAGGTTTACCTAGTGCTGAAGTCAGCTGCTGCTGCAGGAGAGGGAAGGAGGGAGTGGGTGGTGGTGAGTTGGGCCTGCAGGAGAACTTTACATCTATATATAAATACCTGGAATGTGACAATGTAGTTCAAGGGCGACGCTGACTACGAGTTAAATCGCGGAATGCTTCGATTGAATATCGAATGCGGGAGCAAGGGCTACAAACAATAGTTGAGGGCTGCGTAGCCTCAACGATGTCAATTTCTGCTGACCTATGGACGCCCCACGACAAAGTTGCCGGATTGTGAAGTTCTCCAATATATCGTTGCGCTTTTGGCGCGCATGCAAACTGCTAATCTTCTGCAGGTATCACATGGAGTAATATTATTCCGATTCGCACAATACAGCGTCAGCATTTGTGAAACGAAACCGCTTTGTGTCCCGTTGGCACCGGCGTATCCAGTGGCTGCAATAAAAGGCATCGTCCATAACAGCTGGCCTCAAGCATCAGTGTTGGAATGACTGAGGACGTGTTCACTAAACCTCGTGAACTTTAACAAGATGTGTGTTCAAGATGTCAGTAGTGCGTTACAATCATGCCCTGCAGGGTTGTCAACCGGGTTAGCACGGTGTTTTGCGTTTCGTCTACGCCCGACGTGCTTCTGGGTAGCAGTTTTACGTTATGAGCTGCAAGATAAATCGGCCCGTCTACGTCCGATGGCTTCTCTGGTTAATGGTTTTACGTTATGGAATTTTCTCCCGAAAGCAAGTCGGCTCATCTACGACCAACGGTACCGCTAGGTAACCGTGTATTTCTAGTTCGAAGGTAAATCGGCTCGCGTACGTCCGACGCCATTCGAGGATGAATATTTGCGTGTTTCCTACAAGTGCTTCGCGGGCATGCATTGCGTGTTGAAGTGATAGTTGGTAGTGTGATGTCTATAGTGCTCGTACAAGATTTGTGGCGTACAGATGTTCAAATAGCAAATGCACTCTTTTTGACAGAATGCCTTAAGTTCTTGTGTTTGAGACAGTTAAAGTTACTACAGTCTAGCATGCTGTGAGCTATGCTTGATGTGGTGTTGCAGGTGTCATAGTGAAGTGTTGTGCATTGAGCGACCTCTTCACTGAAAAACACTTCAACGCCTCGAGCGGGGTTACGACAAACCAGCCAAAAATCAGTACCGGGAGGGGTGTTCTGAGCCAATATATGAGAAACATACTTAGAGGTACCCTTGCAGGTGTCTGATAATGTATATCTATGCGCACACACATGATTCGCCACTCCTGCAGTATGCTGCTGGGCGCCGACACCATAGAATGGTGTACTGGGCGCCGATTTTGTCGCCAATTTACACACATTTTGGATGCACTTATCGGGTTCTCTTTTTCATGTGCAATACCAGCATGAATGGTTGTCTTCAAACGGACGCCAAAAAACGCACCGGATATCAGAAGTCATACCGAGAACATCAGCAATGTATTTTCATATGCATGTATGCATAATATATATATATATACATATATACATATGCACATAAATATTTGGCATAATGTTTCAAAGTTTTGAAGTCAGGTCATCTAGGGTCAACGACTTAGTTCAGGTCAAGTGAGATCACCTCCAAAAACGTTCAACCATTCGTCACGGTTTAACGGATACAGATATTTGAATGAAACTTTCAGCCTTTGCTGATTTTGAGGGATGCAACAAAACGTATCCGTGAAGTTCTCCATTTTCCGTTCTTTATTACTTATTAGTTTTGCATATTTGCCCATTCCAGTTCAAATACAAGGTTCTGGATAAATTAAGCATTTTTTATTGGAGCAAGTTGACTTCGATGAACGTTTTTCGGTCCGCTCTACACATTAGAAAAGGAAAATTAAGGAAAATTTAAAAACAAAAAACAAAAAAATACCAAAAAGCTTTGGCCAAAACAACTTATGGTCCAGGTCGATTTCGCTGCCCTTTTCTGATTTCATTTTTTCTCTCCAAATATCCTCAAAAATGAACTCCTAGAGCCAAAAGTATGATGAAAGTCGTCGAAATCTAGGCCCGTAGTGACATCAGCTTGTGGGATTTTTTTTGGTGGGTGGGGACGGGGTCGGACCCTACTTGTGATGGAATTTTCGATGACACCTCTTTCGTTTTCGTGCGACGCTTATTTTGGATATTAGAGGGGGTTCCTATCAACCCCCACCCTGAGACGGGGTGTGAGGATCTGACCGGAGAGAGACACGCACCGACGGCAGGTTAAACATGCACTAATTCGGAATGACATTTTTTCCTAGGCAAAGTTTCATGGTGCTCTATTTAACAATCGACAATAATTCTCACTACATATCTAAGGAATCTTCGCAGTTCCCGCAGAATATTCCTCTTAGTCGAAGTGAACTAACCCCCACCGGATATCCATCGGAAAAAATTTAAAAGGGTTTTACTCCGTGTCTCGTGATCCTCCCACCACGCATCGTGTAGCGCAATATTTAGCAGACACCTGGCGAAGCATTTCCTGTCTGGCCGTCGTCCCTCAGCCAGATCAGTCAGTGAGCGCGTGTCTCAGTGGTTGAGGCACGCGCAGCTACAACCTGATCAAGTGGCACATGTTGAAGCGCCCACAGTCGGGCCACGCCAGATGCCACCCGTCGATTTCAACCTCTCATCCATGCAACATTGCAAATACGAATTCTGTTGAATTTCGCGGCCTTCGATAGTTCGCCAAATACTCCGATAGCTCTAATTTCCACACCGACTGGTCAAGTACCCAATCTGGCATGTCTTGTATTTGCCGCAAAGCTATTCGCAACATGGAAGACGCTGATTAATTTATCCACATTGCTGCGTACAACTGCATTACAAATGCCTACAGGCCGGATTATTAAGCCCTCGTCTAGTGGAAGGGAGGGGAGCATTATAAGCTACTCTAATCTCTGAGCATCTCGGCAACCTCAAATCTCGGAAAGCGCTCCACGAGCATAACCAACAACCACTTACATACTTTGATTGCTTCAAAACGTGACTTCACTTGGGGGCTATGTGTTCACAAATTACGTGATATTTTAGGCTCTGGGCAGCTATTTTTGGAACATAATTTATCTTGTTTTGAATCCCAAACAGGAAGGCGATATGGACCATGGTTCCAAAATATTTACGGACCAAGCATGTCATCCATCAGCAGCTTTGCAATAGTCCGAAAACCACCCCCTCTCTCCAACTCAGCACGGTTCCACTTCTCGTCACTCGACGGAATCTGCCCTGACCGCCATATCTGTCCAGATCCTATACGCACGTGACCGTGGAGAGGTGTCTATTCTCTGTCTGCTGGATTTGAACGAATGTTTTGATGTGATAGACCACTCAAACTTGTCAAAACTAGGTCTCCACAACATCGACACATCTTGATTTTCGGCTTACCTTCAGAACAACACCCAACGTGTCAGCTGCATGACAGTCTGGGTGTCGTCAAAAAATCTTCCCTCTTGCCCAAAAATATCGGCGTATTTTCAAGGATCTCATCTCTCAGATCTCACCTCTATCGAGTCCTCGCCAACCTCAGTACTTCCGCCGAAACGCAGTGGTAATCCAATAAGTCGATGACACCCATATTTTAGTCAGCAGTAGTATGTCTGAAATTAAAAACGTCGCCGTTTACATGGGGAGAGTTTTTGACTCCCTCGACATGTCATTTCTAGCAAGTGGACTGCAAATTAGCGCTGCTAAGACTCACGTGATGCTATTAGGTAGCCCAAAAATCCGCAAGTCTTCGTGGATATCACGGTGAAATTTCCAGATCACGATCTACCCACCACTTCTGAATACAAAAATGTCGGACACATTTTCCATCTGTCACTCAACTGGGAGTCGCAAACTTCAGAAGTGACTCTACATTCTCTCCGAGTTCTGGGTGGCCTATCGCACCTGAAGAGGGGGGGGGGACCTTCCACCTACTGTCATACTGCCATCTCCTCGCTGGTCAATGCCCTGGACTTCTCGCAGATCCGCTACTGTACTTTTGCGCACGTTAACGGAACCAAAAACAACCTACCTCGCATTAAACAATTACGAACTTCTTGCCAAAAGTAAATTTGGGTCTATAGAAGTTCGACCATGTTTCGGATCTGCTGAAGAACAAGGCTGGCTCAGTGCGGTGAACCTAGCCGGATACCACACCCTGCTCCCCACGCACAAGGTGCACGGTCGTGGTGGTGAGCCGATATCAGAAATCGGGTGAATAAGAGTGAAACGTTCCTGAAATATTGGTAGTGGCATGAATTACTTTCCCCTAAACGCTTTCCGTTCAACCATGTCTTGGATTGAGTAATTTTTCCTAAATGCGTGCATGTTAACCCGTCCATCTCGGGGGATCTTCAACCGCCCCCTCAGGTTTTTCGCGGATAGCAAACGAACGGCGCGCGGTACAGCGCCAAAATTTGGCATGCCTTTTGCCACATCAATTTGGCAGACAGTTTCAAAATATTGAAGTAAGGTCATCTAGGGTCAGCGAGTTAGTCAAGGTCAAGTGAGGTCACCTCCAAAAACGTTCAACAAATCGTCACGCTTTAACGGATACAGATATTTACTAAAACTTGGAGCGTCTGCTTATCTTTTAGAATGCAGCAAAACGTACCAGATGAATTTGTTTTTTTCCGTTTTTGACTACATATAAATTTTGAATATTTGCCTATTGCAGTTCAAATCGAAAATTCTGACTAAAATAAGCATTTTTATCACGGAAAGTTGACTTCCAACAACGTTTCTTGGTCTGCTCTACTCATTAGAAAAGGAAAATTAAAGAAAACGTGAAAACTCTAAATTTTGAAATAAAAAGAACATCATTATTTTGGGGGTCAAAAAAATGTATGGCCATGGTCAATTTCCCTGTCCTCTTCTGATTCCATATAATTTTTATATTTCATGTATCCCCAAAATGAACTCCGCAGAGACAAAAACAATTTATAAGTCGTGAAGTCGTGAAAATCTAGCCCCCCTAGTAACGTCACTTTTTGGAGGAAATTGTTTTATGGTTTGATCCGGGCCCTACTCGTCGAGTGCTTTACGATGGCACCTCTTTCATTTTCATGCGACGCTTAGTTTATATTTTAGAGGGGGTTCCCGAGACGGGGTGTGAGGATCTGACCGGAAAGAGCGTAGTTTACGTAGTTTACGGGTTAACAGCGTAGTTTACGTTTCGACCGTTGCGTGTCGCTAGTGTCGCTAGCTAGTCAAATGTCCCAACCTGGCGTGTAACGAAGCCGTGTTTATGGTACTACCAGTCCGCGGTTCGGGAAAGTAGAAGAGAAGCTGCACTATGCAGACTCTGTCTCAGCCATATATATATATATATATATATATATATATACATTATCTTGGCGATATAGAACGAAATTTATGCACAGCTGGGTCCGTAGTAACTGTGGAATATCGCTGATTTCACACCTTCGCATTTTAACCCGCGCCGTCTCTCCCGTCAGATACTCACACCCCATCTCGGGGGGGGAGGGGGCGTATAGTAACCCCCCTCTAAAATTCAAACTGAGCGTCCCACGAACACGAAAGAGGTGTCATCGGAAAGCGCTCGAAGAGTAGGGTCCGGAACCACCCCTTAAAAAGATATCCCCAAAGTGACGTGAGAGGCTAGATATTCATGACTTTTCACAACTTACATTATGTTTTTGGCTCTGGGGGTTCATTTTGGGGATATTTGATAAAAAATATCTTGAATCAGAAAAGGACAGCGAAATCGACCAGTGCCATACAATGCTTTTGGACCCCAGCATATAATTATTGATTTTTCATTTCAAAATTTTGAGATTTGAAGTTTTCTTTAATTTTCCTTTTCTAATGGGTAGAGCAGACCGAGAAACGTTGTTTGAAGTCAGCACTTTACTCAGAATCTTCGATTGAAGCTGCAATAGGCAAATATGCAAAACTTATATGTAGTCAAAAACGGAAAAATTAAAAGTTCCTCTCGTACGTTTTGTTGCATCCCTAAAGATAAGGAAACGCTGAAAGTTTCATTAAAATATCCATACGTTAAATTGTGACGATTGGTTGAACTTTTTTTTAGGTGACCTCACTTGACCTTGACTAACTCGTTGACTCTAAATGACATGACTTCAATATTTTGAAAAAGCCTGCAAAATTGATGTGGGAAAAGGTATGCCAAATTTTGGCGCGCTGCCCGCGCCGTTTGTTCAACATCCACGAAAAACCTGAGGGGGGCGGTTGAAGACCCCCCCGAAATGAAACTGGTTAATTCCACCAAACATAAACATTATAAGCCATCCAGTATTGTTGATATCTTAGGCGATTCCCCAAACGTGGACATCGCAGATATTATGCGACTGTCTGCGTCAAACAGTGTAAATGCTTAGTTGAAGTGGAGCATCAGGAGCCAATTTCGTATCCTGTACGCAAAAAGGGGACGGCGTGTGGGAACTTTAAATATGGTGGAGGCTGGATATGACTGCCCCTACAGGTCCCCTGTAAAGTTGTCATGTTGGTAAGTTAATACAATGCAACATCTGTGTGGCCAAAAAATATAATTAGTGCAAGTGACAAGAGCTTATCACAAACCCGTTGACAGCACATCCAGCTGTCCCAGCCAGGGCTGTGATGCTCTTGCAGTTTGAAACGGCCACAGAGGGAAGAGCAGGTCCCCTATGGGCGGAACAGACCTGGTGAGGGCCAATCTTATTGCTAAAATTTGCTGAGATGAGAGCTAGGCAGGGCCATTGAGAACTGTGATTGGCGCTAAATAAGCAGGAGAGGGCCCTGAGGGATGAAAGTGGTCTCGGAGTCTCCGAGAGAACTCGACTGGAATTCTCGCTGATCTTCCTTATGCTCTCACCTTGGCTAACCTGCGGGTCGTGGAGGCGGGAGCGCTGCTCCTCGCAGAGAAGGACCGTGCGGGGTCAGGTCGTGTTGACCAACGGTCTGTTCACATTCTTCCCACATAGTTTGCGACCACCTGAGTTGTCCCGCCTCTCGCCATGTTACCCACCTCGCTCCAACATCAGCGCCTTTCTGAACAGGTGACAAAGAGCCACAGGGGTGTGAAAACCTGACATTCTATTTCTACAACTGGGCAAACACCAGAGAAGTCACCAGTTGCAATCTCCTTCGCTGGGTAGTGCTCACTGGCAACATACTCCTCAAGGTCTCTAACCTGAGTTCCTGGAGGAGGATTGGAACTGTTTACAGCATTGGAACATATAACATAAGTATCATAATATACTTCAAAGCACTTCATAATCGGATGTGAAGCTTACTAGGCCCGTGATCCACCCACCGATATGCGCCACCGGTGGTGAGCAAAGCTAAAAAGAGAGAGAGCCTACTTCGAACTATCAGAGCACATTAACCCGTCGCGGGTCAAGCTTCCCGGCCCGGCGCGGAACGAACCAAACATGACCCTTCTGGGAAGCCTTGCATTGACCTATCCGATAATGAAGGAATCACCAGGGATGTGTAGCTCAATTTTACAAAATCAGTGTGCTCAACTTACGAGCTTCGAGATGATCTGTCCTTTCGCTATGGCCTGTTAGCTATAGCTGTGGCCAGGTTTTTGCACTGAGAGTTTCATCCAGCGATGCTGTTCGGTGGCGTACGTTTTGAGGCCAGAAATATGGGCGCTGCACTTGGTGTCCTGTCAATGTCTGTATGATCAGACACGACGGATGAAATGAGTTCGATAATTTTATATTTTTGTATATAGGTCG